>OZ005660.1:118530858-118888358 GCA_963930645.1 Salticus scenicus | reverse complement strand
TTTTTTTTTTTTAATCTTATAATTATTTAAAGTTATTTTTTCTTTAATAATAATAATAATAATAATAATAATAATAATAATAATATATATATATATATATATATATATTGGATTCATAAACGTTTTCGACTTTCGAAATTTCAGTGATTCGAATTCACAGGTATTTGTTCACACTCATATGCTGACGATGTATCACGACGATGCATCGTTATTTGCAATACTTGCGAAATTTTCCAACGTCGATATAATATAATATGATCTTTTAGCTATAATACACTTCTTTTTGTTACTTTCATCTATATATGCAAGAAAAATGTATTGGATTTATGAAAATCTTCAAACTCTTGTTTGTAAAGGATTTGCACGTTTTGAGATATCCTAAAAACGATTTGACTATTTTTAGAAAATGTCTATCTTTCAGTCTGTCTGTATCACAAAATTTGTGGACGCTATATCTCCCGAACTACCGAACGGATTTTAATCGAACTTCATATTTAGTTGGACCTTGACCTAAATTGGTGCTGATTATATTTAGGAATCAATCGCTCATTAGGTGGCATTGCCATTCTATTTTTTTTTTTTTTTTTTTTTTTTTTTTTTTCAAAAAATTTAGTATGGCAGTAAAGGACAAAATTTCGTATAAATGTACATAATGAGAGTTATT
Organism: Salticus scenicus; assembly: GCA_963930645.1. Classification (NCBI taxonomy): domain Eukaryota; kingdom Metazoa; phylum Arthropoda; class Arachnida; order Araneae; family Salticidae; genus Salticus; species Salticus scenicus. The sequence goes on along the minus strand of OZ005660.1, from coordinate 118,887,694 downwards.
TTTAACGAATGATTGCGAAATTAATATGGATTTTTGGTAATAGTATAAGTAAACTCGAAAAAAATTGTGTGCATTTAGGAGCATCACCCTCCCCCTCCCCTCCCTGGTGGGGGAGTTCCCTCTAGGGGGGGTGTGAATTTTGAATATGGGTATCTTTCAAAAGAATTCGTCGATACCTTTGAAAGGAATAGTTGAACCACTGATCTGTAATAATATTAAAGTTGTCGATTTTTATTTATTTATTTATTTATTTTATTTATTTTTTGCATTAAAAAAAAATTAAAAAAAATAAACAAGAAATATTTTTTCTGAAACATTTTCTGAATTGTATGAAACTGATTTTCTTTGGACATTTAGTGTTAAACTTCTCTGTGATAAAAATTGTCCGCATTTACGATGGAAAATAATATTAACAAATAATAATTTGTTGAATAATTTATAGAATAATTTGTATAGGAAAATACAGGAGAAAATCTTGTGGTGGCTACAACATACTCGTTGAATTTTGTAACGATCATTTTTATTTTGTTTTTTATGACCTCTTTTCAAACTTTAGTAAATTCGTCTAACTGATCAGGCATTTGTCACATATAAGTAGGGTATTTTCGGACAGCGTCTATTATTTAATCATAGTTATATTTCAGTGGTCAATCAAAACATGTTGATTTGATTATCAACCCATTTTTTTTTTTTTTTTTTTTTTTTTTTTTTAATAAACAAAATAAATTTATTTTTCTCAGTAAAATATTTTATTTATTTATTTATTTATTTTTCGGTGCAATACTTAAGGGGACTTGCACTTTTTACTTAGGCACCACTGAAGGTTCCACATAAGGGCTATTTCCATTTAGTGTTTATAAATTGTTCAGTGTTTAGAATTTTTAATGTTAAGTTTGTTCAATAAAATATGTATTCAAGCCAAAATTATTGGGACTTTTGATATGTATTTTATAGATTTGAAATCTTTAAATTGTGTTTTCTCAGTTTACATTTTTTCATGAATTCTGGATCTTCAAAATGCCAAACTTCCTACAAATATTTAAAAAAAAAATAGACTTAATATATTCTTTATATGTTTAATACAGCCTACGTAAAAGAATTAGGGAGGGATTTTGCAATATCTTTAAAACGAAAAATATTAAAAATTAAAATATAACAAAATTCGTCATTTTTTTTTTTCAATTTTTTTACATAGACATGCATTTCTTTTTTCTTTTTTTTCTCAAAAACTAATCAATAAATTTCAAAATACATTCCTATTTCTTTTAAGCAGGTTCTATTAATCATCCCCCCTCAAAAAAAAAAAAAAAAAAAGTTTTTTTTTTTTTTTTTTAATTCTTATGTACTTACTTGTACTTACATTACTTATATTCACTACGGTATGTTTGGGAATCTCAACGTAATTTAATTGTAGCCAATTTTTTTTTTTTTTTTTTTTTTTTTTTTTTGACCAAAAAAAAAAAAAAAAGTACATTTATTTAAAATGAGGAAAATAAATTAGAAAATAAATTAAAAATATCAGTCGTTCGTTACAAATAAGGTACCAAATGAAAGGGGAAATTTTTGTGAATCCGATGGATTAAACACCTTACCGATCGGACAATTAGATTTTTTAAAATTAACTAAAGTATGAATTTTAGGTGGCAACAGCAGAAAATTGTATGGAAACCGTTAGGAGAAAAAAAAAATCTGCTTTACATTAAGTTACATGTTTCTGAAGTGGGATTAAAAATTGCAGTTAATTTTTTTTTTTTTCTTTTTAATTCATCAATTTTTTTGGTTAATAAACAAAAAAGTTATTTTTTTTTTTTTCAAATTAAATTTTATTTTAACTTTGAAAATATATATGTGATACGATATATTAAGAATTTGGGTTTTAAAAGTTTTTTTAAATAGATTATTTTTTAAATATCTGTAGAAGTTTAAGCATTTTGAAGATCATGAATACATGAAAGAATGTAAACTGATAAAACGCAATTTAAAGAACTCACATCAATAAAAAATCTATCACGAGAATTGTTGCTTGGATATGCATTCTATTGAACAAACCTAATAAAGTTCAATTTATAAATATTAAGTGGAAATATAAGCTTTTATATAAAACCTTCAGTGGCGCCTATTCAAAGGTGCCAAGTCCCCTTAATAAAAATTGCATAATTGATATCAATTTCAGGAGTAAGTAAACTGAATAGATGCAAAACTGAGATGGAAATAATATCTTTTTACTTTCTTCTGTGTATATAATGTGAAGGTATTGGATTGACAAATTTTTCGACCTCCAGTTTCTGATGGATTTACGCGTTTTCAGGTACCCTGAATATGATATGATCATTTTTAGAAAATGTCCGTCTGTGTGTCTCTCTCTGTGTGTACACCCCGTGACAAAAAGATAGATACAAAGGGTTTTTTCTTTAATTTTTCATAAAATAACATTATCTAAATTGTGCTTATCATTTATTATTATCATAAAATAACACTATTCACGGACTAATTTTTGTTTTTAAGACTAATTTAGAAAAGTTTTAAGACTAAAATTTTTCTAATTTAAGACTACACTCCGCGACAAAAAGATAGGAACAAAGGGTTTTTTAAAATTTTTCATAAAATAACATTATCTAAATTGTGATAATCATTTATTATCATATCAAAAACATATTAAACATTTGAATCATATTCAAAATATTCATATTCAAAATAATCATATTCAAAAAAAAAAAAAATAAATAAATAAAAAAAAAAAAAAAACCTTTGTTCCTATCTTTTTGTCGCGGTGTGTATATATTAAAAATCGTGTGGATGCTGTATCTCACGAACTAATGGACGGAATTTAACCAAACTTGATATTTAGTTGGAGCTGGAATAACTTTAGTTTATTTTATATCTGAAATTTTTATACTTTTTTCCGGTTAGAATTTTAATGACTGCCTTGTTTTCTATGTGAGGTCATAATTTATTTTCTAAAACACATTTTTGCTTATAACTCTAACAAGAATTAACTTAAAGTATATAAATAATACCTTTTTCCGAACTGAACTGATCTCAGAAATTCGAATTTGAATCAAAAAGGGGAGTTACTATTCGAATAAACGAATATGAAGGAAATTTTAATATGAATACCCTTCCTTCCCAATAAGCAAAATTCAACCATAGCATTAAAAACTAGTCGTTATTAAAAATCGATCGACACCAGTCACATATCCATGCGGTAATTTGCGGTAAAATTAGTCGGTTTCTTTCTTTCTTTCTTTTTTCTTTTAAGGGATGTGCATAAACATCAAATAAATTACAGAATAACTTTTTTCTAGATATGCCGGTTATTTCTTTATTTCTTTTAATAATTAAATTCTCATAATACACATCATTCGTAAATTAAAATTTTAATCTCGTAAGGTCACGTTCTATATTGCAATAGTAAATATATTTCTAAAATACCAAATATTTTTAATAGCTTAAGTGTTACGAAATCTTAATTTTCCACACGTTTCCGTTTCTGAGATTTAGGAAATATTTTCACATGTTGACTAAAAGCTTTCCCTTCACGCATTACTAAACATACACAACTGACTAAATAAAATAGTCGAAATTAGTTTAAGCCTAATCAAACAACTCTACTTAAAAGCTTAGAATTATACATAATTTTTATATGCTATGTTTTAGTAAGCTAAGTATTTAAAGGTTTGATTTAACGCATGACTAAACGCATTGAATTTTGACAAACATTCGAGGTTAGCCTTTGCCTTAATAAAAACTCTTTAAAGCCTTTTAAAATCGTTAATTATGCATTATTTTAATATACTATGATTTATTATACTGTGTATTCAGCTTAAAGGAAATAATATATATATTTTATGTTACTGTTAAGTGTTATTATAGTTAAGTAAATTTTGTATCTCTTTCTCGACAAATCAACAACCTGCTTACGCTCTATTAATTTTCAATCTGCCCCGAAGTATCATACGTGTCATTTTTAAAGTAAGTTAATTTATAACAGCGCGTCTTATACTCTCATTCATAATTTTTTCAACATTTTACAACAATACGCTAATTTTGAAAGGAATCGATACATATTCGTTTTAACACGTATTTTGTCGGGGTTCTAGCTAAGTAACACTTCAAAAAAGAAATCTCTTTTATGTAGAAAAATTCGATCGAACAACGTTTTCGATATTCATAAAGGAAACTGAATGAAAGGATGCGTAGTTTTTACACAAAACTGAGGGAATTTAGACAATAAACCTCTAGCGGGAAACACCGGTAGAACACGTTGATTTTACTTTCATTGCCCAGCTACCCTAGGTAATGGAAGTATTGTATTCGTTCAAAAATTTCGGTATCGAGATTTCACCTAATTTGCATGTTTTATGATATCTTAAATGCAAAAAAGTGGTTTTTGGCAATTAGTCGTTGTGGTTTGTGTGTATGTGTGTGAGGAATTTTCTTTCATATATATATATATTTTTTTTTAATTTCTAAATAATAATAATAATAATAGTAATAATATTAATAATAATAATAATAAAAATTCTTTTTAAAAGAAGTGAGACAAAAATCTTTATGTGTATTTAATGAATATTAAACTAAATTTTAAAATAGAATCTTCAGAAGTTTGAAACTTTATATATATATATATATATACACCGTGACCAATAAGTTCTCATACAACTTTTGAAGCACGTTAAAAAGTTGTACATATGTGTTACTGTAGTCCCAATTATTTTGCAGGCTATTTAGTGTAAGGTATAAAACTATTGCAAGTGTAAATGTTGTTGTAATTATAATTTTTCTTTAATTAGGTAGAATGAAGGAATTGAGAGAATTGTGATAAATAAATTCGTCAAAGAAGAGCAGCCGGTGTAATTTTCAGAGACTTGAAAGACCTGGGGGTGAAGGGATATTTCATTTACAGAACTATCAGAAGGTATAATAAGATGTTCTCTGTCGATGACAGGAAAAGATCTGGCTGACCGAGGTCCGTTCGGACAAAAGAGGCTACGAAAAGGGTCAGGGAAAAGATACGACGAAACGGACAAAGGTCTGCTAGAAAGCTAGCACGAGAGCTCAAAATATCGAAGGCGTCAATGTTAAACGTTCTGAAAAAGGACCTTGGGTGCAAGTTTTATAAAAAACGTAATATTCACGGAGTTACAGAGTATGCTAAGATGAAAGGGAAGCAAAGGGTGGAAGAAATTCTTGCTTGGCACGCTGGGGATGAATTTGTCTTTTCAGACGAGAAAATATTCAGTTTACAGCAAAGTTTCAACCCCAAAAATGACAGAGTATGCTCAGTTTCTATTGATAACAACCCCGAGAGCCAACATTACGTTCCGCGTTATCAAAATGCTTCGTCTCTGATGGTTTGGGCCGCTATTTCCAAAAGAGGAAAACTCCCGTTAGTCTATGTTGAAAAGGGGTTAAAAATCAATGCCCAATATTATAAAACTGAGGTTTTGGAAAACGTTTTACTCCCTAATGTCCAGAGTATGTATGGGGCGGAATATTTCTGCTTCCAACAAGATGGTGCCCCTTCTCATACCACACGTGTGGTTCAGGAGTGGTGCAGTCAAAATTTAGCTGACTTTTTGCAAAAGAACGAATGGCCCCAACTCCCCCGATATGAACCCGCTTCATTATTTTGGGTGGTCATATATGCTCTCCCAACTGAATAACTATAAAATCACCGATTTGATCAAATTAAAAAATGTAATTCAAAAGATATGGTAGGAAATGTCAATGAAAGCATGTTATGGATTTGAAAAGAGACTTAAGCTCATTAAGAAACTAAAAGGCGGAATTATTCCAAAGGATTTGTTGTAAAGATACTCAATGATTACTACTTTAATTTAATGCAAAAAGTTTTTGTAAGATTAATTTTGTGTTTTTGTAATAAAAATTTGAAAGTGTATGAGAACTTATTGGTCACGGTGTATATATATATATATATGTATGTATTATAAATAAAAACTAATAACCTTCTTAATAATAATAACTCAAATTTCTCAAAACTAAAACCCGAAACTGATGCCATTGCTAAAACGATTGAAATAAAGATAGAAAATTTTTATTCTTGGTTTTTAGAAAGGAATAAAATAATGGAAGAAGGATGATTTAGCAGAAAAAAAAAAAACTTCGCAATTGCAACAATTCATTGAAAAAAAAAAAGTTACCAGTGCTTTGAAAATAATAATAATAATAACTCTACAATAATTTAAAAGAATAAATGTAGTTCAATGTAAGGATTGCCAATCGACAATTTGGCGAATTTCTTTTTCAGCCACCACTATAAACCACCAAATCATGGTCAAAACATTTAACTAAATCAGAGAAATATGTTAAAAAAAAAAAAAAAAAAAAAAAAAAAAAGTTAAAATGATTTTAAGAAATAATAATAAATTTAATAATATTAATATTATAAAAAATCATATAAATTATAATTAATGCAAACTGAAAAAATTATGGCATTTGTGAATTATCGGGATCGGATTTAGGTAGAGTGAATAATAATAATAATAATAATAATAATAATAATAATGAATTTGGAATATTTAAATATTATCCCTCAAACAAATAAACGAGCAACGATTTTGATGGCTTTGCGAAAGTACAGTCACCCAAAAAAAAAACGCCACCCCCCCATCCAATTTCGCCGTAAATTATCGTAGAAACATGCGGCTGGTACCTATCGATCTGTAATAACGTCTAGTTTTTAATGGTGTAGTTATATTTTGCTTAAGGGGTCATCTACATATTAAAACACGTATAAACTTCATTTTTTTCAATGACGACCCCTATTTTTGACCTCATATTCAGATTTCTGAGATCAAGGCAGTTCGGAAAACTTACCTATTTATAGACTTTAAATCAATTTTAAACAGAGTTACACGTGAAAATGTGTTAGGGGACCGTCTATACATTTAGAAAAAATAAATCGTGATCAACTACCCATTAATCATTATTTATAAAATTTCAGACCGGAAAAAAAGTTCAGGAATGTTTATTATAAAATAAAAAACGATTCAAATTTGCAGAACATTGTTTATTAGCTTATGAATTAAAAGATTTTTATTGGTTTCAATTTATTAAACATTATTATTGAAAGTTAAATACATCACTTCGTACGAAGAAAAATAATAGCTTGAATGATATGAACCCTACAATATTTAATTACAAAAATCTAAATACCAAGGTAAAAGAACAGTAGTAATAATGATAATAATATTAATAGCAGTTAAAAAAAAGGTGTTTAATAAGAAAAAGAATTATCTACATCTTAAAAGCAAAAACTGTTTTATTTAAGAGACAAAAATTTAAGTTAAAATACATTTAAAAAACAAAAAATATATATAAAAACAATTAAAATCTACTAACTAACAATTATTATCTACTTCTTGTTGGGTATATTTTTATTTAATACAGTAAGCCTCGCATGAAAGTGTTACTATAAAGTTTTACATTTAAGTTTAGGCGTACAAACCAACAATAGATAATATACAAAAATATACATAACAAGATTTAAACTAAAATCTGAGAAAGGATATTTAATATTTTCGCGACTGCTGATGTAGTTTCACGTCATTTGGAAATCTGTAACTCCTCCAGTGGGCGTTTCTTTCACAATTTGTGTGTTACGATATTTCTTAAGAATATTCCTTATATTCATATTTATATAAACAAAATAGTATGAAACAAATTTTTTCACTAGAAAGAGTGTATATTCATATTATTGTGTATATTCATATGAAAATAAACATGGATATGGAAAAAACGGTTTCCTATTGCCTAGAACGAATATTCCCCGTTCTGCAATCGTCTACTGTACTTGAATTCTTAATTATAAATGTGTAAAATCTATATCTTTAAAAGTAATAAGACATATTACTTAGTTTTAAATTCTTTTTCCGTAATAAATGTGACGACAGTTTTACGCCGTGATTAGAATAATAGAAAATAAATAATATTGCACTTTGTTTCAATAATAGATTTTAAAACTTAAAGAAAAAAAAAATACCACTTTATTATTCAGTATTAAAAAAACATTTAATAGAAGTTTTATATTTTATTATGTTACGTCATGCGATAAAATTTAAATAGCATAAACGGTAGAGTAAGCAAATGCGAAAATTTCACAAGATTAAAACAGAAAATTTTTTTTAAAAATTCTGATAAAAATTAATAAAAATCAATTATATTAATTTTAAAAAAGAAAAAAACAAAAGTATTGTTCACTGCGTATTGCTCTTTCAAATAATACTGTCATGATACTTAATTGAGGTGCACGAATCCTAGAATATTCAAGTTAAAAACAAAAGACAAAAGGGATAAAATAGAATTTTAGCAGTGAGAAGCTAGAAAAAGTTATGTAATATTTAAGAACAAAGACTTAACATTTCAGAATCGAGTAAACTCCCTTCTTCAACGAAAGCCACGCCTTTACAGAATTTTTCTAAAACTTTACATTATAAAACAAAATTATTTTACATACTTCCAATTAAATCATTTAAATTTTGTCTTCAGCATTCAATGTAGTAAATGCCATTGACATTTATGCATACCAGCGTCACATATAGTGTCATATACGAGTATGCAAACTAGGATTTTTTAATACTGGTCCGCAATATAGAGGCGGGGCTACATTTCTTTTGGAATTCTTTCCCAATCTCTTGCCTGCATTGCGATAATTTTATAAAAAATAAGCCAATTTGTATAATAAACATCGAAATGTTCCTTAGAAAACAATTATAATAACATAAAGGTAAATTAAAATAGTTTTTCGTCAAAATGTATAGAAATATTGACTCACAGATGATACAAATTATAACAAGTGACGCCCCCCTAACAGCAGTAAAAAATGAAATATCACTGTAACTCAAAAAATAATGTTAGGAACGAGCTGTAAATTTGGAAACCCATGTTTTTGGTGATGCCCGTTCTATTCGTGTAAAAATTAACATAGGTCATAATTCATAATTTTTTCGAATATGAATTTATTAAAAATTTTCATAATTCAAAAAATGTTTTTTTAGCAAAAATTTGCATGGAATATGTTTGGGTCACTTCATTCTAACGAATAAAAAAAACAGAATTTAAATATCATAATTATTTCGGAAGATATGATTTAATGTTTGTCACATTCATTTAACATTAGCATCCCCAAATTTTGACAGCTTATAACTCTATGAAAAATTGAGCGAAATATATAAACTATACCATTTTCCGTGATGATTTGATCCAAAGAATTCAAAAATATTATAAAAAAGGGGGGTTACCATTGAAAAAAATGAAGTTGATGTCAGTTTTAATATGTAGACGACCCCCTAAGTAAAATCTAACTATAACATTATAAACTAGACGTTATTACAAACTGATCGGTACCAGTCGCATGTTTCTACGATAATTTACGGCGAAATTAGGTGGGGGGGTGGCGTTTTTTTTTTGGGTGACTGTACATTTTCACAAATAATTAAATTTCATGACACAAAGTCTATTGTTTTCCTTAAAAAAAAAAAAATAAATAAATAAATAAATAATAAATAATCTTATTATTATTATTATTATTGGCTATATATCACGATATTTGATCAATGTTTTTGGTTTGATGTCTATGGCGAATTTGAAAATAGATTCGTTTGAAAATATCGATTGCTAAGATGACGAAGAACGATCAGTTACTTTAGAATGTGCAAGTTTTATTTTTTTAACTCGATTTAAAAAAAAAATTCTGGTAACAATTTAATTTAATTGACATTTCTAAAAAAAAAAAAAAAAAAAAGCACTATCTTGAAAGTTGCAACATAAAAACGCCTTCAAGAAAGAAGTAAATGTTGTTTGAAAGCACGTATTATTAGATTTACTGCAATTTTCTTTTTCAATAAACAAAGCACTTTTCTCACAGCACTTGGTTATTAATCTTACAAAATTGACGTGGAAGAAAGATGGGGAAACAAGACTCGCTTACACACTTTTCTCGTATTTTGTTTCATTTTTATAATAGCTTTTATGATTGATACGGTTTCACAAATTGTTGAAAAATTGATAATTCAAATTTAAATATGCTTTTCCGGGAAGTTTACTATTAAGGAAATGGAAACTTGTACATTTAAAAAATCAACAGGGGATTTTAAGATACATACCGTATAAGAAAAACGGTTGGGAACACAGTATACTCGGGTCACAGATTATTATACAGATAGGACACTCTCATATACTCAATGGTAACCAAAATTCGACTACAGTGACCCTGTTGTCAACGGCTGTAAGTTTCTCGAGCAATCCAGCTTTTGGATAGTTGTTTTTATTAACTTCGATTCTTGTTTGTTTGTTTGTTTATCCGGTTCAAATCTTGCAATCGAATTTTAACTAACTTCCCTAGTAACTAGACATTTGAAACTTTCACACTAGCTCAGAACCCGATGACAACACAATACTTCGAAGTCCGATTTTCGAATTTTTGATTAGTTTTCTTATAATTAATTAAAATATGAAAATAATAAGATCCAAATAGCGTTACAATAGCCATTAAAATATTAGCTATAATTTAATTGTTGCCAGTATATATATATATATATATGAGTTCATTTTTTTTTTTCAATATAAAAATAAATACATTTAATTGAACGTGAACGTTAAAAAATTATTATTATTATTATTTTTTAATCTTATAATTATTTATAATACCTTTTATGATTGATACGCTTTCACAAATTGTTCAAAAATTGATAATTCAAATTTAATTATGCTTTTCCGGGAAGTTTACTATTAAGAAAATAAAAACATGTACATTTTTAAAATCAACAGGACATTTTAAGGTACATATCGTATTAAAGAAAGGTGGGGAATATGGTATAGTCGGGTAAAGTGGATTACCGTTATCTCACCTGTACGGTGCTGCAACCTATCTGAAGCACGCCAAAAGTCTTCAAATATGAACGGTAGTTCTCCTTGTGTCAGCAAAAAGAGCAGTTTTTGTGTCATATAACTTCTTTGGTTTATCAAGATTCAGACATTTTTTTGGCGGTAAGTATTACGAAATGAATTGTGTAAAATATAATCTGTTTAGAAATCAATAAAATGCTGCTAAAACTTACAAGGAAACTTTCTTTAGCTTAATTCATAGAATTCGATGAAATTGGTACACGTGTTAGAAGAACTTATAGGAAATGCCTACCCTGAAAAGTAGTTTCTTAAGTTCATTAGGAAAAGTGTAGAACAATGTTGTAAATTGAATCGGGGTTACCAGAACCTTCCAGTTAGCATCAATTGGCGACTTCGACTTCTTGAAAACTGACGTTTTTAAGAAAATATAATTCAGTCACATAACCAGAATTTTCTTCTGGGAGGGGATCGGGAGTTTAATATGTGGTGGCATTTTCTATTTAAAAGTCATTGTTTCGTTAAACAAATATATTCCAAAATACTGAGATACATATAAAAAAAAAAAAAAATCATGCAAGGGACTTTCCAGCATTAAACTAAATAAAAACGAATATTTATAACAGCTTGCTAATATATACTTCAAATAAAAAGGATGGATGAACGGTTGGGTTTTACGTCGCACTAGTGCTGCGCAGATGGGCAATTGGCGACGGCCTGGGACACACCCCTAGAAGTGATCCGGAGACATACCATCACAATTTTGATCCTCCACGGATAGGGATGGCTCTCCCGCTTCGGTGACCCCCAGAGGTATAATTTTTGATGGGAACATGGAGGACATTGTTGCCACGACAGATTTTACGTGCAATAGCCACCATTAGTGTACACGACGGTCTTTGGCCGGCTCGAGTAATGAACCCGCAATCTTCCAATTACGAGGTCGGCGCTCTAACGACTGGGCTACCGCGGCCCTCAAATAAAAGGGTAGAAAATGTACAGATTAGACAAACAATATCTAATCAAACTGAACTTCAAATAGCTTTGAAAGCAAAATATAAAAAAGTGATTTTGAAACAGCGTTAAACTGGTACGGAGGACACATGGGCAGTTCATTTAAGAACTTGATGCTTTTCTCTGCATCCTCGTCAAGTAGGGTTGCATTTGACGTTAAAAATGTTGACTTTTATTAATTTTTTACCGCTTTTCCGTTGCAATTAAACAGCTAATTTTTTCATCGTAGGTATTTTGAGTCCTGGACGCGTGGACTAAAAGATATAATACGATGTATCTGAAAATTTGAATTTGTATCACGTGTGGTCTCTGGCGGTGGCCATAGGGCTTTATACATATATATATATATATATATATATATATATATATATATACGAGGGCTAGTCCTTAAAGTATCCGGATTTAATTTATAACTAAAGAAATATAACGGATATACATACTTCAGTTTAATCCCCTTCAAAGTATCGTCCTTAAGAAGCAACACACTCAGCCCAACGTTGTTGTCACTCTTGGAAGCAGTATTGGAAATCGTTCTTTGGAATGGCCAACTGCTGTTTGATCGCTTTTTGTTTGATGGTCGTCACATCCTCAAACCGTCGTCCTTAAAGCGTTTTCTTTAGCTTTGGAAATACGAATTTTTTTAACCAAACATGGTACCGTTCAGATTGCCAAAGTTTGGCACCAAACATGGCACCGTTCAAATCGCTTAAAAGACGACGGTTTGAGGATGTGACGACCATCAAACAAAAAGCGATCGAACAGCTGTTGGCCATTCCAAAGAATGACTTCCAATCCTGCTTCCAAGAATGGCAACAACGTTGGGCTAAGTGTGTTGTTTCTCAAGGACGATACTTTTGAAGGGGATAAAACTGAAGTATGTATATCATTATATATTTTTAGTTATAAATTAAATCCGGATACTTTACGGACAACCCTCGTATATATATATATATATCATAGAGTGGAATTTCATTATTTTATCTATATATTTAATTTTAAGTTATTTTATCATTTGCTTTTCACCATTCAAACTACGTTTCAACTACTTACATTTCACTGTTTGTTCACAAACCTGAATTAAAAATTATAATATTAATAAGCACGATTAAATTCATCATGACTAATCTTGACAAAAGTTAAAATAAATATAGTCTTTAAACTTTTTTAAGCAAAATTCATAAGAATTTTTGGGATTGGTTTGTCTGTATGTCAGTGCTCTAAGGTAAATATGCATGCCTTGTCATAAAAATTTTATACAACATTACTAATATGTAATTAGCAACTCATTCAAATAAAATGTTGCAAAATATGTAATTTTATTTGTATCAAACACAATTATTACGCACATTATTTTGCTTTCTACTCATTTATGTAGGTGATATTTTGTCCTGCAAGATTTTGCCCTCCAACCAGGGCCTGATTAAGGGGGAAGCTCGCTCATACCGGAATATTTTTACAATTATTTTTTACTTCATGTCATAAAAATTCCACGCTTTGACGAGGAAATATTTTTTATAAAAAGTGAACGGTGTAAAACAATCCAATTTACTCACCGTTATTAGACACCAGAATTCTTTTAAAATAATTTTTAATGAACATTTTCTGTTTATTATAGGAGGAAAGTATTTGTTAAAAAATAACGGTGTAAGTATAAATAATGTGTGAAGAGCGAGCTTCCCCCTTAATCAGGCCCTGCCCCCAACCGCTGAGAAAAAATGTAATATGGGGAACTGAGCAGAGTCCGCCTATGCCAACTAGTTTTTTATTTATTTATTTTTTAATTAGAGTACAAAAATTAAAATTTTTGAAAAATATTTTGCTTTTAATACCATAAAAATGCAATAAGTCAAACACTGAAAATTTCTTTCTTTTCTGATTATGGTTAAAATTTACGGTTGTTGCAATTTAGTAGAAAGATCGTCTGCAGGTTTTTTTGTTCATCTCTTCCACAATGCTTATTGATTCCCTGTACCATGGGGAATCCACCCACAAAGCAGCCTAACGACAGAATCTCCCTCTTAGCACACATACACACATCCAGCCTCCCCCGCTCTATTGGAAGACAAATCAATTAAAATGACATTCCTAAGGGGGAAACTAAATTGGAAACCATTAAATTTCTAGTGACGTCGATGTATAATTTTTATATATTAACCCTCATTCAGTTTAACGCAATTAAAATACATACTAGATATAAAAGTCACATCATTTTCTCTGTTAATGTTAAAAAAAAGAAAGAAAGAAAGTTTTAAATTTGACGACAGAAAAATATAAATATAATATCAAAGTAGTTTAATTTGTTTTTAATTTTACTTATATGCTTTTAATCTTCAGAAATATTTCTCCGGTGTATTCGTATTTCGATTAAATTTTCACATGCTTAAAGTAATTAAATTATCATGAGAGATTAAAAAAAAAAAATTCTTAGTAATTTGAAGAAAGAAATTGCAACGAATTATGCAATATTTTTTTAATGTTTTAGATGTAGATACTTTTTGACAAAAAAGGGAGAATCTAATTTGACATACTTTTTAAATTAATAAATAGAATTCGGTTAACATCTTCTAACTTTTTTGTCAAAAGAGAGATTTTTGAGTTTAGGATTTTGTATCGGTACTAAATTTATAAAATTAATCATTTAAGAAAAAAAAATTCATAAAAATTTTGCTAAAAGTATGCTACTCATAAAAATAAAATTAATGTTTTTTTAGTTACGATATTTTTCACCAGCGAAATATATCAAAAAATAAAAAATGTATATAAATTCTGCTAAAATTTATATATATATATATGAAGCATATGAATAATAAATTTACATTTTAAACATTGGAACTAAATGTTATTACCAATTTAAATGTATTTTTTTTTTTTTTTTTTTTTTTTTTTAATACGGTAAAATTTTGGATGTAAAGTTTTTTTTTTTTTTTTTTTCTCTGTTGTGAAGATGGCAAGTAGTAGCAATGTACTAGTGCTAATTATCTAACTTTATTTTATTAGTTTATTTATTTATTTATTTTGTTAAATGATAACTAAATAAATAAAATAAACTTAGAATAGGTAAACATCACTAATGAAACGGAAAGAAAAATATTATATTTTAGAAATTTTTAAAATCTAAAAAATGAAAAATATTAAGTAATATATATATTTATTTATTATGCTTTACAGAGATTTTAAAATTGTATAGCCTTAATATTTTGATAGATAGATGGAAAGATTTATAATTAAACAAAAAAAAAAAAACTCATGTTTTTGCATAACAGAACCAAATAGCTTAAAAAAAAAATAAATAAATAAAGAAGAAGAAATAATCAACTATCTGAACATGAAATATATAAATTTACTTGTTACTAGTTACTACATCTTGTTAATAGAAATTTTTTATTTGCCGTAACAGATATTAGAAAATTTATTTTGGAAATCATTAAAAGTACACCAACATTTCTAATTTCAGAAAAGTTTTAAAAATTCGAAAAGGGGATATTTGATTCCAATTATGAAATACAATTTTTCAAGACTCTCCATATCTTCAAAGAAGTTAGAAATTTTTTGAAATTTCTTCATTTCCAAGATATTTACGTAACATCATTTAATTTTTGAAAGTAAACTTGTTACATTTTTATACAATTTTATAGCTTAATATGAGCTTATTTCTGAAGTATTTTACCTATGGTGAGGTGAAAAATGAAGGGAAATTTTCTAAAGAGAATAATTTTCCAAAAGTTTGTAATTTCTGAGGTTGGAAAAAAAGTTATATCTTACTTTATGCCATATAACAGAGATAAAAATCTGGAATGACTCCAATCAACTTTTAAACGTTAAGTAATTAACGGTTGATTAAGAAAAGTCGAAAAATAATCAGCTCAATCGAAGAAGGGGTTTAGTTCTATTGCACTTCAAATAATTCGAGCTGAAGGATTCGTAATGATAAACAATTTTTTCCTGGAGAAGCTTTTAAACGGCTTTTTAAAGTAAAATGAGCTATTTTAATGACAAAACAATGGCAGAAATTCAGAAAAGTAACATTTTATAACCTCACTAAGCCTCTTTAGATGAAATTACATTAAAAAAAAAGGACTATTATTAACAAATTCGTAACGTTGACCCTTCCAAGGACTGCACATCCCGGGCAAGTGCAACCGTTGGTTAAGAGATGAAAACTAAACAAACTATACAATTAGATTAGTCGTATGAACCCTGGACGTTATATTTAACGCCTCATCCCTTCCGTTCTCGCTCTTCGATGTCTTTTTCTAGTCAATTTTGTCCTTTTATTACTTCCGGTGTGAGCCTTTTTTTTTTTTTTTTTTAATACACTTGACATTGTGAGTTCATTTGGTTTTCGCCACATGCTATTTCTATGGAGTTTTAGCTATTTTTCCCCTCTATTTCTACATTCTAAAGACACATACTAGGCGAGTCGTATTAACCCTGGACGTTATATTTAACGCCCCAGCCTGCCCGTTCCCGCTCTTCGATGTCTTTTTCTAGTCAATTTTGTCCTTTTATTACTTCCGGTGTGAGCCTTTTTTTTTTTTTAATACACTTGACATTGTGAGTTCATTTGGTTTTCGTCACATGCTATTTCTATGGAGTTTTAGCTTTTTTCTCTATTTCTACATTCTAAAGACACATACTAGGCGAGTCGTATTAACCCTGGACGTTATATTGAACGCCCCAGCCTGCCCGTTCCCGCTCTTTGATGTCTTTTTCTAGTCAAATATGTCCTTCTATTACTTCCGGTGTGAGCCTTTTTTTTTTTTTTTTTTTTTTTTTTTAACACACTTGACATTGTGAGTTTATTTGGTTTTCGTCCCATGCTATTTCTATGGAGTTTTAGCTTTTTTTCCCCTCTATTTCTACATTCTAAAGTAGCGGTGGAAGAAGAAATACAAGAAATAAATTGCACGCAAAAATAAAATAATAATACAGATTGCAAAATTAGGTAATTAAATTATTTACAACATTTACAAATAAGTATAAATATTCATATATAAATATTTGCATCACGTATGCACAAATTTAGAAATACTGTTGACCATAGTATCAGTCTAGCCCTGTCATAATATACTACCTTCGGTTTTGGATGAAGATGGTTTAGTAATCCGCACAACGATACCTTTCAATCTTTTTAGGACTGTGTAGGGACTGTCCCAATTTGACTGTAGCTTGGGAAAGTAGTCTTTACGTCAAACAGGGTTCCAGAACCAAACTTTGTCTCCTTCTATAATTGTCTATGAATTCGTGATATGCAGATTTTATGCCATATCTCGTTTTCGTTCTTTCCGTCACCATGTGAATCCACCCCGGAACAAAGTAATGTACGTCTTCAAATCGGGCCTAGTTGTCTCGGATGTATTCCTCTGGTGATGAAAGTGCACCTGGTGACAACCAAACAGGAAATCACATGGATGACAAAGTCCACGTCCAAAAAGCATCTGCACTGGAGTATAGTTAGTGGTTTCGTAGCCACACTTCGGCATGCCAACAGGAACAAAGGCAACAAAGTCCCAATCTTGCTAGTTCCTTGATACAAGAAGAGAGAGGTTATTCAGGATGGTACGGTTAAACCTTTCAACTATGCCATCCCACTGGGGATGTAGGGGCGTTGTTTGAGTTTTCCGTATGATGAGCAACATAAACACTACTTTGAAAACAGAAGAAGTGAAGTTGCTACCTTGATCGGTATCAAGCTGCAGGTGTGTGCCTATACCCATTGCTGCACTAGAACCTCTGCACCTGCGCATGCCTCTTGATCAGGAATGGGATACGCCTTAGGCCACATGGGAAATAGTCCATCACGATGATGATGTACTTACTGCCTCTGGAGGTCCGTGGCAATGGACCCAAGATGTCGAGTGCAATCCGCTCATATGGGACTCCCACGTTAACTCGATTTAGTATTTCTCAGCTTCGTTTTTTCGGGCCTTGTTTAGCTTCCGTCAGCTTGTAGAGAGGTCTGGCAATACTTGAAAAGCCTTTCACGACAGGGTTGGCAAAAATCTAGATTTTAGAAAACACTCATTCGGTCTAACCCAGCCAACCCTGCTTCACGAACTTTATGTAGTATGTACATAATTCCAGTAAATCTCGTAAATGATGAATAATTTCAGAGTGACTCCAGTTCTCGACTGAAGAGGTTTTCTCAGGACCAGTTTTCACACCTTCAGCAAAGATTATATGGCTGATATAACGTACTTCATGACGGAACAAGTTGCATTTACTAGGATTCAATTTGAGGTTAGCCATTCTGAGTTTTGCCAGCACTCTACAAATGTGTTTCTTAAATGTTCTTCAAAAGTACGCCCCACAATGATAATATCGTCAAAGTACACCAGACAGCCTTCATAGAAAAGTCCTTTTAAGACTGTCTCCAACAAGCGTTCGAAAGTTGCAGGGGCATTACATAATCCAAATAGCACAACCTTGAATTTCCACAATCATTGACTCATAGTGAAAGCGGTTTTCTCACTGTCGATAGGATGTAACTCTAGTTGCCAGTAGCCGCGCTTCAGATCCAATGTCGAGAACCACAGACCATATTTCTCCCAAATTCTTCCTCTATTTCCTTAAATTTACTTTCTGTTTCAGAGAATCTTCCTTTCACTCCCATAATATTTTCAGTAATAGTCTGTCAGTTCTGCTAGCCATTGCTCGCCACAGGAGTAAACATCCACAGGTTATCTCAATTAAAACAAAACTTATTAATCTGGCTAAACATTTCTCCCTGGCACATGTTTCTGTCCACAGGGGAGTTCTCGGCAATGAACTTGCTGATTCACTGGCCAAGGCAGCCACCGAAAACAATTCAATAGATGTTTCACTCCCTGTCCCTCCCTCATACGTTAAACACGTATTAAAACAACAATTACTTAGAGATTGGCATGAACTGTGGGATACTTCTCTAAAGGGGAGATACACCTTTAATCTCATTCCACTCGTAAACTTAAATTCTTGGTGTCTTCCCCCCCCCCGTGACTGCTTTTCTGACAGTTCATGGCCCATTTCCATCCTATTTATACAGATTTCATTGCCGACGCTCTCCTCTGTGTCCTTGCGGGGAGGAGGGAACTCCTAATCACTAGTATTACTACTGTAGTTTAACTTCTGCCTTCCACTTAAGAAATCCCACTCCCAGGCCAGCCGATTGGCTGTTTAATATCCTCAATAGAAAAAGCCTGCTTTTTAAACTAAATAATATATTTGAATTTCTTATGAATATGACTAATCTCACAGATTAATCTCACATCTGCTTGCTCTATATGTCATCAAACCTTCAAAAATCATCTTTTCATCAATCTTGTGCTGTGGGACATTTCAACACAACATAAAATATCGCCATCAACAACTTGCAGCCTATTATCTACCAGCATAGAGCATGCCGCTCCTTGTCGCGTGGGAGACCTGTCTCTAGCAGCCTTTGTAATTTATTTTTTTATTTTTTTTTTTTTTTATTTAGAGTTTAAATAAACTCCGGAGGAGGGGCCTAGCATAGCTGGAATCGCTCGACACTGCTCCTAGAGCGGTGAGCAGCACCTCTTCCCTGTTAATAATCTTCCTTTCAGCTCTTGATCAAAATTACCTTTTACTTTCTCTTCGAAACTTTCTTCTTTCCTCATAACATTCTCTTGTATCTTCATAACACTATCTTCTATCTTTATAACTTCATCAACTTTACGTTTTACATCTTTATTTCTGTCTCCCATACTTCAAAGCTTTTCTTCAATCATCATTTTCGCAGATACAAAGTCGCCCTTCACTGATGAAAGTTCTTTTTTCATCTCGTTTTGATTAGATTAAACTTTTTCTTGGATGTAGTTAATTTCTTCACTTGAACTGTTTTCTACCTCTTTTTGCCTTATTTCTATACTGTCTTTTATCTCTTTTTGTCCTACTTTCAAATAATTTATCTAGGCGGCCAAATCTTCCATAATGTACTTCATTTTTTGTTCCATACCTTTAATAATGACCATCCAGCAGACAATCCCAATTCTGGCACCAAAATCGTTGAGTACTCGGGGTTTGTGAATTGTCTATGAATCAATGACAAGTCTTGCAGAAGCTTAAAAATTCCTTTAAGAAGATTACAGATCTGTTAACCAAGTATCAACTTCAGTTTCATCAGAAAACACATCTTAAATAGTGACTGACAGCATAAAAATCACGACATAAACTGCCTCATTAAGCATAACACACAGCATACAAACTGTAATCAATAGCAGAAGCTCGGTCAGAGTTCTTAGCCGTTCAAACGCATGGCTTTCAACTGACTCAGTGACCGGAATGAGATCATTTATATAGCCTCGTATATTTCCAGAATGTCCTCATATTTCGCGAAATATTCGATTTAGAGTTTAGATAAATCAATGTATCGATAACAAGGATATTCTCGCCGAAGTCACCGAAAAAATCGCCAACAACCGATAAATTCGCCAACATTGCGCCAAATTCACCACCAAGGCCAATTCTGCTCTGGAGAAGCTTTAAAACGATTTTTTAAAAGAAGATGAGCCATTTCAACACCAAAACAAGCTAGAAATGCTGAAAAATAACGTTTTATAACCTGACTAAGACTCTATAGCTAAAATTACATTAAAAAAATAACGACTTTTATAAATTCGTAATAATAATATATTTAACTTCATTGTTGCTGGATGAAAATGATTAATATTTATTGCTTTGATCAAATTCAAATTGCATACCTCATATGGAAAGGCCCAATATATTTTCACAAGATAGAAAAAAGTAGATCACGAATCGAACCTAGTTCATGACATAACAGACCAATGCTCCGCCATTGACTTACTTCAATTGGCATCTGACTCTCATACGTCATTCACTTCAACGTTTTAAATATTTCTATGATCTGCAGTATCGTCGACCAAACGCAAATAACATATCTTAGATGGAAAGGTCGAATCAATTTTAACAAGAGAAAAAACTGACCTGGCCAAAGATTGAACCTGAACCCTTCGATAGCTCTCCAGTTGCTCTATGACTTATTATCTCTGTCAATGTTCTGCTATCTTACGATCTCTAATATTTTTCTGCCATTTACAATCTCTGCCAATGCTTTACTACTTATAATTTCTACCAGTGCCCTTCCACTTACTAATGCGTTAACACTGTACTTATCAATTTATGCCAGTCGATATATAAACCGTCCTACACCGTTAAAAATTTCTGTAAATTTAATGTAAATATTTATCAAGAGTTTCTGTAAATTTACAGTAATTCTTAATTAAAAGTGAATAATCGAAATTCTCAATCTTTATTCTGTATTTTAGCCTAATTTTATTAGTTATTTTTTTAATTAAAATTAAAAATGGCTGTTTTTACTTTAGATAAAGCATTCCAAGTCTGAAATATATTCTCACCAATAATTAATTAAATTAATATTAGTTATTAAAATGAATGTATAAAATAAGTTTTTTAACATCTCCGTTTATTTTTTTCTTTAATTTTACGTAAGACTTAAGATAATAGATTACACCGAGTTATCAGCTGAAATTTTTAATAGTGTATTTGCTAACTTGAAAATCGAAATATCTTCCTGTTTTGTGAATAATAACGCTGTCTAACGGATGAATTCATTGATATTTTTAAATTTTCAATATCTCTAAATAATAAATAGTGAACATTGAACAATAAATAACTAAAATTTATAACTTCGACCGAATGCAAATTAAAAGTTAGACGGAAAGGTCAAATTAATATTACATTAAATGAATTCAATTATAATATTTTATTTTCCATAAAATTTATAAGTTTTCTCCAAAATTCATTGACA
This sequence comes from Salticus scenicus, assembly GCA_963930645.1. Classification (NCBI taxonomy): domain Eukaryota; kingdom Metazoa; phylum Arthropoda; class Arachnida; order Araneae; family Salticidae; genus Salticus; species Salticus scenicus. The sequence continues at coordinate 118,866,024 of OZ005660.1, read as the reverse complement.
TAACTGTATTTCTACTTACAATGTCATTTATTCAATAAATTCCACATGACATAATATTCGTTGCGAATTTTCAAGCAATAAAGCAATTTATGCTAAAACTACTCGGACTTGGCTAAAAGTGGGTTATTTTACAAATACTGTTCTAAGCCGGAATTTCCGGATTCCCATGGTAATTTAAGCTGAAAAGTTTATTCAGTTGTCTCAAATTGTAACTGATTTGAGCATATAATCCGACTAATAATGACTTATTGCATTAAGTAACTTCGTTAATCCAGGAATATGTTAACATTTGATATAAAATGTGGATCTACGACGTATTTATTTGAAAATGATTTATCAAAATTTACATGTAATTTGAAAATTTATTTTTGTTGTACAACTTGCAATGTGTCTATGGATTATCCTGTATTTGTAAGTATTAAGAATAATTAAATAATAATAATAATAATAATTCTTTTTTAAATTCTTTACATTATTATTGATTCTTAATATTTTTTTATAAAAGTATGCCTATTTTTAAAGAAAATTTTGTCTTATAGAAAAATATCAAACTTTTCTTACGTTAAACCATAGCCTCGTAAACTAGATGCCTTCCGCGTGGCTCTGAAACTTGGCAACAATTCAAGCTGTAGACAGCGCCATCTGGTACAGGTTGCGCGACTTTTTTATTCAACTGTCACCAATAATTTTAAGAAGTGATATAGGATATATATAATAGACGTTTCTTCGATTCTATTCGCCTTTTATGTATATCAAATTCCACTTTTAAAAATTTTTGGTGGCTGTTGAATGAAAAAGTCATGCAATCTGAACCAGGTGGCGCTGTCTACCGCTTGAACTGTTGCCAAGTTTTCGAGCCAAGCTAAAGGCATCTAGTTTAGGAGGCTATGGTTAAACAATCTGGTGTTGCACTCACACGATTTTCTATTGCACTGCATTTGAGTACGATAAAGAAATAATCCAGGAATATGTTAACATTTGATATAAAATATGGATGTACGACGTATTTATTTGAAAATCATTTATGAAAATTTACATGTAACTTGAAAAAAAATTTTGTTGTATAACTTGCAATGTGTAGATGTATTATCCTGTATTTGTAAGTATTAGGAATAATAAAATAATAATAATAATTTTTAAAATTCTTTTCATTATTATTGATTCTTAATATTTTTTATAAAAGTATGCCTATTTTTAAAGAAAATTTTGTCTTATAGAAAATTATCAAACATTTCTTACGTTAAACCGTAGCCTCCTAAACTAGATGCCTTCCGCATGGCTCGAAAACTTGGCAACAATTCAAGCTGTAGACAGCGCCATCTGGTACAGGTTGCGCGACTTTTTTATTCAACTGTCACCAATAATTTTAAGAAGTGATATAGGATATATATAATAGACGTTTCTTCGATTCTATTCGCCTTTTATGTATATCAAATTCCACTTCTAAAAATTTTTGGTGACCGTTGAATAAAAAAGTCGTGCAATCTGTACCAGGTGGCGCTGTCTACCGCTTGAACTGTTGCCAAGTTTCCGAGACAAGCTAAAGGCATCTAGTTTAGGAGGCTATGGTTAAACAATCTGGTGTTGCACTCACACAATTTTCTGTTACACTGCATTTAAGTACGATGAAGACAAATTACAGATTAATGTGTATGTACTGTATGTACTACATGTACTATATATGAACATATAATAAGAAATTTTAAAAACAGTTTTAGAAACAGTTTTATTTGATTATCCCTTCAATCCGTGTTTAAACAGAGTACTTACTAAATTCATAAAAATTTAAGGTTGTTAATAAATTTAAAAGATTTTTCCAAATCATTTAGAGATCTTTATCCGCACCACACTTAGCCAATATAGCAAAAACTCAATTTCGAAAATTTGACCATAAGTCAATAATTTTTCTACCATTATATGGTTAAGAAAAAGTAAAAAAAAAAAAAAAAGGGGGGGGCGAAAAATGTCAAAGCATTTTTTTGTAATAGTCATTCTCACGATGACAATTATGTTATCGTATTATAGTTTATTTTAACTTTCTGAACATACAAATGTAAGGAAAGTATTGTAATCATGAAAACATTCGACTTTGAGATTTTGGTGTATTTATACAGTCGGTAGCAAAAGTGTTCAAATACTAGCAAAAATTCCTATATAAAAAAAAATTAGAGTTAATACTGTTTTGTTAAATAAATCCTTGTCGAATCATGCTCTTAGACTGACTAAGAACATGACTCGACAAGGATTTATTTAACAGAACTGTATTAAATGTACTTTTTTTACATAGGAATTTTTCCTAGTTTTCGGACACTTTTGTTACCGACTGTACGTTTTGAGGACTCTTGAATTCATTTTAGCTGTTTTTACGGTGATGTATGTTATGTATGTACAGTCGGTAACAAAAGTCTCCGAACACCAGCAAAAATTCTTATATAAAAAAAGTATATTTAATGCAGTTTTGTTAAATAAATCCTCGTCGAATCCTGTTCTTAGTCAGTCTAATAACAGGATTCTACAAGGATTTATTTAACAGAACTGTATTAAGTGTACTTTTTTTATATAAGAATTTTTGCTGGTGTTCGGAGACTTTTGTTACCGACTGTATATATGTATGTATGTTGTGTGTATATATGTGAGTGAACACGATAACGTCTAAATGTTTTGTTCGAATGAGTTGAAAGTTGGTACGTATGTTATTGGTCACTGTAGTACGAACCCTATTGATTTTGGTGAATCTAGCACTTATTTTTTTTTTAAATACTTCTTAAAGAGTAAAAGTTTGAATCTCGATATTTACATATTTTGTCATTCGATATTTCATTAAAGGGTTAAATGGGTTTCGAAGGCTGAAAAAAAAGCATATTTTCTCCCTCTCTCTTCAACTTTTTTACTTTCCGAACATGCTATGTAAGGAAAGTATTATAATAATAACAAAAATTAGACATTGAGATTTTGATGTATTTATACCTCTTGAGGTCCCCTGAGTTCATTTTTACTATTTTTACGGTGATGTATGTGTGTGTATGTGAGTACGTGTGTGAATAAACACGATAGCATCTACACGCTTTGTTCGAATGAGCTGAAAGTTGGTACATATGTTGTAGGTTACCGTAGCACGAACCCTATTTATTTTGCTGAATTATACTTTATTATTATATTTATATAAATATAATACTAAACTATAGTTTATTTTACACTTATAGATTACTTTACAGGGACACAAAGGCAAATTCTTTATCATTATGGCCTATGGGCTCAAATTATTTAAACTACGATAGCTTTTAAATTCCTTATTCGAATAAACAGAAAATTTAGTTACAGTTGGTAACAAAAGTGTCCGAACACAAGCAAAAATTCCAATATAAAGAAAGTAGAGTTAATACTGTTTTGTTAAATAAATCCTTGTTGAATCATGTTCTTAAACTGACTAAGAACATAATTCGACAAGGATTTATTTAAAAAAACAGTATTAACTGTACTTTTTTTATATAGGAATTTTTGCTAGTGTCCGGAGACTTTTGTTACCGACTGTACATAATATAGATCACCCTCACACGAACAGATGGAGTTTTGGGAAATTCATCATTTATGGTTTCTTTTCCAGCGACACAACGAAAAATTCTTTATCATTATGACTTATTTGTTCAAATTATTTAAAGTACAGTCGGTAACAAAAGTGTCCGAACACTAGCAAAAATTCCTATGTAAAAAAAGAACACTTCATACGGTTTTGTTAAATAAATCCTTATCGAATCATGTTCTTACACTGACTACGAGCAGGATTCGACAAGGATTTATTTAACAAAACAGTATGAAGTGTACATTTTTTACATAGGAATTTTTGCTAGTGTTCGGACAATTTTGTTACCGACTGTACAATAGCGTCTAAATGCCATATCCGATTGAGCTAAAATTTTTATACATGTTATAGGTCACAGTTGCATAAACTGAATAGATTTTGGTGATATATTTTTACAGGAACACAACAAAATATTCTTTATCATTATGATCTATGGGTTCATTTGAAAAAATACTCAAACATTCTACCAGAATTTTCTCTTTTGTTTACCTAACGAATTCTCTTGCTTTAATTTATTTACACACTTATTGATTACTTAATGTTCAGAAAGTCGAGAGGAATCACACCATTTTTTTTTCTATAGCATTCACTCAAGGATTTACTGATTCATTCTCATTTTTAACCCATGACTCAAAAAGTGGAGCGTCATGAGTTTGAAATCTTTATCTGTCTGAAGGATATATGTCAGCTTCTATAGCGTATAAATGCACGAAACTTGTTTTATGACACAGCCATTATGAAATAGAATGCTGGCATAATTTGGATATGCATCGGTTAAAAGAAGGCGCTGCCATTATTCACCTACTACAATTTTCAGCATAATTAATTCGCCATATTTGTTGGTTAAAATTACACTAAATTGAATCCGTAATATATTTATTGTGAGAAGCAAGAATTAAACATTTGTTCATGTTAATTTGAAGGCAGCGTTGTTAGTAGATGAAAATTTTGTGGTGACCACAACATACTAGTTACTTTCATCTATATGTAAAGGAAAGTATTAGATTCGTGAAAATTTTCGAACTGGAGTTTTTGATGGACTTACACGTTTTAGGATGTCCTGAACACGATTTGGCTGTTTTTAGAAAATGTCTGTCAGTCTGTCTGTCTGTGTGTGTATATCATAAATTTTGTGAACGCTGTATCTCACGAACCAATAAACGAAATTTAACCAAACTTGGTATTTAGTTAAACCCTGATATAAACTGGTGCTGACACGATTTTTGGAACAATTGCTCAACAGGTGGCGCTGTGATTGTATTTTTTCTAAATTTTTAACATGGTAGTATAGGACAAAAAATCGTATAAATGTACGTAATGAGAGTTATTTTACATGTGTGATTGTAAAATTAATATGAATTGTTGATAATAGTAGTAGTTAACTAAGAAAAAAATTGTGCATGTGGGAGCATCGCTTCCCACCTGGGGTTAAAGTACATCCCCGGGGGGAGTAAGTTTTCAATATGGGTATCTTTCGAAAGATCTCGTCAGTACCTTTAAAACGATTGGTTGAACTATAGATCTGTGATAATTTAAAAGAAAGTTATAGATTTTTTTTCTTTTAACGAAAATAAACTTAGAAAAAAATCGTATTTCTTCTGATAATTTCAAAAAATTGACTTTCTTTTGGCATTTAGTGATATGTATAATTCTGTCAGATAAAAATCGTCTGCATTTATAATGAAAAATAATTTAATAATTTAATAAATAATTTCTATTGAATGAATTTTGTGTAAAACTATATAGAAGATAGTCATGTAGTGGCCACATTATACTAGTTTTTTGTGTCATTCTGATATTACATAGACATGGTCTACTTCTAGTTTTCCCTATTAAGCATATGACTTATGACTCTTGGTGTGAAATATCATAAAAACTCCATATCATAAAAGCTTAAAAGTGGCTAGTATGCATACCGGGGAAAAGCCTAAAATAATACGGTGATATGCACAAAATTTAGAACAATATAGTTTATATATAATATGTATTGCAGAATATGCCAGATAATTTAGACAAGTTGTGATAGAGCTATCACATTACTGATGAAAAATTCAGAAATTAAACTCCACTTAAAAATCGTGGTTGAAAGAAAAAAAAAGTTTTCTCGTATTCCAATCCTAAAAAACAGTGTCTTATCATCTAATATCAGTTGAAAATTGGAAGATTGATTGCTCGCAAATTTTAAAATAATAATACGAAGTTTTCTGAAATACTCGTATTTTAAAACTAACAAATTTTCATCAAACGTTTCAAAAAACAGCCCGATTCAACTAGAGTTCTCATTAAAAAAAAAAAAAAAAAAAAAAAAAAAAAAAAAAATGCATTGAAATATACCTATACGTTTAAGATATACAAGGCCATGAAATATTTGAAATCAGGAATTTCTACAAATACCTTTCTATTATTAACATAAAAGAAAATAAAACAATCAATATTTTATTATATTCCACGAGGGCAAAAAGTTTGTATTTCAGCATTTCAGCCACAGTACAGATAAAAGCATTGCTTCTTAGAGTAATTTTATCGGTTACAAAAATCTCCCAAACATTATTCTTATGGTACAAATTGACTATTTTCAGTTAATTGGGAAAATATACAAATCTCAGATTCCAGAGAGCATTTTCTCCTAATTTGCTTTATACGCGTATAGAAATGTGCTTCAGATATTTATTCTTGAAAGAGAATGTATAGAGAAGATGTAAATATTAAGATCAATTTGTCATTATACATTTCTAGTAAATATTGTTGTTTAAAAAATAAAAAATATCTAAAGAAACAGTATTGTATTTGTAGCTTTATTTTTCCAAATTTTAAGGGGGGGGAGTGTTTTTTTTTTTTTTTTTTTTCAGATTTATTTATTTGTTTTTTAATTTATTACATGTACATTTTATATATATAAACGAAAAAAAAGAAAAGAATAGAAAATTGATTTAAGTTTGGAAAATTTTTAACTTCTTGATTTTGATAAATAGCTTTAAGATGTACTATATAAAATTAGACTAGTTTTAGAAAATACCTGTTTATCTAATTGTACCTAACAGAAATATTATCCGCGCTCTATCTCAAGAACAATCAGAAACCATGAAAAAATATTTTTAGTGGTCCCAAAATAGCTAATTTAGAATTTGGTATACGTCGCGCAAGAGAATGAGCTAACATTGACACTTTTTTTTTTTAATTTAAATAATAAAGCTATGATCCGTTGGCTTTACAATAAAAATAATCTGGTGTGTCACTCACACGACTTTCTCTTACCCTGAAATTTAATGCTATAAATACAGGTTGCAGATTAATAGGTAAGAAAACGAGTACTGTTATGTAAACCTATGTTAAACAAGTCATATTAGGCTTCTGAAGAGTTTTATATGATAATTAGTTCTGAATGAGGGAGGCTACCGCCCCCCCTCAACCCCCCGTTTCATAATACTCCAACATTTATATAGAATTTAATTCGGTTATTAAAAAATAATTATCTTTTTAAAAAATAATTTATTAAAATTATTATTAAAAAAATTATCTTTTATGATAAGGCAGACGATTTCCATGTTAGAGAAGTAGTATAACACTAAATATTTTTAAAAAGTCCATTTTATTCTCAATATTTAAAAAAAAAAACGGTTTTTTTTCTAAGTTTTTTTTTCGTTAAAAGTAAAAAAAATCGATAACTTTGTTTTAAATTATCGCAGATCGATGGTTCAACCATTCGTTTTAACGGTATTGACGAGGTCTTTTGAAAGATACCCATAATGAAAATGAGGCGAGGCTCCTACATACACAAAATTTTTTCCCCCAGTTTACTGTCTCTATTACAAAAAATATATATTCGTTTCATTTGGTTTAGTGCAGTCTATAGACGTTAAACTCTACTTTCCTGCAATTTCCCCCATAGACGTAATGTATTAGAAATCTCTTGATTGTCCCTGTACACGAATCATTTGCTTGATTTTAACGAAAAGCTTACTGTAGCATCCCTATATGATACACATTTAGAATACCAAGTTTGAACTTTCTGCCATAATTTGTTTTTGAGATATGCTGATAACGGACAGACACACACAAAGACACACACACAGACCATTTGCTAAAAACATGATTTTCGTATTCAGGGTACCTCAGAACGTGTAAATATAACAAAATCTCGCGTTCGAAAATTTGACCCAAAAACAATACTTTCTCTACCTTATGGGTAAGAGAAAGTAAAAAAAAAAAAAAAAAAAAAAAAAACTTAGATGAAGTAGAAGTTAAAACAATTCTAATATATGTGTACAGATAGATAGATAGATACGGATATAGATATTAAAACTTATAGAAAATTACCAAAATAAACAATGGAGAAGGATCAAAATCAATGTAATCAGTGAGCAAATTGAAAATAATCAAAATATCAGAATAAGATCAAAGGAATGAAAAATTCTGAAATTCCTTATATCATCCGGAGCTTTGAAGAAATTGAGCAAGTAAATAATGAAAAGAGAAAAAGTTGCAGCAATTCATTTTAACTAGGAATACATTAATTGAATTAAATAAATATGATAATTTTTTTTTTATAAAATTAATAGATTTTTTAAAATGACAGATTATTAGTATTTTAGAATTATTTATCCTTAAAAATTTATTAGAAGATATACATATCTTCTAACAATTTTTAAAGTAAAAGGGGGGAAAGAAGAAAAAAAATAGTTAAATTTTTCGTCGATAGAGGACGCTGCACGGACGCAGCGTCTGCGTCCGTGCAGCGTCCACATATGGCAGACACATATAATAGGATTTATATGCCTATAAACATCTGCATGCAAGTAAATATAGTTTTTCATGGTAATGTATGATTTGCTCACGTAGTGTCCTCTATCGATGAAAATTTTACTATTATTTTTTCTTTGCCAAAATATATATAAATATATCCCCCTTCGCGAGAATGACTTTCGCTTAAACCGCGTTCAATTCTATCAATTCCTTCAATTTTTATGAACTTTAAGATGTCTAGACTTATGGGATGCCCAGTATATATATTACTGTTGCCAGTTGATTGGAAAGATACACTAACAAAAAACTTCAAAGATCGTCTGCAAAGAAAAGAAAACATTTAATCATAATTTGGCCTTACTGTTTGTGCACGAACAAACTTCAGATAATTTTTCTTGCCGTAACAGATTACAAATCGAAAAGTCTTCAATTATCTTCTCATTGGATGTCCCAAAAGGATTGTGGTTAACGGATTCGGATAAAAAAGAAAAGAAAAGAAAAGAAAGAAGAAAGGAAAAAGAAAAAAGAAAAAAAAAAAAAGAAAAAAAAAATTACCTAATTAGTTTTAAGTGCAGAACATTTTGTTGTTTTACATTCTTTAAAAATGGAATCAAGTATTTTCTAAGTGTTTAAGTAAAAAAGCTAAATAAATGAGTTATTTTAAAAGTTAACTAAATTTAAAAGTTAAATATTATATTTTAATACTAAATTTTATACTTTAAAAGCTAAATTTTTTATTAATTACTTTTTATTTTCTTTTTTATTCACTCTTTGATTTTAAGGGAAATTTTTCTTCCAATTATTATTATTATTATTATTATTATTTTCATTTTAATAAATATAGATTAGACTTTAGGATGAATTGAAACATAAATAAATTAAGGTCAACTTTAGATGTTAATAAAATAATTTAGGATAATTTTATTTTACTAAAGGCAGGTTTCTAAAGAAATTACCCGCTGTCGTTAGCTTTTTTATTTATTTATTTTTATTTTTACTTTTATTTATTTATTCTAAAAGGAAAATTACAAAATGGAAAATTTATTTAATTGTATTTATGAGATTGTGGAGTAAGATAACATTGAAATCAAGTAGTAATAATAATTTGTAAATGCGGTTAAAATTCATTATTTTTCTAATTAGAGTTGCAAAGTTAATCCGTTTGGGTTCATGTTTCATAATGGAAATAAAAAACATATTACTATTAATTTAAGACTTTGTTTAGAAAATATAATATATATGTATATGTGTGTGTGTGTGTGTATCATATTAATTACAATTTATGTCTACTTTATAGAAAAAAAAAATCATTCAATCATTCTTTTTTTTTTTTTTTTTTTTTTTTTTTTTTTTGCGGGGGGGGGGGTGAAGGGTTGGAATTAAAAACTATTATTATTATTATTATTTTATGTTTGTTTGTAGTAAATGAATAATATAGACTCGCGAAATAATAGCAATAAATAAATTATATATATATATATATATATATATATGCAGGGTGAGTTTGTCATAATCTGCCAAACGAAAGGAGGTGATAGAACAGCCCATGGGGAGCATAAAACACCATGGAAACCCTGTTCTATCTCTAACCGTATCCTAGTTATGGTAGATAGAAGAAAAATCTGTTTTTTTTCATCCCGTCTGAAAAAAACCAAATTTGTGAGCTTTCTGAAAGACCTACACGCAAAATAAGAACATATTTGGAAAGAGCAGAAAAAATCCTATCGGGTGACACCATTTACATCAGGATACCTTAATTTGACGGCGAGCTACAAGCGCTAAAACATTGGCGAGGTTTAAAATCGAGTTGTCGCCGAATTCTTTAACCGGTAATTCTGCAAACACCGTTCAAGCTACAATCAGTCAAATTTACCAAAAACTTCTCCATTCCACAAGCTTTAGAATGAGCCCACAATAAACCATATCGGTGTTCTAGTTCAGGAGAAATTTAGCCTTTTGTTTGAAATACATTCATCACTGAACTCGACATTCGTCGAGAAGGGAACTCACGAGTGACATGGTCGTTCCTGATGTCCGCCTTCAGCCCGCTGTTTCGGCAGATGCAAAAAAGAAAGTTTTAAAGAGAAATAAGAAAAGTAGCAGTTGTATTAAGTTTACAAATACAATGGAATGGAAACAAAAGAAGTATGACGTTTCTCACGTCTTTCACAAAAGAATATGAAAAAAAAAAAAAAAAAAAAAAAAAAAAAACAGACGTAGCTCACATTTATGATTAAAGCGCACATGCATTCGAAAGGATGTGTGAAATTTAGTGCCGCTGCTGAAATTGGTCACCCCCACACCTGATACATTCCTTTGCCCGCTTACGAATGGAAACCACAGTAGCTCTTAGCGAAAGCTCATCCCTCAGTTTTATTATTGCATCATCAAGCCGGCTGCTTAAATCTTACACACTGGCAACTTCTGTGCGGTAAACTTCTTGCTTCAGGAAACCCCAAACATAGAAGTCCAATGGAGTGAGATCTGGCGATCTAGGTGGCCAAGGAATTGGTCCATTACGATCAATCCATCGCGGATTCTGCTGATTCAAGAAGTCCCGAACGGCAGTGGAAAAATGTGCAAGGGCCCCATTGTATTGGAAAATTATTTCCGCTCGTTGGGGTACAGGAAGACATCAAGTAATCCTGGAAGATGGTGTTCCAGAAACTCCAAATATCTATTGCTTGTCAGATAGCCTTGGAACACATGTGGACCTACCAAGCGATCGCCAACCACTCCAAGCCAAACATTTAAGCTGAATCGCGTCTGGAACGATGAGTTTCGTGTTACAAATGTATTTTGTTGAGCGTAATGATGCCAGTTATGTAAATTTAACATGCCATCCCGAGTGAAAAGTGACTCATCTGTCCACAGTATCGTTCTAAGGAAATGGTGCTCCTCAATATCTTGCTTTAACAGCCAGCGGCAGAATGCTACCCGCTTTTGGAAATCTGAGCGGCGTAATTCGTGTACCGGTGTGAAGTGGTATGGATGATACTGGTTTTTGCGTAAAACATTCATCATTTTACTTTGGGAGATTTCACCTTCTCTCGCAAGTATGCGTGAACTCATATTTGGATTTCCCCCCACTCGGTCGAGTAGCGGCGACCATGACCCCTTTCGTACACCCTACCGAACGACCCACTCTTCCTAAGCCTTCGATGAATTGCGGCAAATACAGCACGGTTGGGCGCACGACGATGTGGATAACGTAGAAGGTACTCTTCTTTGGCTCTCCGAGAGTTACCACCGCAAAATCCATACACAAAATGCATATCCGCGTACTCTTCATTTGTAAAACTAGGCATATCTGTTTACAGGTTGGAAAGTATGACAATTTGATCCCTGTGATGACTTCAATTGAAAATAAAATTCAGAAGGGTAAACAAAAAGGGATAAAATTTCGATATCAATTTACAAAAGTAGAAGAAAAAAAGTGCTACGGAATAAGAACCTACTTGGTTAATTCGTACCAATGCAAGAAAACATACTAAGTATGAACTAAGAGAGAGCAAGTAGACGTGAGAGCTGCGTGAAAAGAATTGGCCGAGCTCAGGCAAAGTCCAGAAAATGCTAAAGCAATAAACAGCATAAAACGTAAAAGAAGCTGACGAGCTAATGAGCTGTTACAGATTGACTCGCCTTTTTGTACCCGCGAGTGCAATGCGCGCGCAGGAATGTTGGAATACATCTGCATATCACTAAGAGTCCATATGCCGATAGTCACGAATTTGCATACGTTCCATTTACTCACTATCGTTTCGTTTGCTGAATTTCGACGAACGCCGTTTTCAGTGATGTATTTCAAACAAAAGGCTAAATTTCTCCTGAACTAGAACACCCATATGGTTTATTGTGGGGCTCATTCTAAAGCTTGTGGAATGGAGAAGTTTTTGGTAAATTTGACCGATTGTAGCTTGAACGGTGTTTGCAGAATTACCGGTTAAAGAATTCGGCGACAACTCGATTTTAAACCTCGCCAATGTCTTAGCGCTTGTAGCTCGCCATCAAATTAAGGTATCCTGATGTAAATGGTGTCACCCGATAGGATTTTTTCTGCTCTTTCCAAATATGTTCTTATTTTGCGTATAGGTCTTTCAGAAAGCTCACAAATTTGGTTTTTTTCAGACGGGATGAAAAAAAACAGATTTTTCTTCTATCTACCATAACTAGGATACGGTTAGAGATAGAACAGGGTTTCCATGGTGTTTTATGCTCCCCATGGGCTGTTCTATCACCTCCTTTCGTTTGGCAGATTATGTCAAACTCACCCTGTATATAAAGCTTATTATTTTAAATTTGTACACTTATTCTTTTTGTAAAAATTATTAAATGTTTTAGAAACAGAAACCGGTTACTTGTTGCTTATAACTCTTGCCCGATCGTAAGCTTCATATCAAGATTTTTTTTAATCGCTAATGAATCGATATCATTTCAAGCGGGAATGCTGTCCTCTTCGGAGGCAACAAAATGGAGTCGAATGTGCCGGATATAGATAATTTAAGAGGTTCTACATAAGTAGAATCAACTTTCACCTACTTAAAAATGACATCAGTGAAGATTGCAAAAACAAACTTGAAGCATCAGCGAAGGATCACTGTGGAGAATCAACGAAGACCGGTGTACAACATCATCACATGAATCAGAGGAATCTGTCCTAAATTATATAAACTCTCATTAACATGTGGAGACGGTTCTTGTGAGTTCATTCCGGGCAGAATAACTTTTTTATAAGAGTAGATGGAATACCCGCAGTTGAAGATGTATACAAATCTGAACGTCAAAATAGTCCTTAACCAAAAATGAGAAGACGCGCTTTCAGCGCATTAATTCTTCAAGAAAATTAACTTTTAATTCTGAAAAGCAAAAAATCGAAATGGTTCTAAATTTACAAAGCCTAACAGTTGCCGAGAGATTCTGCGCTCGAATCTAGCAGAAGGGAAGAACCGGGTTCGATCCCAGGTTGTCCATGTCTACCTAGTCATTCGGAGATTTCCGTTATTTTCTCCGAAATTCAGGTAAATACGGGCTAGGACCCTTTAAAAAGTCCCCTATGAAGGACACACCACCCTGCGCCTAGGTCCCTCGTATTGTCAGTGATCCTTAATCCCAAGCATTCTAGATTTACAAAGTCCAACTATTTTATTCTGTTGACTTTTGTATTAGGACATACGTTATTTATGGTAGAGCTTAAATAATGTTGTATATTTTAAAAGTTTTATATTAGTAAAGATAAGACTTTATTGAAAAATATTATAATTTTCATTTACCGTTATATTTCATTTTCTTTTTTCTTGAATTTATAATTCATGTTCTTATCTGAAATGAGAAACTTATCTTTACATTAGTCAGATATTTCAAAGATAAGATAAGATTAAATAACTATTCACATACTTACAATTTTTAAAATGAATAAATAGTACAATTTTGGTTTTAAACCAAGTGTTTCAGATGATCCAAACTACGTCTGTTAGGCTAATTATTGATTTAAAATAATTCAAAATTTTTTTAAAGTAATATTCATGAGAAGATCAGTCACTTCCCAAGACACATTTTGAAATTCTTGAAATTTAAATAAACACACAACTAATCACCTGCTTAGAGAGCTATAAATTAATAAGGAATTCATACCTAAGTAAGTTTCTTTGTATAATCTAAGACAATTTTTCAAGCCATGTAAAACTGAAAATGTCAATACATTAGAAAATCATCTATATATAAGACCCAAATTTATATCAGATATTTCCAATATGGAGAAAAATACTTATTCTAATGAGATAAAAAAGCAACACAGATAAGTATTCTGAAGTTGATAATGTATTACTTTATATACTCTTTAAATATGCCACAGAAAAAAATATTTTCTATTCAGCAACGTCAAAAAGAATATTTTGAAATAAATTTAGAACTTTCAGAAATTTATATTATGAATTAAATTAAAATATTTCTCCGTTTCAAGTGCAATTTTTACTTGATAAAAAGTTGCTTTTCAGTTAAGAGATCAACACAGTGATGCCAGATGGTCAAAAATTATTTCCCCAAACAGGTCTTCAAATTTCCCTAAATCAGGGGAGGGGGGGGGGGTCGAAAAAATTCTCAACTTGATTTCTACTCTAAAGGGAAAAAAAAAAATATCAAACAGATTTAAGTGGATTTAAGCTCATATTTTTCCCCAAATGAAGGCAATTTTTGAAAAAAATCCCCAAATTACAATACAGCTATTGAAAATTCTTGGTCTTAGGGATAACTCATTCATAGATATAGTAATATATATAGATCTATCATCCCCATGTTATCGAGCAAAAAATTTTGATGCCGAAAAAAAGTTCTAAAATCAGCCATTAGAGAGTATTGAAAAAAAAAGAATAAAAAGAAAAATGAATTTGAAACTGTATCTGGAGTTTTTCATTCACCTTTAGTAAATAAATTATTCACAAATTTTATTTACTAAATTATCCGTGTGTATTCCTGTGTGTGATTTACTCGGGGAAAGGCAGCCATTAGAGTGACTTTTCCCGAAAAAAAAGGCATAACTTTTTCCCTCTCGCTGATCAATCTATGTCTTATTACTATATCTATGAAATCATTACGTTGCCAACATTGACGAAAAGTTGAAGAACTCCCCAGATTTGTCCCCAAAAATTTTAGATTTCCCCAAAAAAGTCCCCACAAACATTCGGTCTCCAAACTTGTCCCCAGGAGCCTCAAGAATCTCCAAAATAGGGACAAAAACCCCAATCTGGCATCACTTGATCAACAGCTATCTCCTAGTTTCCCTTTTATAAAACTATGAAATTATTTAACGTAGCTCTTCTAAGTTGTTTTTATTTTATTTTATTTTATTTTATTATTTATCATCATTCTCATTATTATTATTATTATTGGCTCTAATAATATACTGAAACTACTTCATTAAAAAAACAAAAATTATCTTGTTATAAAATCTTAAAAATTAAACTTCCAATTTTAAAACAAATTACATTTTTACAAAATTTACAAATGACTGACACTAGTAATTACACTTTCGTAAAAACATTCAGAAACTTGAAATAGTATAATTTATTTATCAACAAAAGAGGCCTCAAATGTTATTCTTTTCTTGTTGCAATACCGTTGCCAATTAACTGGAAAAGTACACAAGTCGAAAACTTCAAAGATCGTCTGCAAAGAAAAAGTATCACTTCCTGATAATTTGGCCTCTACTGTGTACGAACACACTTCGGATAATTTTTCTTGCCGTAATAGAACGAAAAGAGAAAAATCTTCGGTTATTTTCTCATTGAATCTCCCAAGAGGTATGTGGTTAAGAGATAATCGGATACGAAAAACATCTAATTAGTATTAAAGGAATCTCATTTTGTGGATTTTCTTCTTTATTGATTTTTATTATTACTATTTTTTTCACAAAGAGGAAAAGAAAATCTGAATTTGACTAAAAAATGCAAAATTAATGAGGATTTTTTTTCTCCTATAATTTTTAAAAGCAAGCTTGAATAATTTTAGATTTAATACTAAAAGCTTTTTTTTTTTTTTTTCAATTATCTCTTTTATTTAAAGAAAAGTTAATTGGTTGGTTGGTCGGGTTTAGTGTCGCCCTAGTATTGTGCTATGGGTAATTGGCGACGGTCTGGGACATACCCCGAAGGATGGTCCGGAGGCATGCCATCACAATTTTGATCCTCCACGGAGGGGATGGCTCCCCCGTTTCGGTGACCCCAAGAGGTATACAGTCGGTAGCAAAAGTATCCGAGCACTAGCAAAATTTCCTATGTAAAAAAATTACACTTCTTATAGTTTTGTTAAATAAATCCTTGTCGAATTATGTTCTTAGAATGACTAAGAACAGGATTCGTTCAAAGAAATTCATAGGCGACCTGTATAAGTAGGTGGATTTGTGGTCTCGCGAGTGCATTCTTTGAAAAACGACTGTACGTTTTTTTTTTTTTTTTTTTTTTAAATTCGCCATATTAATTACTTTTAGACATCCTTTTGTATGTAATTGTTGATTTTCGACCAACAGATGAAGAGTTTGCCAAGTTTTAATTATAAACGGTAGTGTAACTGAAAGTCGATGTCTTAAAAATGGCACTAATGATTCTTGTTTTCCCTACATAAACTCCTTTTTAGATGTTCTTTCGCATGTATTACTTATTTAATGCAAGAAAATTGACAGTCATCCTGAATAAGTAGGCTAGTTTTAGGTCTGGGAAATAGGTGTTTGGTCTCCTGTTTCAAAATAATAGTACAATTAAGTCAGGTCAGACTTACAGATGAATTTGCCAACATTTGGTGAAAATTATAAAACTGGAAGTGGACCGAAGTATACGTATCTTAAAAACGGTTTTAATGATTTTCTACAAATTTTCCGTATAAACCCCTTTCTGATGTCCTTTCCCATGCATTACTTGGTTACTAGAGACAAATGCATGGGTGTTTCTGATTAGATAGGTCAGTTTTATAGATCACAGAAATGGTTATCTCAAACAATGGTTCTAACGATTTTCTTTAAACTCGCTTTCTCTCTTAGATATCTTTATGACACATGTATTACTTTGCTATTACAGGAAAATTGTTATGCGTCTGATTGATTATGTGAATTTTACTTCTTCTAACCCACTCCATAAAACGTTTATAATGAGTATATAAATGAGTAAAGAAATGCGTGTTTGTTACACATCAGATATATGTCCACATATTAAATATGATAGCAATCAGTTTTCCCGTTTTAAATGAGGAGACTATTTATAGAATAACATTAATTATAAATACCCTGTACATTAATTAAATTAAAATAATATTGTCGTAAGATGTTAGATTAATAAATTGTTAATCTACAGTCGGTAACAAAAGTGCCAGAAACATTGGCAAAAATTCCTATATAAAAAAAGTAGAGTTAATATTGTTTTGTTAAATAAATCCTTGTCGAATCATGTTTTTAGACTGACTAAGAATAGAATTCGACAAGGATTTATTTAACAAAACAGTATTAATTCTACTTTTTTTATATAGGAATTTTCGCTAGTATTCGGACACTTTTGTTACCGACTGTATGTACAAACTTTCTTTTGTATAAACATAAAAATAAGTTTTTGAAAAAACGTAAATTCTTTGTCATCGAAATATCAAATGTTTCCCTTTTTTTAATTTAATTTTTATTTTTTATTTTTATTTTTTACTTGCAGGTAAAAAATGCTTGTTATTATTAATGAAGTGCAATTATAAACAGGTCCCAAATTTGGAAGAAAAGTGAAGTCTTTTCTACTAATTTGATCTCTAGTATAAAATTATATCTTCAGATATTTTTTTAAATATTAGAAAAGCGCTATTTTGATCCGTTTCTTACAGGATATCCCAAGAGAAATGTGATTAAGAAATAATCGGATATGAAAAATATCTATTAATTAAAACTGGATTTGTCAATTATCCTGTTTTTTCTCTTTCTTTAATGAAAAAAAATAATCTGGTGTGTCACTCACACGTATTTCTCTTACCCTGAAATTTAATACTATAAATACATGTTGCAGATTAAGGGGTAAGATAACGAGTACTGTTATGTAATCCTGTGTTAAGCAATTCATATTAGGCTTTGAAGAGTTTTATATGATAATTAGTTCTGTGTGAGGTGGGCTACCGCCCCCCTCAACCCCCCGTTTCATTAATGCACCTACATTTATATACAATTTAATTCGGTTATTAAAAAATAATTCTCTTTTTAAAAAATTATTTATTAAAATTATTATTTTAAAAAATTATCTTTTATGATAAGGCAGACGATTTCCATGTTAGAGAAGTAGTATAACACCAAATATCCAAAAAAAGTCCATTTTATTCTCAATATTTAAAAAAAAAAAAAAAAATCGATAACTTTGTTTTAAATTATCGCAGATCGATGGTTCAACCATTCGTTTTAAAGGTATTGGCGAGCTCTTTTGAAAGATACCCATCATGGAAATTTACTCCCCTCGAGAGGGGGGGGGGGAGGCGAAGCTCCTACATACACAAAAAAAAAAAATCCCAGTTAACTATCTCTATTACAAAAAATATATATTCGTTTCATTTGGTTTAGTGCAGTCTATAGACGTTAAACTCTACTTTCCTGCAATTTCCCCCATAGACGTAATGTATTAGAATTCTCTTGATTGTCCCTGTACACGAACCATTTGCTTGATCTTAATGGAAAGCTTACTGTAGCATCCCTATATGATACGCATTTAGAATACCAAGTTTGAACTTTCTGCCATAATTTGTTTTTGAGATATGCTGATAACAGACAGACACACAGACACACAGACATACACACAGACCATTTGCTAAAAACATGATTTTCGTATTCCGGGGACCTCAAAACGTGTAAATATAACAAAATCTCGCGTTCGAAAATTTGACCCAAAAACAATACTTTCTCTGCCATATGTGTAAGAGAAAGTAAAAAGGATAAACTATACATTAAATTTTAAATATTAAACAAATATTTTCTTTTATGATTTGTCGTCTTTTTAAGTCAAATTAAGATACATTGGATGTTGATAATATACATATTCTTTATAATTATCTTCTTAAAATAAAGGAAAATTGACTTAATTAGCAATCTCTTGCAATTTGCAATAAAAACAATTTAAAAAAAAGTGTCACAATTTAATGAAAAAAAAGTCTGCCTTTAGTTAGCACCAACTGCGCTACAAAAGTCCGCTTACAGCAGCGCCAATTGCCCGCGGAAAGGAAAAAAAAATTACTATTAGATTAAAAAAAAAAAAAAAAAAAAAAAGTATCCAGTCAAACTCGAATTGTACATTGTTGAATTGGTTATAGAACACTAATTGCTTTCTAACTGAATCGAACACAAGAATACTGGGAAGCACCTGGATCTCCAAGATCCGCATCTCCCGAACATGGCATCTTCAAACTGAAAGGAACTATTTCACTTATGGTTCAGAGAGAAAGAAAAAGGGGGTTGGGAGGCCTAACAAAACATGGTAAAGTTTCTTTTAGCTCAATAAAAAATTGTTTTCTTAGGTAAACTACTGACAGTGAAGTATTTTTTGCATAGAATATTTCCTGTATGAAATAGATATTCTTACATAATGCTTGCCGCCCCAAATGACGGACAATTTGACCGACAAATTCCCTATAGACGTTACACTGTTTACTTTGTACATACTTTGGTTTCAGGTACATTTCATATGGATATTGCACACACATTCTTTATAAATATTCTCTTGATTTACAGAGCAGTTGAAATAATTAGGAATCTTTTGTAATTTGCAATGAAAACTATTACAATGTAAGCGCTGCAATCTAACGTTATAGAATTTCTGTCACTAGCTGCGCCAACAACGAGCGGCAAAAGATTAATAATAGATTAATATTCAAAAACAATATTCATATTGCGTAATATGTTAGGGAAATCTTAAACTAATATGTATATAGCTATATACATACATATACATATACAGACACAAACACACACACACACACACACACATATATATATATATATATATATGTAAAACTGATTACTTTCTCAATATATAAAATGAAGAGATAATCGTTTCAACATTAACCCTTTGAGTCGCAGTGTTCCCGCTGATGGAACACCTAACTTTAATTCTCAAGTGCAAAAACTCATCCCGGAAATTTTTTAGTAAAAATTTACATTTATAACAAAGCAGAAAACGCCCTTTTTTCAACAGGAAAATTTAAAATTTCTTCTATTATAATTATGTTCGTAAATTCCGGTGGCAGTGTAATTTAAATGATCAGAATTACCTTGCCCCGCAAAGGGTTAAAATAATCCGGAATAGATTGAAATGTTGGAATCTATGCAACTTTTACGAGTTGTTGTTCTCGATAATGTTTACTTATAAAGTGATTTATTTATTAAATTAAATATTATTTGAATTTAATAAGGTTTACTTACAGATGTTTCAAACCGAAAATTTCTCGAAAAGGAACAATGCTAATTTTTTATTTTTTAAATATTTATGATCAGCTATGTAGCTAAAAGCCATTTTTAAAATTAGTTTAGTATTTTTTAAAATAAATTAAGTAGTGAACCTTAAAGGGTTAAATCATTCTTTCTAGTTAATTTACAAGGTTAAAATGAAACCAAAACTCACTACGAGACTCCAATAATCACTCTGTTGTTTACACACGAATACTTTTAATACGATGATTATTTACACTTAATATTTACATGGTTTCAAGATGATTAGGAAAAATATTGTAAATCATGCACATTCTGTGCTACTCCAAACATAAAAGTAAATACAGAACACTTTTGTTCTGTCATATTTAACGTGAGTCCGTTTGACGCACTTCTTCATCAACCAACGACGATCGGCAACTGACATTTGACATTTATTGAGACCTATAGTTACAATGACTTTTGTCTCGATTGATCCATATTACAGAAATTCACAGAAACAAGTGCACAATATTTTGTAGACATATGACATCACAAACATCCATGCCCGCACCAGGATTCGAACCTGGGACCAGAAGATTCAGAAGGCAGCACCCTACTGACTGAACCACCTGGCCGGCTCGGCAACTGACTGTTGGATCAAACTTTTTTCCGCCAGTCCACTTGTTGCCATTCTCGAGCTACAAATAATGGAGCGGTGAAGTTGTAGTTGTTATAAGTCTTTCTTTTTTTTTTTTTTTTTTCTTTTTTTCTTTTTTTTTTTTTGTAAAGAAAAAAAAAATAAATAAATTCTTCGTCGATAGAGGGCGCCGCACGGATATGTAACGAGTAACGATAAATATGCGAAATAGAGTCCTATAAATAGCACAGTTTTACAATTAACACATCTTATTTCTTACTTTGCCTCCTATTTGCGCATACAGGAAGTTTCAATTACAATGTTGACTTGGTGGGTAAAGCGTCATTGGTGAAAATGTTTTTCCTCAGGTAAGAACCACTGACTAAAACTGTAGTTAATGATGTCGTAACCCGTTTGAGAGCTGTAATTTGTGGAGATGGCGGACACATAGAATAGGATTTATATATAAGTAAATATTTGCATCATGCAAATAAATAAATATATATATTTACGGAAATGTGAGATTTTGCTCACCTCTGTCGATGGAAATTTTAACTTTTTTTTGTTTTTGTTTTTGTTTCCCGTACCTAAAATCCCTCTTCACGAGGATAAATTTTTCGCAAATCACTTTCAATTCCATCAATCCCTTTAACTTTTATGAATTTTTAAGTCTACTGACTTATGGTACACCTAGTGTACATACATATACAGTCGGTAACAAAAGTGTCCGAACACTAGCAAAAATTCCTATGTAAAAAAAGTAGAGTTAATACTGTTTTGTTAAATAAATCTTTGTCGAACCATGTTCTTAACAACTCTAAGAACTTGATTCGACAAGGATTTATTTAACAAAACAGTATTAACTCTACTTTTTTTTTACATAGGAATTTTTGCTAGTGTTCGGACACTTTTGTTACTGACTATACAGTCGGTATATGTATTGTATACAGTCGGTAACAAAATTCTCCGAACACTAGCAAAAAATCCTATAGAAAAAAGGTACACTTAATACCGTTTTCTTAAATAAATCCTTGTCGAATCCTGTTTTTAGACTGACTAAGAACAGGATTCGACAAGTATTTATTTAACAAAACTGTATTAAGTGTCCTTTTTTTATATAGGAATTTTTTCTACTGTTCGGACACTTTTGTTACCGACTGTATATATAACCGCAAAGTACTGAAAATGTAATTATTTTCTCTAAAATATGTTTAGTATGAAATAAATATTATGTAATATATTTGCCGCCCCCTAAAGACTGATTATATGGAGGACACATTTCTCACAGACGCTGCGCTGTTATACTGTCTTTACAATATTGTAAATTATGTTATTCTATTTCTAAAAATATCTTAAACGTACAAAATAATTTATTGCATGAGAAGTGAGATGTAAACCATATTATCAATTAATTTAATCAGTTAATTTCTTAATCATTAATACTGTTTTGCATAAGAAATCCCTATAGCAACGAATCACTGTATCGAATCCCCGCCTAGAATCATTACATTTAACCCGATTTTCATAATAAATAGGAAATAATGCACCAAGAACTAGTTGATTCTTTTCCTTTTCTGAGTCGTGAATTCGTATATCATGGAAAGCATCAAGTAATTGTGTAGATAAACACGATACTAAGTTCAAATAGCATCTAAAGCAGAAAAGAAAATATTTATTTCCACCTTGAGTTTCAAATGTCTTTAAACTTGCTCCGGGAAATTTTTCTTACGACAGAATGGGAAAGCGAAACAAATATTCTCCGATTTATTTTCTCCAGAGCTCATCAAAGGAGAACAAGGCTGGGAAATTCGATAAATATCTAACTAGAATTAAATGCAAATAACTTTTCGATATATATCGATAAAGTAATAAAAATTGTCAGATTTTAATAAGTTTTCTAACTCTCAATTATTTTTAAAGCCAATATGTTTGATTATATATATTTTAAATCTTCAAATTAAGTTTTTGTTAAGTCACGGTTTCACACAAAACTGCAATAAAAAATAACTGTAAAATTGGTGTCCAATGACGGATAATAAAAATTTTGTAAACAAAAAATACCACAAAATACAATCATACAACAATTTTTTTAGGTTGAAATAATTAAACACGACACTTCACCAGACGAAAAATGTAGGTGTGCTTCTTATTTTGAAACTTCGGATGAGGGGTATACTAAATTATTTCCTTTCGAAACTAGTGTTGAATGTTTTTGTACATTGTGATTGCTGCATACAAAATTCAAACTTGTACTTTCTTTATTGCGATTGCATTAGTACAAGTTGAAAAAATATACATACAAATCTCTTTCTATATATATATATATATATGTTACAGCTGTAATTCTAATAAATTTATAGCCATAAATAATTTATAAAACTTTGTATAAGTATATATTTAAGTTAAATTTTAGCAATAAAAACTTATATTTTATGGCCATCAGAAACTTTCTTCTACATAATAACGCAACCTACCAGTTAATATGAAGTTATTTAATCCTAGGTTCTCACAATAAAGATTCAGTTTGGATCAATTTTATCCGACATATGTTAAGATGTAGTCGTAGCAGAAGATAACTAATACTTGCGCTACCTATTGGCCGATATACACTAAAATAAGTCAGCAATCTTTTTCCTAATAGTAATCTAGCATATCAGATTTGGTGCATTTATTCGCTATAGAAGCTGAGATATAAACTGCAAGTATGCGGTAAAATTGCAGCTTTGCATATTCCGATCATCATCCGATATACACCCAAACTAAAATATCATAGTTTTTTATAATGACTTTCGCACATATGTTTCGTGCAATTATACACAATAGAAGCTAAAATATAGCTTTGAATTCAGTTTTAGAAATGTCAGAATTTCAGTGCTATTTTTCTGGCGATTTGCACAAGAAGATGATAGCCACCAGTTTATGTCAAGATGCAACTAAATATAAAATTTTATGAAAAATTTTAGTGATGTGTTTTAACTAGAGCCCACTGATCACACACAGACGGACATTTTCTAAAAATTGTTAAACCGTGTTCAGAGCATCTGAAAACTCGTACAGTCGGCAACAAAATTATTCGAGCGCTAGCAATAATTCCTATATAAAAAACGTACACTTAATGCTCTTTAGTTAAAAAACTTCCTGTCGAATCTTGTTCTTAGTCAGTCTAAGAACATGATTCGACAAGGATTTATTTAACAAAACAGTATAAAGTGTCCTTTTTCTATATAAGATTTATTGCTAGCTCTCGAATAATTTTGTTGCCGACTGTAAATTTATTGAAAACTGCAATTTCATGTATATATATATATATAAATTCAATATTTATTATTTAAAAAATAAATTAATGTTAAATTATTAAATTAATGTTAAATTAATACTTAAAAGTTAATAATAAAAACGGGGTTTGCTTTCTTTTCCATAATCAATATTTTATTACAAAAAATTTTCTAAAGATGGAGATGTATTATAAGAATGATTATGTATCCATTTCTCTCATGGTAAAATTAGAGGGGAAATAAATAATCAACAAACAAAGAAGTTTTTTGCTGTGAAATCTGCGAAGACTTAATAATCAGATAAGCATTTCCTTAAAAGGTAAAGGCAAATAATTCTTTTTAAAGTATGATTTTTTTCCCCTGGTTATTGGTTGTTAATCCCTTTCTAAACAACACGTAAAACATTTAAGCGTTTATTTTAATACGCATTAAACTTAATTTTCATAACTTTTTATAACGCATCGAAGAAAAATTAATTTCTTTTTCTTTACTTTTCTTTCTTTTTTTTGTGTGTGTGTGTGTGTGTGTGTGTGTACGATCATGTCTTTGTGTTACATCAAAGGTTAGCATATATTTGCACACTGATAATTTCTTTTTCTTTACATTTCTTTTTGTGTGTGTGTGTGTGTGTGTGTGTGTGTGCGTGTGTGAGGTCATGTCTCTGTATTACATCAAAGATTAGCATATATTTGCATACAGATATTAGCCGAAAATTAATTCTTATTTTGAAAAACTTTCTTGCTTAATAGTAGTACCTATAGCTGGTAAAACCAATACAAAAACTTACTATACATCATTTTTAGATCGTTTGAGTAACGAATTAACGAAATAAACTTCATTTGTCGAAAGGGGGGGGGGGTCTTTTTAACTCTGACATGCACCCGCGCACACTGATATAGTTTTGAATACTCAATTATTGTATTTCTGTTAGGAGGTATTTTTTCATCCTCCATACTCTCCAGATTTCGGCCACTTGGTATCTCTTTTTCAAAATGAAAGAAATGGCTGCATGTAAGAAATTGTCATTGAAAGATCAGGTAATATACGAAAAAAAGTTAGGAAAGAAATTTTCCATTTAAAAAAAAAGTGATGTCTGAAAAAACTGGATATTTTAAGAACGTTGGAAATTTTCACTTTACATAAATGATAAAAATACTGAAACAGGGCTTATGCAAATGTGTATCTTTGGAAAAAGATTATTATTATTATTATTATTATTATTATTATTATTATTAATTGTTGTATGGAATTATCGAAAAGCCCTCTTTTTGCTAAAATAACACAAACAAACCAATAAACAATTTTTCTCGATCTAGTATTGCTATTGCTTGAAATGACTCAATATGTGAGGTTTTTTTTTTTTTTTTTTTTTTTTTTTTAATTCCTTTAAAAGGTCGAAATCAAAGAATAATAAAAGTCGTCTATAAATACTGTATACAATTAATTAGCAATGATCTATTATCAGAATAAGTAATGCCTAATTGGCAATACAGAAAAAAAGTTTAAAAGAAAAAAAAATACCATATTTTAATTTAATATAAAGAAAAAAAACAAAAGGAATATCATATATTCAAAATTTTGTAAGAATATAAACGTAAAATACGCACGAAGGAAACTTTCGTTTATTGTTAAAAAAAAAAAAAAAAAAAAAATGCTCAACAATAGAAGTTATTTTAGAAATTTAATGAGGCATATTGAGCTTTAGTTCACACAGAAATTAATAAGAAAATAAAACCACATTTTTATTAATAAGCATTTAGAAAATAATGAACACAAAATGAGAGACAAAAAAAAAGTTGCATGCTAAAAGCACTTTAGATAAAATTTACATGCAAAAACTTTTTAAAAAAATAACTTTATGGTTATTTCATTGTGAAAACATACTATTTTTAGCTCACCTAATTTAATTTAACAAATAATTCACACGCTAGTGGTGCTTCATTTTATTGCTATACAATCCAGATTTTTTTCTTTTAATGATAGTATAGTTTATTTATTATAAATTAATTTTTTCCTAAATTTAAATTTTTATTTTATTAAATAAACAAAAGCTGAAAAAAGTATTAATGTACCTTCTTACAAACATTCATGTATTGAAAAATGTCATATGGAAAAGTCTTTTTGCGAATTATTATTAAATATAACATTAAATAAGAATTTATTACTTTTTGTTTAATTATATGGTGGTTATAATTAAACTTTCTTAGCCTTCTGCAGTTAAAATAAACCATGAAATTTGGTATGGGAAGGATTGCGTTCAAGAGATGCGCTCAGGGGGTTATTATGCCTGATATTAAACAAGAATTAATTACTTTTTGTTTAACTTTA
The DNA here is from genome assembly GCA_963930645.1 of Salticus scenicus. Taxonomy (NCBI): domain Eukaryota; kingdom Metazoa; phylum Arthropoda; class Arachnida; order Araneae; family Salticidae; genus Salticus; species Salticus scenicus. The sequence goes on along the minus strand of OZ005660.1, from coordinate 118,839,556 downwards.
TGGAGATCATAATTAAACTTTCTTTATTAATACCCTTCTGCAGTTAAAACATACCATGAAATTTGGTACAATCGGTAACAGAGGTGTCCGAACGCTAGCAAAAATTCCTATGTAAAAAAAGTACACTTCATATTGTTTTGTTAAATAAATCCTTATCGAATTATGTTCTTACACTGACTAAGAACAAGATTCGACAAGGATTTATTAAACAAAACCGTATGAATGTACTTTTTTCACATAGGAATTTTCGCTAGTGTTTGGACACTTTCGTTACCGACTGTATGTGGATGATTAGATTACGCTCAATAAGTGCGCTCAAGGGATTATTATGCCTAATATTAAACAAGAATTAATTACTTTTTGTTTAACTTTATGGAGATTATAATTAAACTTCCTTCGTAAATAGCCTTTTTCAGTTAAAACTTACCACGAAATTTGGTATGTGGATGATTACGCTCAAGAGATGCTCTCAAGGGATTATTATGCATAATATTAAACAAGAATTTATTGCTTTTTATTAACTATGTGGTAATTATTAAACTTCTTTTGAGAAAAATACGGCATTGGAATGCATAAACAATATTAACACTAATAAAGATTTTAGTAAAAATTACCTTACAAAACATCCTTTTACATTGAGCATATATATTTCGAACCACCATCGGATTCATCATCAGTGCTCACAATGACACTGTCGGCTCCAGCAGTTTGCCTTCGTTCCTCCTTCCTTCGTCGTAACTTCTCTTCACTTTGCTTCATTTTTTCAAGATGGTGTTGCCAGTCCACAGGTATTATGCTGTACTCTCTATCATTGATGGCTTCGTTAGTAGTTAGGATTTCAATAGCTTCGTGCTTTATTGCAAATTGGTTACCAAAACACTCGTGAAGCAACGGAATTTTAGTTATCGAAGTAAAAAAAAAAAAAATAATAATAATAAAAATGAAATGAAATGAAAAAGTTCCAAAATGTACCTCTTTTTCTCTTGTCACTATCACTGTTTTCTGTGTAAGCTCGTTTCCTTGTCTTTCGCAATAAATTTGTCGTAAACACTTGCAGTCTATTGTTTCCTTTCGGCTAAAAAAATTTCTGTATTTCTATTTAACGAATCCATTTAGGCCTTTTCTCTGAGATTACCCAGACAGCTCCATCTATTTTCACATTTTGAATAAATTTTTCCTTCATCACCAAACAAAATTCCATCGCCTCACGATTGTTCAGGTAAAATACAAAGTCATTCTGACCGGTAGTTTTAAAATTAGAGCGTTTTGAAATCGCAACTTTAATTATAATCACCCTGTACTAATTTAACGAAGCATGTAGGGCGGGTCATGCAGCCACGACGGCTTTTGTGTGCATCAGCCACTACGGATTTTGTGTGCACCAGCCGCCATTAACATACAATATGTATACTTGCCAACCATCTCATTAATAAGTGTAAAATTGTTAACGTCCTTTAAAAAAAAAAAAAAAAAAGCCTTCTTTTCCACACTACTTTATTTTAAGAGCAATTCTCTCCAAATGTTGTTACGATTAAATAAGAATAAAATTTCTCTAAAAAATAACTGGTGTGAAAAAAAGGCGGGTACAAAGATTTTACGCTTCATAATGAGATTGTTGTCAAGCGTGAACATGACAGCTTGGGGATCAAACCTGCAATCCTACTATAATGAGCACCTATTACGAACACCCCTATTACTGGGCTACTGCGGCCTTTTCCATCACCATGCTTTGCCTAACTAAGTTAAATAGGAAGAGGGCGTTTTTTTTTTTTTTTTTTTTTTTTTGTGTGTGTGTGTGTGTGTGTCTCCTAGCTCTTGCTATAGAAGATATTTTTATAATAACATAGGTCTGTAAAATCGTAATTTTTGATTTCTTTTTTTATTTACTGCGTTGTGTGTCTTTAATGTGTTTTGATACACTGAATTTAGAAAGTATTGTCTTTTCTTCCTATCACGTAAAGAATTTTCACAAAGTAAGGAAGAAGATCGGAAAAATTCACCCAGAGGCTATTTTGAAAGAAATTATCTATAGAATGCATTAAAATAGAATATTACTTACATTGTGAAGTTTGTGCGGTCGCAGACTCCATCTTAAATAACTATTAGATAACTGAATAGATAAATCAGAGCACGATACTTGGAAGTAAATTCAATTAAAGCTTTTATAAGTGCTTAAGATCAGGAAGGGATAACTTAACCGAACTCAATTAAATAGTTAAATAAACTAATAAATTAGAGAAATATAAAGAAATAGTCTCACCCAGGCGAAATAGTAGAAGTTTAATGAAGACTGCTCTCTGCTGAACACTGAACTATGCTTGCACAAGAACTGTCACCAGGATTCCCTTGGCGCGACAAATTCTTCACTCAGATCTTACTCTATTCTACAACACCACAATTATCTACCATCGTTTAACACCCGCATAAGAACTATTCTCATCTACACCACAAACTATAGCTAAGTGCTAGCATAAGAACTATTCTCCTCAACACCACAAAAACACCAAAGATGCCTTCATATTTATCCTTAACTCAATCGACTCCAATGTCTTCACTTAACAAAACTTTAAAGCCTCTTCGTATTCACTTACACTCCGCAACTTGCTTCCTCCGTTGCAACTCTATGCTGATACAAAACCATTCCAACCTGATCTGAAACTTCACCGACTGTTGGCGTCGAAGCATCCTAAACTCCCATTTTTGCGTCACCGGGAGTCGCTGGATCAAGCTCAATTTAAAGCTGTGGTGACCTTACATTGACCTTACAACATATTATCTTTTAAATGTGTTTTTTTTTTTTTTTTTTTTTTTTTTTTTTTTACATCGAAGCTCCCTTTAGAACGTTATACCTTGTGCACGGCTTGAGGGCCTTGTGCGTGGGGATTCTCTGTGCAACATCCAACAACAATCTGCTAACATGTTAACACTCAATCGTTCCTCAAACCTGCTTTCCCTTTCTTTGATGTCATCGCAGGTGTGAAAAATTGGGGCAAAACTCATACCAGTATTTATGAAATAAAATTTTCTTCTTCTTAAACCAACGATTTTATAAGTAGAGAGAAATTAAACTAGTAAGTTGTGGCCACCACATGACTTTCTTCTATATTTTCCTATACAAATTCACTCAGTAAAAAAAATTTATTAACATTATTATTAAAAAAAATTATCTCCCATGATAATGCAGACGATTTCCATATTGAAGAAGTAGTTTTTCACTAAATATACAAAAAAAGTCAATTTTATTGTCAAAATTACATTTTTTTTGTTAAAAATGAAAAAAATCGATAACTTTATTTTAAATTATCGCAGATCGATGGTTCAACCATTCGTATTAAATGTATTGGCGAGCTCTTTTGAGAGATAACCATCGTGAAAAGTTACTCCCCTCGAGGGGAGCCCAAGGGGGGGGGGGTTCCTACACATACAAAATAATTTTCCCAGTTGACTATCTCTATTATAAATAATTCTTGTAAATTTCATAATGATTACTGAAAAATAATTCTCTTTATGCACATTTATACAAAATTTTGTCCTATATCACATGTTAAAAATTTAGAAAAAGCGGGATGGCAACGCAACCTGTAAGACAATTTTTACCAAAAGTTGATAGGCACTAATTTATGTCGAGGTGCAACTACATACCAATGTGTATGAAATTCTATGCAGTAGTTCCTGAGATACAATTGCCACAAAATTTTGTCACATACACACACAGACTGACAGACAGATAGACATTTTCTAAAAATGGTCAAATCGTGTTCTACAGCTCTCAAAACGTGTAAATCCATCAAAAACCCGAGGTCGAAAATTTTTATGAATCCAATACTTTCTTCTATTGAATATAGAAGAAAGTAAAAATTATCTTCCATGATAATGCAGACGATTTCCATATTAGAGAAGTAGTATAACACTAAATATGCAAAAAAAGTCAATTTTATTGTCAATATTATTATTATTATTATTATTATTATTTTGTTAAAAATTAAAAAAAATCGATAATTTTATTTTAAATTATCGCAGATCGATGGTTCAACCATTCGTTTTAAAGGTATTGGCGAGCTCTTTTGAAAGATACCCATCATGGAAATTTACTCCCCTCGAGGGCGGACTTCCCCCCCCCAGGGGGGGGGGGGGGTGGCGAGGCTCCTACACATACAAAATTTTTTTCCCAGTTGACTATCTCTATTATAAATAATTCTTCTAAATTTCATAATGATTACTAAAACATAATTCTCTTTACCCAAAGTTGACAGACGCTAATTTATGTCAAGGTGCAACTACATACCAATTTGTATGAAATTCTGTTCAGTAGTTCTTGAGATACAGTTGCCACAAAATTTTGCCACACACACACAGACTGACAGGCAGACAGATATTTTCTAAAAATGGTCAAATCGTATTCTACAGCTCTCAAAACGTGTAAATCCATCAAAAACCTGAGATCGAAAATTTTTACGAATCCAATACTTTCTTCTATTGAATATAGAAGAAAGTAATAATAATAATAATAATAATAATAATAAATATATAAATAAATAAATACTGGTATGAGTTCTGTGTCAATTTTTCACACCTCTTTGATGAAATAGCTATCCTTCTTTTACATTCACGTCATCCAGATTTTACGGAAAATAGCTTAGATGGGAGTTGAAAAAGTGGAGCTTTAATTTTAAACAATCCTATTTTTTGTCAAAACTGTATGTGATGGAAATTTTTGAATCGTTTTACCTTAATCAGCATTCAAAAATACATAAGAAAAACATATCACTTTGAAGAAAAAATTACCTTGTCGACCTGTGTAATTAAATTCTAGAAAAAAAATATTTATAGCATAATTAGTCACACCCTGCAAATCAAAATAATAACTTTCTCTTAAAATTTGATATAATAACTGAAAAATGATTTTTTTTTTTTTTTTTAATAAAACTGATCAAACATTTCTATGATTATTACAAAATGCTGTTAAAAAAAAAAAAAAAACTTTCTAACAATGAAACTTACTTTTGATTTTTAATGAGAACTGCGAACTAATTCACAGTGGAATGAAAATTTCTTAATAAAGAAAAATCACACCTTTATTAACAAGCATTAAAGAAAAGAAAAAGGAAAATATTAGAATGTAGGGTTAAAAAAAAATCACAAATTGAAAGTACTTCAAGCAAAATGTAGACTTCAGTATCTTTTTTTTTTTTTTTTTAAGAATACCATTTTGCGGTTGTTTCATTGTTATATTCTCTCTCTCTCTCTCTCTCTCTCTCTCTCTTTTTTTCAGATCTCTAACTTAATCAAGCAAATAAGTTACAGTTTTTCTTGGGATACAATAAGAGTCCAACTCAATTCAGGTGTTTTTTTTTTTTTTTTTTCTTTTTTTTTTTTAATCATGCTTTGGTTATCACATTCTGAAGTTTTTTTTTTCAATTTGCCTTGAATTCTCATTTAATTAAAGGTACATCAAATCAAATAAAATAAAAAAATCTGCCGTTTGACACAAAAGTTCTGCAGTGTTTCACGAAAATATGCTGTTTGTGTATTTAATAATTATTATTTTTTTTAATATTTTCAAGGTAAGATTAATGAATAATATATCAAAAATGAGAAAATAATTTCATGTAGAATTAACATTTCAAATATCTACATGTAAATGTATGAAACAAATTAAATAAGAAATTATAAACTTAACATACTTTTATAAATTGGCATAGGTTTTTCTTTTTTCCTATATTCATAAACAAAAAGTAGTATTGGATACATAAAAATTTCCGACATCTGATTTTGACAGTTTTATACGTTTTAATCACACATATTTGGCAAGATGTCTGTTTGTCTGTCTTCGTGTCTGGGTGTGGATAAAATATTTTGTGGAAGCTCTAAATTAAGAACCAATTTCGTAACATCTGGTATTTAGTTACACCTTGACATAAATTGATGTTTATCAACTTTTGGTCCATATTACTCAGAAAGTTGGTGTTGCTGTGCTACATTATCATACCTTAAAGAGAAACTTTTATCTCAGCTTCTATGGCGTAAAAGTGCACCAAACTTGATATGTGAAATGTTTCGTGTGAAAAACTATACTGATTAGTTATGGTTGCATATCGACTGTTAGACAACACTGCAATTTTCCCTATTAACAGAAAAGGTATATCTCAACTTTTATAGTGGATAATCTCACCAAAATCGATGTGTAACTGTAAGATTGCAGATTTGCAAAACTACGCTGACTGCATATTGGCCAATAGGTAGCGTTGCTATGTGGCAATTTTGCCCAGTTGTGAGAAGAGTATATCTTAGCTTGAATAGAGCATCAAACTTAACACGTAAAATGGCTATCGCAAAAAATATGCTGACTCAATTAGAGTGCATATCGGATGAAAAATGGAGCTGCTATGCATTACCTTTCTCCATGTACGAGAAAACTATATTCAACTTCTATTACGCATAACTACACAAAACATTCTGTGTGAGATGGTTTTTAATCAATTTTATGCTGTTTCAGTTTGAGTGCATATCGGGTGATGCATGGCGTTGTTTTGCAGTCATTTTTAAATTTTACGTAGTTTTCCTGCCAATTACTATATATTGCAATTGCAGTAATATAGAAAATTTTGTGAGCGTCATTGTCATAACATATTAGATATTTTTATTTAAAAAGAAAGAAACAATATGTGAACACTAAATATTTAAGTTAATCAAGAAATTTAATTCAATTTTAGATGAATTTAAACTAAAAAAACCCTCTCATTTATTAACGGTAATTTTTGTATAACATATTCTGTCCGTCTTGGCATCACAAATAGTTTGTTCCTTCAAAATGGTAAAATTCCTACAATTTTATAAAAAAATATATAAAATAATACATAATTTCTTACATTTGTAGCATAGGGAGTACACTGAGAAAAAAAAACGCCTTCATCTAGAACGAAGTAGTCTCTTTCTGAATCTCTAAACTATAAATATAGATTTCAGAGTTATGTAGATAAGGTAAACCAATAAACTGAATAAATTAAATGATCGATAATTTCTAGTCTATACTTTTTTAGATGGTGAAACAATATTGTGAATAATGAATCCTTTGTACTGCGAGAAATGACCCCAAAATTATAGTTACTGAAACTTACCTCTTGTGTTCGCTTTTATTTGCAGAGAATTTTCAATAAGTTTGATTGCGATAATATAGGAAAATTCTCTAGAATTTTAATAGGGATTTTTTGAACTCGATAGCAAAAGGAATTAAAATTTATAAGGATGACATGGAACTATTTTTACTAGAGTTACTATGCAGTTTCTAGATGTCAGTCACAGAATTTTTTTTTTTTTTAGTGTAGGCGTGAAGCCCAGGTTCGAAACATGTCCACCTCACAACTACATTTCTAAAGTCGGATTTATTTTAGCTCAGGGAATTTTCATTTCAATATTTCCAGTAATTTTCTTCATATTTATTTAATAATGAACCTATTCTTGAGTTTGTCTATTATTTTATAAAGGATTGCACGATTTCAGGTTAATTATAAATATCATTTGAAATACTATAAAATACCACAAAAGCGAAGCCCCCCCTCCCCCCACATACACACATCCATAGACGCACACATCTGCCATTCATATCAATTTCTTTTATTTTGAAAACTCCGAATAAACGCTCTTTTACGTTTAATAGTAGACTGTATCCGAAAAGGAGAAAGTGTCTTACGTTATTTCTTTTATAAGATTGACTTTTATTGATGTAAACAGCAATTTGTTTTATATTAAATCGGGCACTGTGATTATTTGAAAATGGCAAACATAAGCTTCCTAAAGTAATGATAAATATATTGAATCTTTTTTCTTTTTTTTTCGGTTATTTGGGTGGCAGTTAACCAAGAATTTACTGTATTTAATTTTCGCCATCAATGCAACTTAAATACATATACGTATATGTGATTTAAATTAAAATCTGTTTTAATGCCACTTAATTTTAGCAAGGAAAAAAAATGTCATTTTCTATATTTTGTCCAGTTTTTTATCTACCCCTCCTCCCCAAACAATCTCAATTTTTTTCTTGAAGACTGGGGGTGTTAGAATGGAATTTTACGGTGAAATGCAGAGCTGCCAACCTAATCCGGCAAATTGTTAGTACCGCCCATTTTTCTACACCACTTAATTTTTAAAGTAATTTTCTTCAAATATATTTGCGATGAATTCAGAAGGAAAAAACTCTAAAAAATGACTGGTGCAGAAAAAGGGGCGGTACTAGCAATTTGCCGGATTGGGTTGGCAGCTCTGGTAATGCTATCCTTACAATGAATTTTTAAAATATTTTGCAGAATTTTTACTATCGAGTTATAGATGTGTGTTTTTTTAATTACAATCCAAAATTTTTCTTTCTTGCTTTTGTATAATTATTTCTTTTAACTCTGAAAAATTGATATGCCACCGAATTCTGGAAATTCTACCCACAGAATTCTTCTTTATTGTTTACTAAATTTTAAATTCGGGAATATTCAAAACGATTGTAGAATAATTATCAATTTATTATTAAAACGAATCTTTATAGAATGTGCTCATACTAAAGTTATTTATCGCCCATTAACTTTAAAACGGCGAGATCTACAGTCATGAAAGGGGTGCCTAGGTATGATAGAAAGGCTATGCGCTACCAGATGAGACCGCTTATACCGCCACTGGCGGAATTAGCGTTCCTGAGAAAAAAAAGTTAATTACAAAGTTGTAGAACATCATTGATTTAGTAAGAAAAGATATATTGTAGGCATAAATACTAAAAGTAGAATGCTTAAAATGCACATTAATTTGTTCACGATTTCCTATACTGTCAGAAAATGATCTCAGAAAAAAAAGCAACTATTTATAACAAGGTACAGTCGGTAACCAAAGTGTCCGAACACTAGCAAAAATTCCTATGTAAAAAAAGTACACTTCATACGATTTTGTTAAATAAATCCTTGTCGAATCCTGTTCTTAGTCAGTGTAAGACTATGATTCGACAAAACCGCAAAACCATAATATAACAAAACCGTATGAAGTGTATATTTTTACATAGGAATTTTTGCTAGTGTTCGGACACTTTTGTTACCGACTGTATCTTTTTTCTTTGTTCAAACTTCTGTCCGCCAACTGTAATGCACATCTGAGCCCTTGTTTGAACTTTATGCTGGTGAGACGTAAGCGATGTAAAGTTCAAATAAAGGTCCTTATGCGCGTTTCAGCAAACAAACAGATGATTGAACAAAAGCATCTTGTGATAACAAGTTTTATTTATTTATTTTTTTTTCTAAGATTGTTTTCTAACATCACACTTTAGGAAATAGCAAACAAACAAATGCATGTTGTAAGCGTTCAGTTTTTAGCATTTGTACCTACAAGCTGTCTTTTCGCACTAAATCGATGATGCTCCACAATTTTGTAATTTTTTTTTTCTTATATCGTATACAGTTTTCGAGATAAGAACACTAACTTCTCTGTTTTCCTCCAGGTGACGTTGTAAGCGGACGACACTGGTAGCGCATACCCACTTTATCATACCTAGACCCCGTTTTATGATTATACTTCCCACCGTTCTGAAATTAATAGGGTGACAAATGAATTTAAAGGTCACACTGCATAAACGAATTGTTCAGAAGTAGATTTGATTTTTAAAAAGCAACATTGGTTAAATTCACTAGAATTGGAGAAAAAAGTTCATTAGTATAATATGGCGTTTTTACGTATCTATTTGATGTCCGGATTAATTTTCCGGAATCAAAGCCTTGCTTGAAGCCGAGAGAATCTGATAGAAAGGAGGTACCGAGTCCGAACCTACACCCAATCGATCTCTAAATATTGGAAATTTTCCTCGATTTTCTCAGAAACTCGCTTGAATATGGGGTAAGATTCTTTAAAAAGACCTTCATAGACGGCATTCCATCCAGGCTTAGGAACAGACAATCGGCTTACACCACACCTTTAATACCCACATTTTTAGAACCCAGCTTGCTTTTACATACCTGGTAATATTTATACTTTATTCCGGAGTGCTGTTAGTCCCACCCTTTTTTAACAGCAGTATGTTTTCAAAATATTTTTTTTCTTATTTCAGCCTAATTACATATTGGAGAAAATTTCTCTAAAATCATACTGATGGCAGAAATGGGCGGGACTAATAGTTCTCCGGAATAAATTATAAAATATTAACAGGTATACTATCATACTTGCCAACATCCTCATTAATATTCCGTAGTGTCATTAGTCCCGCCCTATTTTTCACGGCAGTAAATTTTTAGAGCAATATTTTCCAAATGCAATTACGATTTTATAAGAAAGAAAATACTGTAAAAACATACTCGTGTGAAAAAGAAGGCGTGGTTAACAATACTACGGAATATTAATTAGGACGTTGGCAAGTATGTGCTATTAATTTATTTTTAAATAAATTAGATTTTAATATTTAAATCCTATTTAATGTGTGTTATATTTAAGTGACTAATACTTGTCGAAAAAACCATTTGTACGACTAAAATTGAAAAACCAGTATATCTGTAATAGGTATCAGTGTTATTATGTTTATTTGTTTGGGACTAAACTAATCTCATTTAAAATGGTAAATAATTATTCCTGAAACCTGAACCCCTCATTTCTTAATACTCTGGTGGTATGAACCCATGTTTTAACGATAGTTTTCAGATTTTACCGTTAAAATTGGTTAATTTTCCCACACATACAGTTTAGAACCACAAAAAAAAAAAAAAAAAAAAAAAAAAGCCGCACTTGGATATTTTCCATTTCTTTTTTTTTTTTTTTTTTTTTTTTTTTGCAATCGTCAGTTTTATTATTTTAAAAGCAAATTTTCGAACAAATTTTATTACGTTGTTTTCCACGTACAATTTAGGATTGAGCCAAGGGTTAAAAACAAAATGCAATTATTAGGAAAATTGTATTCTTAGAAAGTGTTTCAGAAATGGCAAGTATAAGGCAATTAACAATATTACAAAAAGTATTAATTTTAGAATGAAAATAATAAAATATTTTAATACGCAAGATGGCAAAATGATTAAATGTTAACGAAATTGGTGAGATGGTTTTTAGCAAGATAGAAAATATTTTGGCTGTTTAAAAAGGAAATTTGTCTCTAGGCGACCACGTTGCTCATCCAAGCGACATGACCGCGAATTTCGTTACATTTAGAATATAGATGGGATTCAAATAAAGTGTTTAGCAACATAATTTCTTTAAATATAGTGCAACAACGATTAAACAAAGCACGTATGAATGCCAGAAAATCTGGAAAAATCCATTCTTAAAGAAAAGAATTAGGAAAACAAGACTTCAAAGGGCTAAATTATTTTTTAAATGATCAGTTAATTATTGGGCTGAAGTGGTTCTCTCTGAGGAGTCAAGCTTAACTTATTTAGAGCTGACAGAAGAAATCAGCTCTGATGACGAAAATGTGACCGACTTAATGAAAACCGTACTCTTAAAACAGGGGCACATTTGCCGTACATTATGGTACGGAGGTGCATAATTTTTCAAGGAGTCGGGCAAATTTTCCTTCTCAAGGGATCAATTAACTCGAAATTAAACACACCCATTATAAAATTGGTGAATGATCGACTATTTTGGAGGTATCGCAGATTTTTCCACAATCAGCATTTCAAGATGATAATGCACCTTACTACTGTGATGCATTTCTTTAATTCAAAAATTGTTAAAATTACCCATCTATTCCAATGAGAACTTATTATTCTGTAAGTAATCGTAACTTTTTTTTCCTTTAAGTTAAATCCCACAAAGAATATCATAGAAGACTTGGAAACAGTCCTAATCCGAGCCCATTCAAAAATGTTTAATCTATAAAACGGGGTGGGGATTCGAAATTTGCAGCCTATAGCTTTGCAAGAACTAAAAAAAAAAATTATTTATGATATTTCGCACACTGAAATTTCTGAGGTTCATGTTAAAAAACTGTATAATACTATGCCACTGCGCATTAAAGTAGTAATTCTATATAAAGGAGGAATTACCCAATGAAGAATAAATATTTTTATTAAATAATTATTTCTACCTAACAAATAAATAACTTATTAAAATCCACTGACAAAAAAATATACCGCCTTCCTCTAGACCGAATAAGTGGTCATTTTCTCAATCCCTAAACTTGAACTATAGATTTCCGAGCTATGCGTATAAGGCACGCCAATAAGCTGAATAGATGAAATGATCGAGAATTTCTAGTCTATACATTTCTAGATGGTGAAACAATATTCTGAATATTCTGAATTTCATGTATTGCGAGAAATTCTCACTTGATTGTCTAGAATTGGGTCATAAATCAAGATTATAGTTACTAAAACTCTCCTCTTCTATTCTCATTTATTTGCAGAGATTTTTAAATGAGTTTGACCTCGATAATATAGGCAAACGCTCTAGAATTCTAATAGGGGTTTCTAGAACTCGCTATCATTGGGGACTAGAATGTATAAAAATGACATGGAACTATATTTACTAGAGCCAGAACTTAGATTCTAGATATCGGTTACAGAATTTTTTCTCAGTGTATAACGTGTTAATTTCATATAATAAATCATAATAGAATACAAAATATATGTTTATTATAATACGTTTAAAAAGAAAATGTTCTGTAAATTTTTATTAAACACTTTGTAGATTGTAATAAAGCAAATTATTAAATCAAAAATGTACATAGGCATCATTTTATGTCTTTGGTATTATGATAACATATCAGTTTCATTTGTTCCAATCATTAGTTTTCAAATTATTTCAAATGAAATAGGTATAAGTCCAGTTTTCTGCAGTGCGGTCTTTTTTCTTTTTTCTTTCTTTTTTTTTTTTTTTTTTTTTTTGTTTCACACTGTATTTATTATGATTATTGCATACCGATTGCTTTTACGATATTGAAACACAAAATCAATATATTTAAATTTGGTTTATTCATTATCAGTCGACTTTCATTATAGCTCATTATTCGACTTCAATTTCATTATCTGCTGACTAAACTGAATGCATTTAGGAACAATTTACCAGTTTCATTTTTGTAAAGAGGAGAATATAAATCAATCAAAATTCAAAGTTAGAAATGTAATAGGTTAAGAAACCTCACTTGTACTCAAATGTGGAAAAAAAGAAGAAAAAATAAAAAATAATAATAATAATAATATAATTCTTTTACGTAAACAATGAAAGCACAACATATTTTTAAATCAAATTTAATATGCTCGCAAATTTACTTTTCGTGGAAATTTTATTAAAGAAGCAACGGTTAAATTTTGCAAAAATGTAAAACTCTCAAAATCCGATTTGGTTGATATAAAAGAAAAGAATTAATCCTTTCAAAATAATTCCAACTTAAAAAATAAAAGCATAGATGGTTTAGTGAAGAATTTTTTTGCCATTATTTGAATAATGGGAGGGGAAAAAATGTTAAAGAAAATTATAGATTAAATATAGATAATGTTTCAGTATCATAATTTATGATATATGATTCGCACGGCCACGCCTTTTTTCAAGGACTCTCCTACCAGTATTTTTATACAATGCATTTCCTTTTAAGTTTTAAATCTTTTTTAATATCAAAATTTCCTAAAAAACAATACTGGTGCAGAAAATTAAGAAAATTCAAGGACTGTACGAACTATGTGATATGTTTGTTATATAGGTATAGTCTATTGTAAATAGATTATCTATTTGTATTATCTATTTTATATAGTCTTGTACAACCTACAAGTAAGCTGCAATATTAAAAGTAACTTATTTTTCCTGCCTTAAAGAAATAGTTCGCTCCTTCTAATATCTGAAAATTATTCTATTAGCACTTTTTAGCAGCTTCACTAATAGTTAGTAAATAATGGAAATTAAACTTTAAAAATATTAAATTTAATTAAACAGTTACAACTTGAACCACACTTTTATATAAACTATTTAAAATAAACCTAAATTATTTGATAGGGGTCGAGTAGATGACGGCGTGTATAGCTTTAACCCTATGGGAAACAAAAGGGCTTTTATTATTTCCTGGAGGATTAGGACAGCCAAGTTATTGTTTTCTTTCACGTTGTTATTTTTTATTATTCAGCTTTGATAAACCTCTTTCAAGGTTTTATCCGTTATTTTTCACCAACAATAGCTTGTTAATTATTTTAAGCCGGTCTAGTCTCGTCAGTATTTTATACTAACTAAAATTTATAAACCGTAATCTTATATACAGGTCTGTCCTTTGTTCTAAGCCTTATAAATTTTTATTTAGTCACTGGATAATTATTTAAAATAAATAAATAAATAAATAAATTATCAATAATATTGATTATATATATTTTTTTTTTATATATTAAGAATTAAAAAAAAAAAAAAAAAAAAAAAAAAAAAGTGTAGAAAAAAAATTTAAGTTTAGTGGGGTAAAAAGGATTGAGGAGAAATTATAAATATCTTCAGTAATAGTGAATTTTAATCTACATATTCAGTAATTCCTACAAAATAATAATAATAATCAATATACATAAAAGAGTAAACTCACTGATCACTGACTCAACATAGCCGTGGCATAGAGATTTTTTGATAAATACAAATCGATTGTGGATATTTTCGAATATGTAAAATTATTAGGATAGAAGGGAAGGGGGACAGGGGGAGGAGAAGGGGCTATGGGGCAAACAAAAAATAGAAATGCAATTAGTTCAAAATTGGTACAGATAGGTTTTAGAGGCCCGCATGTCGAATGAGGATATTTTCGAAAGTATAAAGTTATTAGGAGGGGGCGAGAAGGGGGGGGGGCGGAGGGGCAAAAAAATAAAAATAGAGTTAGGTTGTTCAAAATTGGTACATAGAGATTTTTGATACCTACAAACCGATTGTGGATATTTTCGAATTTGTAAAATTAGTAGCGTAGAAAGGAAGGGGAGGGAGGCAAAGGGGCAAAAATATAGAAATAAGAGTTAGAGCGTTGAAAATTAGTATTATTGGGTTTTAAGGCCCGATAAATCGATTGGGGATATTTTCGAATTTGTAAAGTTATCCGGGGGGCGAGAAGGGGGGCGGCGGAGGTGTAAAAAAATAAAAATAGAGTTAGATCGCCCAAAATTGATACATAGAGGTTTTTGAACCCTACAAATCAATGTGGATATTTTCGAATTTGTAAATTTATTAGGATAGAAGGGAAGGGGGAAAACGAAAGGGGGAAAATATCGAAATAAGAGTTAGAGCGTAGAAAATTAGTATTATTGGGTTTTAAGGCCCGATAAATCGATTGCGGATATTTTCAAAAGTGAAGAATTATTACGAGGGGCGAATGCACGGGCAAAAATACAGAAATCCTGATAGAGCATTGGAAATTAGTATTATTAGGTTTAAAAGCCCGAGAAAACGATTGCGGATACTTTTAAAAGTGTAAAATAATTAGGAGGGGCGGGAACGGTGGGCGAAGGAACAAGCGTACCGTGCGCGCGTGTCTACGCTGCTGTAGTCAGTGGAGGCCCGGACCGATTATTCCACCGATGAGAGAAGATTTTTTTTTTTTTACAATTACGATAATATAGTGATTCATTAAGAGTGTCGACGAACATAAATGCGCGCGCAGCGCACAATGGCCTGCGCTGCCGAAGGCAGTGGGGACTCGGTGAGACATTTTTTCCGATCAGAATTTTATAGTGATTCATTAAAAGTGTCGAACATAAATGCGCGCGCGCTGTCGAAGGCAGTGAGGACCCGATGCGATATTTTTTTCGATCAGAATTTTTTTTTCTCTCTTTTTCTCACATGATGAAAATTAATGCAATTTTGAGAATTCATTAATTATATTTATTCATTTAAAATAGGGATCATCGAAGCGGGCGTAGCCTGCTAGTAATAAGTAAACTAAAATTAGATTTTCCAAATATTAGCTTTGCATTTTTATGAAATTTTCGAGATATTTTAATATATATTTGCAATATACATGTTTTTACCAAAATTACAATGCGAAATTTTACAAAATTTATTTTTTATCGTTAACTTTCTGGTGGAATTTTAAATAGAATTAGCAGGTTTGTTTTATTATTATTTTTATTATTATTTTTAAAAATATCATAAGAATTTATTTGAATTTATAGACTGTAAATTCTTTAGCGATAGAGAATTTCAATATGCATAAGCAAAATACATTTGTTTTGCATTGCAGGTTTGTATAACTCCCGTCATTTGAAAGATTTTTTCTTGTTCCTATAGTTTTATTCAATTAATTATGAATTTAATTTGCGAAAAAAATATATAATTTTAACATCGAATAATATTATTTTAAATCCGTATGTGCTTGAGATTATATAATTTTGAACTTTACCCCCAAAGGCTCTTGAAATCCTTTTATCAACTCTTCATAGATGCGGAGGGTGAGCATTTTTTCTCTTCCTTTGTTTGTTTTCTTTATTAACGTAAAGCTTTTAACTATCCCTTTGTGATAGTACTTTCAAAAGTTTCATTATTCATTTTTTCCCCATTAATACTTCGTTAATTAGCGTAAGTCTATGCTATTATTCAGGGTTTTATACAAACCTAAACTTTATATACTATAATCTTACGTAATGACTATAATCTTACGTAATGAGCTTGTTCTAATGCGAATTTTTTTTTTTTTTTTTACTTTCCGAACACTATAGCGAGGAAAGTATTGTAATCATGTCAAAAATCCGAATTTGAAATTTTGATGTTTCTATACGTTTCGAGGTCCCCGGAGACCGTTTTCACTATTTTTACGATGATATATGTGTGTGTGTGTGTATGTGTATGTGTATATGTGTGTATGTGTATGTATGTGTGTGTCTATGTCTGTGAGTGAACACGCTAGCGTCTAAACGCTTTGTTCGAATAAGCTGAAAGTTGGTACGTATATTGTAAGTCACCATAGTACGAACCCTATTGATTTTGGTGAATCTAGCACCTATAGTTTTTTTTACAGGGACACCAGGAAAAATTCTTTATCATTATGGTCTATGGGGCCAAATTTTTAAAAGTGTGATAGCGTCTAAACGCCTTATTAATCTGAGCAAAAAATTTCTACACATGTTATAGGTCACAGTTGCACCAACTGTATAGATTTTGGTGAATTTAACACTTACAGTTTTTTTACAGGGACACAACGAAAAATTCTTTATCATTATGGCCTATGGGACCAAATTTTTAAAAGTGCGAAAGCCTCTAAACGCCTTATTCAATTGAGCTGAAAATTTATATGAATATTATAAATCACTGTTGCACTAACTATAAGCATTTTGGTGAATCTAGCATTTATAGGTTTTTACAGGGACACAACGAAATATTCTTTATCATTATGATCTATGGGCTCAAAGTTCAGTAGCGTTAAATAAAACATCGTGTAATATGTGGAGGAAAATACTCAATCCCTCTATTATGGTTTTCTCTCTTTTGTTTGTTTAACAACTCCTCTTTCTTTACTTTATCTACAAAACAGTTAATTACTCAATGTTCGGAAAGTCGAGTGGAGTCACCCCAGATTTTTTTTTTCCCCTTGCATTCATGTTGCCTCTCATTAAATAAAAACTTTTCGAGAAAATATGCCCGTATATGGAATAAACAAGGAGTATTTAATGGGTTACATGAATTTTGAAGTCTAGAAAAACATAATCGCTCTCTCTCTCTCTTTTTTTTTTATGTAATAAATAAAATTGTTATCCAAAATTTTGAGCACATAAAACAGCAACATTTAAACAGCATTTTATAAAAATTTCGTCAAACGATGTGGAAAATTAAGTTGGTGGTCCTAATTTCCAAGTAATATATAAGGTTTAATAAAGTAACTTCATTTTTTAACTTGAAAATTTTCAAGAAAAAGATTTGTGTGTGTGTGTGTGTGTGTGTAAGTTTGTAAATGGCACTCTGTAAATAGTTAAAACATTACAAGTAAATAAATAAATGAATAAAAATATTATTATTTCTACTTTTTATGAAAGTCACGGAAAATTTATTTCGAGACAAAATCACTTTTTAAAAGCATTAAAAAATTACTTCGCTATATTATTTCATACAAACTTTTAATACATATTTTCGAATGATTATTGTTTTTCTAAGTCTGCTAAACAAGTAATTTTTTGTTTACTACATTTCTATAAAAAAACAATCTGAATATAAACAAACTCAATGTAATAAAACGCTTTAAATTGATAAATTATTTTCAAAAAGCTTAAAGCATCATTAGATGCAGTAAAAAATGTTCGTAAACTCATAGAAAACTGGTTACACTGAATCGTAACTAACCACAATACTTTCAGTTTTGCCACGAACACCAGAGCATTTAGTGTAAGTTTGTAAATGATACTCTGTAAATAGCTAAAACGTTACAAGTGAATAAATAAATGAATAAAAATATTATTATTTCTTTCTTTTATAAAAGTCACGGAAAGTTTGTTTCGAGACAAAATCACTTTTTAAAAGCACCAAAAAATTACTTCTCTGAATTATTTCTTACAAACTTTTAATACATATTCTCAAATAATTATTATTTTTATAAGTCATCTAAACAAGTAATTTTTGTTTACTACATTTCCATAAAAAACAATCTGAATGTAAACAAACTCAAAGTAATAAAACACTGATAAATTGATAAATTGTTAGCAAAAAGCTTAGAGCAACATTACATGCACTAAAAAATGTTCATAAACTCATAGAAAACTGGCTATACTGAATCATAACTAACCACATTTTCAGTTTTGCCACGAACACGAGATCATTTAGTGTGGAGTTTATGTATGGGCCCTATTTTTGCAAAAGTTATTTGTCTTCCAATGTATATTTATTTCCTTATTTTACATTTATATATATACAAGGTGCTTATAATTAAAGTTACGATTTCAAAACACTATAATTTTAAAACTACCCAACAGAGCGATTTGATATTTTACCAGAGAAATCGTGAAGCAATGATACAGAGTGTCCTAAAAGTTCCAGTACTGACACTGATGTATTTTTTATTTACAAAACAACAAACCTTAAAACGATTATTTTTATGCTAATGATAAAAGGCACATTTAAAATAACGGAGGAAAAAATACTGAACTTGCATTTATAATAAATGTTCAAAATGTCCACCTTTTTCTAGGAGGCAACGCTGAACTCGTTTGCGCATGCAGGGCCTGATTACCCAAAACGCTCAGGAAGCGCAAGCTTCCCTTCTAAAATTTAAGAGGGGACCCTAAAATGACTAAAAACAGGTTCTTGGAATTTCTGTTTCATATTTTCACCCTCAGATTGAATTTTTTCTGAGAAAGGTCGCTAAAGCAAGGTAAAATACTCACTATTTTGGGAAAAATCTGTTATTTAGCCTCAAAAATCTGAATGTTCTTAATTAATAAGTTATACGATTTTAATGTTGTGTGCAGAAACTACCCAGGTAATATGAATGAAAAAAAAAAAAAAATCCGAAATGAAAGGGGGGGGGGGCCAGAAATGATACTGAGCTTCCCCTAGCTTCAAGGCTTAATCGGGCCCTGTGCGCAAGTGTTTAGAAACGCGTTTTAACATGCTGGGAATGACTTCTTGTAGAGAAACTTGTACCCACCTACACAAAACCTGTATTATGAAATTGTCGAATGAACTGATATAGCATATTTTTACTCGGTATTGCATCATCTGGATATTTATATCGCCAAACACCTTTGCATCTTACATTCAAAATAAGCTTCAAACAGCGAAATTCTCTGAATGCGTGATAAAAACATTTCACTATGAAGAACAAAATAACATAAAACTTTATTCTCACACAACTTGAGCGAGAAAAGAAACAAACTATAAAAAATAAAGAACTGATGCAATAATAAGCAGTCGATAAAATTTAATATTAAAAAAAATCATGGATACAATGATTTCTTTAAGTTGGAGTACTGGAACCTTTAGGACACCCTGTATTTTGTTTGGCAAAAGAAAAAAAAAAGTTCTAAAATGTACCGTTCATTATACGTAAAGTATTTGTTTCATGAAGCTCATTTTTTTCTCTTTTCACTATGACTGTTTCCGCTGTGTCTTTTTGCTAAAAATATTGTAGTAAACCCTTGAAATCTTGTTTTCTACTATTCCATTGTGTTGCTAACAACATTCCTGTATTTAATGAGTCCATTTAGGCGTTTCCCCTGACAGCGCCATCTGTAGGAACATGTTGGATCTTTTTTTTTTTTTTTTTTTTTTTTTTGTCAAACAAACTTTCATTGCCTCACGACTGCTCTGGTAAAATATGAAATCGCTCTGATGGGTAGTTTTAAAATTTTAGCGTTTTGAAATCGTAGCTTTAATTATAAACACCCTGTATATGAAAATTTTTGAAACAGTGGATTTTTTAAAAGTAAGTTTTAATGCATTTGAAATTTTGTGTATCGAACACAGAAATTTTATTTATAAGTAAATATATATATTGATAATTTTTATGTAATAAATTATTCTCTAAAAAAAAATCTGTTTAATAATATAACAGTATTTGTGTAATAAAATTTTTAATTCTGTTATGCAAATTGTTATAATTATTGTTCTTCAGGATATAGCATTGTTGAAATTATATAACATAAATTTAATAATGTTATACGACGTAACCTGTGTCTGGTAGCGACTGGAAAGCTGCGTATTCTTGTTGGATTGCGGCTCATGAGACATTTTGTAGCCGCGCAGGACTCTACACAAAACGTAGTGAAAATAACATATGTATTTTCTATAGTGCTGTATGAAAATTTTACTCGTCATTCGTTTACACGGCAACACAAAAGAATTCTATTTCTGTTCGTTCATCGATCAGAGTCGTAAACAAAAAAAAAAAAAAAACTATTTTATAGTTCGACCAAAGTCCTTGCGACTACGGGAGCCTCTGCGCATGTGCTGACACAACGAGTCCCGTGTTAAAATCAGGGGTGATAACGCTTGTGATCAAAGATAATAAATGATAAGCGAATGAATGTTTAATAAATCTCGACCTGACGCCCCTCCAAGCTTTTATATAGCTGCCAACCTTTCTACTTTTTTAATTAGATTTATCACCACTATTTTTTCTAATGGAATCAATTTATCACATATGTTTTCGATGATTAAATAAGCTGAAACCAATTATAAATTTTCCGGTATTAAGTCTCCTTTAAAAAACGGGAATCTTGGCACCTATGCTTTTAGAATCGTCATCTACGTTAGGCGCGTCAAACATGGTCGCACTGTATTCTTAGAGTACAGTTTTCCTTGTTTATTTAGGATTCGAATCAAAGAACGAACAGTATATTAAAGGCTATTTTTGTAAATAGATGAAAATGCATTTCAAATAGTGTGATGCATTGTTCACATTGTGTTAAACTTAAATACTATTAATAAACGTACAGAGCTATTAAAAACACTGCGCTGAAAAAAAAAAAAAAAAAAAAAAAAATCGACCCCTGATACCATTCTTGCTGATTCTTATATAAAATGGCCTCATAAATCCGAATATGACTGCCATTTTGCCCAGTCACTCACCGTTTTCACGGGACACCACCCCCACCCCCAATTTTTATCACTGTTCAGTAATTTTATGGCCATGAATTTTATTTGGAGAATGAAAAAGAATTAATTTAACACTTAAAAATAAAAAAATACAATGTTTAATAAATAACATTAATAATAGATTAAACAGTATAAGAGATGTAATACATAATTTCAATGGCAAATTCTTCCCTCCCCCTAAATTTCCCCCTTGCCACAAATGTTGATGTTTTAGAATTTTCCAACTCTGTAGCCCCTCAGAAGATATTTAACAGTTAAAATAATCCTCTCCTCCCCCCCCCCATTAAAAATCAAATTTATAGCCATAATATTACCGAAAAGTGATATCCCTAAAAACGGTGGGTGATAGGGCAAAATGGACGTCATATTCGGATCAGGAGGTCATTTTACATAAGAATTTGCCAAAATGGTGTTGGTGGCAATTTTCATGCCGAGCAGTGAAATCAGTCGATTAAGTTGCAAAGAAAAAGTAGTGTGGGTGAAAATTACCTGAATAATTTGAAATACCTTTTTCAATTTAATAACAACCTGTGATGTTTTATTAATTTAACTACAAAATTTCAAACAAGGGATGATTGAACGATTACCCCTCTCGGGAAGAAATGTATGCCGAAACAAAATTGTTTCTGTAACTATTTTTAAATGTTTCTAAAAGTACGTCTGAAATTTAAAAATACATTACCTTATAACAATGTAGGGTAAGAGAAAGTAGTCTGAGTGCCGCACCAGATTATTCTAAAATGTAAAAATAACAATACTAAAACTGGAAAGAACTATAATAATTAGCCGCAAAGAAAAGACCATTCTACAAGATTATGAATATATGTTGGGTTTATACATAAAGAAGTAAAAGAGCATCACTGCCTCGAAATAATTAATAAGGAAACTGCTAGGGAAAAAAAATACATAATGAATAAAACTTTGGGAGTAGCTTATTAAAAAGGAATAATAAAAAAGCTGCGACGTGAAAGAAAACAATAGCTTGCCTATCCTAATCCGTTGGGAGTAGATAAAAGCACTTTTGTTTTTTACAGGGTAAAGCTAGGCACTTTGTCTTCTCACGTACATTCTGGCACGCTGGCAAATTATTCCATTCTCTTCTAAATATCTTTTATGGTTTGGAGTAGGATGTTAATTATTTAATTAATTCGTTGTTTTGCAGTATTTACTAAACCTACATCAAAATGTAAAAAACTTTTATTAAGAATGTTTATTTCTGCGCACATAAAAGGAAAGTAAATTTCAGGTTTTTAATAGATATACACGTTTACGTTTTGAGTTTCCATGAACGTTACTTAACTATTTTTAGAAAATATCGTCTTTCTATCAGAGTGTCTGCGTATTTGTGCATCACTAAAAACTTGTAGGTGATGAATCTAACAAACCAATCAACGCACGTGGTTGGAACTTGATGCAACTTTTTGCTAGTTAGATCTTGAGATATGTCGCCGCATACGTGATGTTGCTATGCCGCTGTTTCCCCCGTTTCTTGGTAAGCTATATCTCACCTTATGTTGCGTATAAATGCATAAAACTCGATATATACTAAGGCCATTTAAAAAACTGTCCTCATTCAGTTTGAGTACTTATCAGCCGACAGGTGGCGTGGCTATGTTGCAATTTACCCAATTACGGGAAATCTGTATTTCAGCTTCTATGATAAGTGAAGGCACCAAACTTATTATTTAAGATGTACATTATAGAATACTAGTATATAACTCCGTCAAAAAGGACATAATGTGAACGATAAATCTTGAAAATCATGTTTAGATCATGAATATCGCTACGTGATCATTTAAATGTATTTTCAATTATTGTTTATAAATGGCAGCATCAAATGTGTTTCGGTATTTTATAATTTTTGTTCTGAGATTTAAAAAATTCTACCCGATCAATAATTATGAATGACAATTAAAAAAAAAAAAAAAAAAAACTGCTGGTTGACAAAAAATATAGGCCTTGTTTTTCTTTTTAAATTAAAGTTCGTAGCAAAAAGCGTAAACTTCTATCAAAACATCTACATTTTCTGGTAACATTTAATCATGGAAATTGTACATTGAGCAATAAGAAGTGAAATATCTCTGTAACTCAAAAAATAAAGATAGGAATGAGCTTTTAATTTGGAAACCCATGTTTTTCATGATACCCGTTCTATTCGTGCAAAAATTAATATAGGTTATATTTCATAACTTTTTTTTTCAGATATGAATTTATTAATATTTTTCTTAATTAAAAATATGCATAGAATATTTAGAGCCATCTCATTCTAATGCATTAAAAAAAATTAAATTTTAATATTATAAATTTTAGGAAAGACATGACTAATGTTTTTCACATTCATTTAACATTAGCATCTCTATATTTTGACAGCTTACAATTGTGTTAAAATGTGAGATAAATATATAAACTACATCTTTTTCCGTGCTGATTTGATCCAAATAACCTAAAAAAAAAAAAAAAAAAAAAAAAGTCAAAAAGTGAACTTTGCTATTGAAAAAAAAATTAATTTGATACGAGTTTTAATATGTAGACGACCCCGTAAGCAAAATCCAACTGTACTGTCATAAACTAGACGTTATTCGTAATCGAATGGCCCCAACTGCATATTTACAGGACGATGTGCGATGAAATTAGTTGTGGCGTTTTATTTATTTATACATTTTTTATTTATTTATTTATTTCTAAATTTTTAACATGGAAGTATAGGACAAAATTTCGTATAAATGTACATAATGAGAGTTATTTTTAACTTGTGATTGTAAAATTAATATGAATTATTCATAATAGTAGTCGTTAACTAGGAAAAATATACTGTGCATGTGGGGGCATCGCTTCCCACCCCCTAGGGGGAAGGGAGGTAAATTTTCAAGACGGGTATTTTTCGAAAGGTCTCGGCAATACCTTTAAAACGAATGGTTGAACTATAAATCTGTGATAACTTAAAACAAAGTTATCAATTTTTTTTTACTTTGAACAAAAAAAAAAAAAAAAAAAAAAAAAAAAAACTCAGAAAAAAAAAAAATCGTAACTTAAAAAAAAAAAAAAAAAAAAAAAAAAATTGTCACTGAGTGAATTTGTATAGAAAAATATAGTAGAAAGTCTTGTGGTGGCCACAACATACTAGTTTTTAATTGCTGACTGTACGTACGTTCTGGCATGCTGGCATAATTATTCCATTCTCTTCTAAATACTGTTTATAGTTTCGCATATTATGCTAGTTATTAAATTAATTTCTTATTTTTCAGTTTATTCAAAACGTACATCAAAATGTAAAAAAACTTTCTTTAAAAAGGTTCATTTCTGTATTCTTGTATGAACATAAAAAGAAAGTATTGGATTACTGAAATTTTTCGATCCCAGTTTTTCCATTTATTTACACGTTTCGAAAATTCTTGAATACAACTTAACCCTCTTTTAGAAAATGTCTGTCGGTATATCCGTCTGTGTGTTACTAAAAATTTTATGCGCGCTGCATCTCGCGAACCAATGAACGGAGTTCTACAAAACTCTTCCCCAAAGGGAAAGTTTGAAGTTTCGCGAAACCCCACCAAAGTGCATAATGCATACACTTAATCAACACCCAGACGCCAAAATCCGCCATTCTAAGATAATTTGAAGCAAATCCAAACGTGAAAATGTGTTTTTTGCACCGCCCGCTCCAAGAGGGGAGGCTAATTTCGCGAAATTCATTTAGAGAGCGTTTTTCCTACACATAACCAATTGATACATGAAAAAATCGCTTTCCTGAGATAATTTGGAGCTGAGTTATGTTGGAAAACATATTTTTGCCACCACCTATTCTTAAAGGGTGAGAAGGGGGTTTAATTTTGCAAAATCTCTTTATATTACGTGTTGGATACGTATAGCCGACCCACACATCAAAAACTGCTTTTCTAAAATAGTTTGGAGCAGATTTAAGCTTGAAAACGTGAATTTCGACCCTCCGCCGCGGTGTAGAATGCAATTTCACAAAATTTCTTCGTAGTAGGAATATTAGGTACGCATAGCCAATCGACGCATTAAAAATTCGCTTTCCCAATATAATTTGGAGTAGAGTTACTCTTGAAAACGTGTTTTTTCCCAGACTTTAGAAGGGGAGAAGGGCAAACTTCACAAAATCCCTTAGTGCATGTTAAGTACGCACAACCAACCAACACATAAAAAATACTCTTTCACAGATAATATGGAGCAAGGTTGTGATTGGAAACGTATTTTTTTGTTTCCCGACCCAAGGAGGGTAAGCGGGGGGGGGGGGGGGGATTTCGTAAAATCTCGTTACAATAGGGTTCATATATAATAGGTTTATATATATACCGCAGATCCCATAGATTTCCCAAGACAAACTTAGCGCTAAAAGGGGGTTCTTGAATTTGTGTGCATGTGTGTGTGGGGGGGGGGGGGGTGTTGATGGGGCTCCCCTTCCTCCCAAAATTAAAAATCAAAATTAAAAAAAAAAAAAATGGGTTTTTGTAAATATTTTAAAGAAAACACATGGCTGTTTTCAGTATCTTTGTACCATTTTTAGTAGAGCTCTACTAAAAAATGCGGAATTTACGAAATGTCCCCCCCCCCCCGAAAAACGTTTTCTTCTTCTTCCTCCATTGAGAAACAAAAATTCCAAAATCGCACGTATAATGTTTTATTTCTATTCAAATCTAGTCTCCTCATGTGCAATTTCTTCAACGTGAAATAATTTGGGGCCAAGTTATGCTTACAAATGTCTTTTGCGTCCTGCCCCCCAGGGCGAAGAGCGGGAATTTCGATTAACCCTGTTACTCTAGGTGTGGGATACATATAAACAAGCCAAGTATCAAAATTCGTGACTACAGCTTCCATAGATTTCCCAAGACAAGTTTAGCGCTAAAAAGGGTGTCCCGAATTTGCCCCCTCGTAATACCCCCCTCCCCCCCACCACATACACACACACACACACACCAAAAAAAAAAAAAAAAAAATCACAAAAAGCTAAAAATGTGTTTTTGGAAATATTTTTAAGAAGACTCATGGCTTTTTTCTACATCTTTGTTCCAGTTTTGGTAGGGTTCTACTCAAAAGTCCGGAAATTTACCGCCAAAATCGATTTTTCCTACTCCCTCCCCTTAAAAATCAAAAATTCCTAAATCGCAGATAATATGTTATTTGTACTCAAGTCTAGTCTCGCCGCGCGCAATTTCTTCACTCTGAAGTAATTTGGAGACGAATTATGCTTACAAACGTTATGCCTCCTGTCCTCCCAGTGGGAGGACCGAGGGTAAGTTGATAGATAAAGATAGATTCTCGGAAGTTGATAGATAAAGATAAATTCGCGAAAGTTGATAGATATAATTTTAAGTTGGGTAAACACCTAAATTCCTGCTAAGTGTCGTTAAATCCGTCCAGCCGTTCTCGCGTGAAATTCAGACAAAAATAGCGTTACAGATATACAGGACCAACGACAAACAAACACACACAGAGAAAATTTTCTGAAATCATTTTTGACTTTCACGTGATATGTGACACGTGAAGATATCGCGAATTTTTTGGATTCTGAGAAATTTACAGACAAAAGTCTGATTTTATTAATATAGATTTGTTTCATATTAAATCAGACACTATGTTTCAGTAGGACACAGACATTTACTGATACCAAGCTTTTAAATAAATATTTATCAGTTAATAATTCAGTAAATAAACAAAATGAAGATTTAAAGTGCGGTGTTTGAGTAAATTTCTCCCTAATTTCGTATTTTTGTAAAAAGACCTCAATGCATTTGAATTCTTTTTTTTTTTTTTTTTTTTTTGTATCTAGGGTGAGTGTACCAGTGATTGACACTTTTAGAGCAATCTCTGATGTTTTTAATGTTCTAGTCATCAGAAAATATTTGTAGAAATCTTAAGTTAGTACATATGGTATAAAAGATATTCAGAACCACATGTTAAAATCTATACATTTGATAACAATATATTTTTTTTCTTTTTTGTGAATTTTTATTTGACACCCACTCAATGTTCCAGTAATTGACACTGCCAGTTTTTCATTTTATCAGTAATTGGCAACCTATGTGCCAGTGTTTGACACTGCTAGTTATTCATTTTACCAGTTATTAACACCCTATGCTCCAGTGTTTGACATAAAATGTTAAAATTCTTATGTGTAAAATATATGATTTTATGATTTTTCTTATTTATTAATTATTTCGGGATGGATGTCAGTTACTGGAGCATGCCAATCACTGGAGCACCTACCCTATATGAAACAGCTATAAATATAGTTTTCATGTAGTCTTCAATAGTGACCTTCCTGTAGCACAATCTGTATATATATATCAGTTTCATTCTCTTTTAAATATTTGAATGCATTTCAGATTGCTAGGTCCCAAACAGTGTAATATGTGTAAATTTCTCCATTTCTTCTGTAAAATAACTGTAAAAGCAAAGTATAATATTCCTCAAGATGTCCATACCTCCCTAATGCTGTCAACATATATTAATTTTATTTTGTTTTGAAGAGCTTGAACTATAAATAATTTATTTCCATTGGCTATAATATTTAAGGTTTTTTTACCTACTTTAAATATAAGAAAAATCCATATATACGTAAATAATGTGCCTGTTTTAAGAGCTACTTTATTATTGTTATTATTATTTAGAAAAAGTATATAAATATTAAGCTTTAAAAAAAAAAAAAAAAAAAAAAAAAAAAATGCATAACATAAATTGAGAAAGTGTACTTTTTTTATTTTTATTTTTTTCTTATCTTCTTTTAATCATTATTATTACCTGAAATATATCTGATCCCAATTTTGTTTATATGTGTGTGTGTGGGTGCAGATACAGTGAGAGAGTTTAAATATTTATATAACTTGAATAAATATTACTTATGTCGCTTTATTATTGATTTTATATATATAGAGAGAAATAATATATATATATATATACAGTCGGTAACAAAAGTGTCCGAACACTAGCAAAAATTCCTATATAAAAAAAGTACAGTTAATACTGTTTTGTTAAATAAATCCTTGTCGAATTCTGTTCTTAGTCAGTCCAAGAACATGATTCGACAAGGATTTATTGAACAAAACAGTATTAACTCTACTTTTTTTATATAGGAATTTTTGCTAGTGTTCGGACACTTTTGTTACCGACTGTATATATATCAAGTTTGAATCGCATTTCTAAGCTTAAACCAGAAAATTACTTATCAGCCTTAAAAATTATTACTTCATATTAAGAATTATAAAAGTATTACACCAACGTTCAAAAATTAAATAAATAAGTAAAATAAAATAAAATAAAATAAATACTAAATGACCCAAATTATTTATAGTGTGATGTGAAATCACTCTCTGTTGCTTTTAATTATCTGGAACACCTCTAGACAAAATTTGTCACACTAAAAGTGTAAAAACTTTACTTTCCTTCACATCGCTTTTAACGACGATGATTTCAGAGATAGATTCATACCAGAAAAAAATTTTGGCAGAAAATGAGACATAAAAAAATCATGACCGATTAAGTTATTTTGGTCAAGTTTAAATCCATTGCTTCATGACGACGGCTTATAATACCGGGACATGCAATCGCGGCATCATGTCGTCTTGTCGAACTATTCTACTCTGGCGTCGAAAAATGAAATGGAATAAAAACAAGGCCTCCGTTTCCTTCTCCCTCACCCCCTTGTAAACAATCTCAGGGAGACTAGAGTCGGCCCGAGTAGTGGCCGACTGCCAGGGCGCAGTAGATAAATGGGGCTGTCCTCTCCGGGGTTTTCGGCGCCAAAGACGGACGCCCGACCGACGGACGCTGGACGCGCTGAGAAGATGAAGGCAATGAGGAAGAGGATCTCAGATCGTGTAGTGCTGCCCTCTGATGAGAGAATTGAGAACACATTAAAAACTTTCGGATATGTCTAGAAGTACTCTAATAGAGTATACTGCAGAAAATTTCTCTGATTCTGTACAGTCGATAACAAAAGTATCCGAACACTAGCAAAAATTCCTAGATAAAAAAAAGTAGAGTTAATACTGTTTTGTTAAATAAATCCTTGTCGAATCATGTAGTCAGTCTAAGAACATGATTCGACAAGGATTTATTTAACAAAACAGTAGTAACTCTACTTTTTTTACATAAGAATTTTTACTAGTGTTCGGATACTTTTGTTACCGACTGTACTTTTAATCATTAATATAATTTACTAATAGATGTATTCCATTTGTTGAAATATCGATAAATACGGCAATTTACATAACAAGCGATTGTATACTATACTTTTAAAAGACAATTGCTATTACATTTTTCTTCAAAAATTTTTGTTTTCTCAAAATTAATTATCGTAAACTTTTGAATTAGAAAACATTATTTATGCAGGTGCTTATAATACTTTTTTTTCCTCCGTGGGTTTTAATTTTTAACTTTTATTTATTTATTTTATTTATTTATTTATATTTTTTTCTAACCCCGGCTTTAAACGTTTCGACAGCTTAGGCCAGAGTTTGAAATACTGACCCAACTATCATATTTATTACACCATTTAGAAGCTTTATTAGGTTTTTATTTCAATGAAAAGGGCACAATTTATTTCCATACTTAGGGAAAAAAAAGAATGCGGTACGCATTGATAATTAACACTTTTCAATGACATTCAATGTTCTTTGCCTACTTTACCACACAACGGACAGATAAATGGACTTAAAGGCATACAGATAGACTAATTAAATTCATAATCACGCTTAAACATAGTTGGAAAGTTTCAAAAATACTTAATGTAAAAGAAATCGCAGCCCTTCAGTTCTTATTGCAGCCTTTAATGTATCTGGATATTTTAGTGCAGTCCTGTAAATCTGGTGATTAACCATATCATATTTTATACAAAACATTATTTAAACATATTAACAACAAATTTCACTTTCTTTATTACTTGTTTCAGTAAAATGTTATTTAAATGTGACTTTAAAAAATATCTATCCTAAAATGGAATGCATTGTCATTTTTTTTTTTTTTTTTTTTTTTTTTTTTTTTTGGGGGGGGGGGGGGGGTTTGATACATCATTTTTAAGAAATTCTGAAAACATTTACAGTCAGACAGACAGATAGACAGATGGACAGTCAGACAGACAGATACACTAATTCAAACCATATTCACCCTTAAACATTGTTAGAAATTGTTAAAACGCTTAATTTAACCGAAAATTCGATTCCAGCAAATTTCCAATGATAGTCGTTAATGTAACATAATATTTTTGTGTAACCCTGTAAATCTTAATGCTACATGCTATATTCTATATAAAACATTCTTTTGTGCATATATATAACATATTTCGATTTCATTAAAATTTCTGCGAAGTAAAATTATTAAAATTCAGTTTATAAAAATACTTCTCGTAGACCGCAATACTTTGGAATACATTCAGGTGTCCCTCTACACAAACCAGTTGTGGAATTTACTCCATTTTCTAGGAAAAACATCTAATAGTATACCTGAATAACATATTTTAATTTCATTAAAATTTGTGTAAAGTAAAGGTACTAAAATAGGGTTTAAAGAAATACCTCTCATAGAACACAATGCTATGGAATACTTTCGGGTGTCCCTGTACACAAACCAGTCGAAGTATTTGCTCCATTTTCAATAGGGAATATCCGATAGTGAACTTGAATAACATATATCAGTTTCACGAAATTCTATGAATATTTACGGGAGTTAGAGCGCGGACAGACAGACAGACAAATCGAAGTCATTAACACTTTTCAACCTTGTTGGTAAGTGTTAAAAAAGAAATTTAAAATTCTTTTCAAAAACTGTAAATTTTATTTTCGATCTTTTTTTAAGCTACGCAGCCTGTTATTTCGCCTAATGAAAGGACCAGATTGATATTTTTGATATTTGATTATTGATATATATATTATATATTATTATATTATATATATATATATATATATTATATATTATTATGTTATATATATTATATACTATAACCAGGGCCAGACTGATATTTACTAAACTGAAGTTGTTCGATTTTGCTGTCGATTTACACGTGAAGATTAATTTGAAATTTAAAGAAATAAAGGGCTGATTATGAGGAGTGATTCATAGGGTGATCTATGTATCATTCCTATGTAACGCAAAATAAGTCAAACAAGGAAACATTCAAAAGGTGTCATCTTCAAAAAATATTGAAAAAAATATATGTGATTCTGCTCTTCATAAAACACCAGAAAGTGAAAAAATTATCGACTGAAATGAATTACAGCGACCACAAAAAATTATCAAAATTATGCATTTTTGGGGATTTAGCGCTGTTAGGCGATAAGTTCGCTAGCACCGAGGTTGCCGTGTACGAACAGAACCGTGTTTTGCTTCTCCGCCAAGTACTCAAAATCAATCGCCTAACAGTGTAAAATCGCCAATTATGCTTAATTTTGATAAATTTTTGTGGTCGCTGTAATTCATTTCAGCTGATAATGTTTTAACTTTCTGATGTTTTAGGAAAGTAGAATCACATATATTTTTTCAATATTTTTTGAAGACGACACCTTTTGAATGTCTCCTTGTAAGACAATCATTTTAAAATCGTTTTTCGATGTTTTGAAATACTGTAGCAGTGAAATTATTTATAGTTATTGTTATCTTTTTGGTACATATTTACTTAGAATAAAGAAATATTTCTGTGATAGGGTTTTTATTTCTGTGTAGGGATTTCTATGTAATATTTTTTAACTCTTTCTAACACAAAGTTGAAAAGCGTTTAAGATTTTAACTTGTTCGTCTGTCTGTCCGAGCTCTAACTCCCGTAAATATTCATTGAATTCTTTGAAACTTATATATGTTATTCAAGTTCACTATCGGATGTTCCCTATTGAAATTGGAATAAATACAGTGAAACTTGAATAATTCGAACTTGTTTAATTCGAAATTCTGGATGATTCGAACTTTTTACTCGGTCCCTTGAATTTTATATTAAATTAATGTTAAAAAATCGTGGATAATTCGAATTCTATTTTGGATAATTCAAATTTTTCCTACGATTAAATTTAAAACATTACAGTAAAATTTGTTCCCAAGATTTTTCTCAGCTAGAGTGCATTATATATTTTAACAGTCTTTCAAAAGAAGGATAAGGAAAGAAAGAGAAGCCCCTAGCTAGTACATCAGAAGATATGGTGAATATACATGAACGTCGAGGTTTTTTTTAATTGAAAGTAATGTCTAACGTAGAAGATTCTATTTTTGTATCAAGTCATATGCTATGACACAAAGATTGTACTTAAAGAAGAAATAAAAAATATCTGACTATTTTTTAAAAAGTGTTGAATAATTAAGCTCGTAAAAAATATTGATTTAATTGGGGGGGGGGGATGTAACAGTATACTTAGATATAATGTTTATGTGTCTTTGATCGTAGAAGTTTAATTTTTTAATTTATCTCTTTTTATGACAAAATAGTATATGTAATTCGAATTTTTGCATATTTCGAATTTTTCTCTGGTCCCTTCAACTTCGAATTACCTAAGTTCTACCGTATCACCACTGGTTTGAGTATAGGGACAAACGACAGGATTCCAAAGCACTGCGTTCTATAAGTATTCTAAAAACCATATTTTAATACCTTTAATTTGCACAAATTATACTGAAATAGACTTTTGTTATTTATAAAGGTTTTCTATAGAATACTGTTTGATCAACATTAAGATTTACGAGTCAACAAAAATATATTTAGATACATTAGGGGCTATAATTGAAAATTTCTGGAATTACATTTTCGTTTTTGTTTAACGTTTTTAACAATGTATAAACTTTATTATTACTTGAATTAATCTATATGTCTGTCTTTTTGTGTGTGAGAGTGTCCATCTGTTCGCTGTTGAACTAATACATTTAAAATGGTTAGTCATTGAAACTAGAAATTGAATTATTACAATTCGATATAAAAAAAAAAGCCTATTTAATTGTTATAAACTTTAAGTAATAATAATATGGTTTATAACTAATCTGTTTATTAACATACATAGTGCTTCAACACTACAATACGAAGAAATAAGGAAACAGATCATGATTAAAATTGTTAAGAGTTTAAAATATAAACATAGCAACAACTAAATATAACAATGAAAAATGCATAATTTAAAATATAATAGGCATAATAAATGTATAAATGTTTGATCCAGAAAGTTACCCACAATCTACTTAATAAATGAAAATATAGAAAATCAAGAAATGGTACCAAGAAACAGAAATAGTGTTAAATTCTTAAAAATGTATGAATAGATATTGTACAAAGGCAGCTAATATCTAAGTATATAACAAAATAAAATATGTATATCGCCAAACATCAGTACGTATTTCTTAAATTTTGTTAATAAGATAGTCTGAAACGTTACCATTATAATAATAAATGTAATCCCAAAATGTGTAAATCTATCGAAAACCCGAATTCTAAAGTTTTTTTTTTTTTTTCCGAAACCAATATTTTCTTCTATTGAATTTAGAAGAAAATAATAAATATTTTACGTTGATGCTATTGTTATATGAATATTCTTTTTTAAATTTATTTGAATACTACTCATAGATATAGCTATGATGAAAATAAGAAAAGTATGACTTAGGGTAAGTGCACCAGTGATTGACACCTTTAGAGCAATCTCTGATGTTTTTAATGTTCTAGTCATCAGAAAATATTTTTAAAAATCTTAAGTTAGTACATATGGCATGAAAGACATTCAGAACCACATATATGTTAAAATATATACATTTGATAACTTTTTTTTTTGTGTGTGAATTTTTATTTGACACCCATTCAATGTTCCAGTAATTGACACTGCTAGTTTTTCATTGTATCAGCAATTAGCCCCCTATGTTCCAGTGTTTGACACTGCTAATGATTCATTTTACCAGTTATTAGCACCCTATGCTCCAGTGTTTGACATAAAATGTTAAAATTCTTATATGTAAAATATATGATTTTATTATTTTTCTTATTTATTAATTATTTCGGAATAGATGTCAATTACTGGATCATATCAATCACTGGAGCACCTACCCTACAAGCGATGTTTACAGCTAACGTAATCAGTTCTGATTCATTCAATAAAATATAAAAAATTATGAAATTTTTGTTTCTTAACTCGTAGAAATTATAATTATTTATTGACAAATAGACATTAATCAAAACGTTGATGAGATATTCATATTTAGAACAACCAAATTTTCACATACAATTAAAAGTTTAAAAAATTTTGACTTTATTCCATTGTTTTTATGAATGCATAGAAAAATAGAATAATAATAATAATTGAAGCTAAAACACCGAAATTGTGTCAAAAGATGTAAAGATATATTTCCTATTTTATATCAAAGAAAAACTAATGTTTTGAATGAGATTGGAGAAGATCCAATTTTTTTAGTCTTTCCATTTATTTTAACTGGAGATAATTCTTTTTGAATTACTTTTTCTCTCTGTACTTATTTTGCATGAGGAATTGATGCATTGTTAATATTCCTCTCGGAAATGAACAAGAATGAAATCTATATAAGAATTGTACCAGAAATATTCATCAAAGTTCAATTAACTGACAAAGCTCTCCATTTTATGATATCGTGGCGCGCTTTTCTCGACTGTTTAAGTGGAGGACGCCTGCTTGGAGTCCCCACCCTAGGAGAATTATTCTTATGGTTTTCTAATCCGTATTAATACAAGTGTCGTAGAAAACTACGGAAAACACTGAGTGGCTAGGCCGACGATCATGACCTGGGTTTAAACCAGGCAATTCACGTCTTACACGGTTGAACGCAGAAACTCTCGCCCACTAGTGATTGGTGAGACAGATCTCTTGGCGTTTAAACGAAATTGTCAAAACTGTTTTTCTCCTAATTAATTAAATATAAAAATCTTAACAGATACTTCCTATTTCATCATTAATATTTTCGGCTGGGCGCCCAGCTCTTTTCAAACGATCTTCATCTGTGTTGGATCTCTCAGAGTTGTGGTCTTTTATAGACTTCATAAGTTGGTTCCATATCCGAAAGAGCTGGGCGTCCAGCCGAAAATATTAACGATGAAATATGGAGTATCTGTTAAGGTTTTTATATTTAATTAATTATGTGTAAAGTACTTCATTATAATTATAATTTTATTTATTGTTTTTCTGCTTTTTATTTTTGTCCCGTTCGAAGACAGTTTTGACTGAAAACTAAATTCGCCAATGATTTCAGATTATTTTCCCTGCAAAAAAATCCCCTCATTATTTATTTACCTTTTATTTTTCCAGATTAGTCGAAAACCGGAAATGGTATTTACTGTATTTTCTTTCTGACTGACCAGAACAAAAAAATATTTCGTCCTTCTTTATTCTAAATGCTTCATAAAATTAAATACTTCAGTATTTTTATAGATTGAAAGAAATAAGCCTGTTATACTAATCAACTGTTGTATTATGGATAAAGGCTGTTGAATTAACCAAAACGGGAACCTCTGTACAACAAGTTAATAATAACCCGGTTCTTTTTCCAACTTTAAAAGGAATAATAAAAAGAAAATCTTCACTAACAATTGGAAAGAACTATTAGCCCCTTGAACTAAAATGACGAGTCCAGTTCGTCATGAATTTCCAGACACTAATTATGTTCTTATATGCATATATAACAATAAACATTCATATAAATGTGTGAAACAAATATTATTTTTAATAATAACAAATTATTTGCGCAACAAAACGGTAAGTTTCTATATCAATCCCTCCTCTTAAAACTAAGAAGTTTCTATATCAATCCCTCCTCTTAAAACTAAGAAAATTAAATTGTCTGCATGAGCAGTGCTGACTGAAAATAAATTGTAATTCAAGAGGTTAACAAGAAATGAAAAGATATTAGGCCAAGCAACATTCCCGACTGGTAACGCCCAGAGGCAGTGGCTCAATTTTGACTCTTCATTGAACATAATTGTTTAGCCACGCATCTAAACCGCATCAACCTGACGCCTGAGCCAGATTAATCCATCTGAAGTGTCCATTTTCAGATGAATGGCTACTACATTCTGCACTTAGCTGGACAAATGTTACTGAGCGGTTTTTAGGACATTCTGAACATGATTTGACCATTTTTAGAAAACGTTTGTCTGTGTATAAGTTACGAAAATTTTGTGGACACTGTGTCTCACGAATCAATGAACGGAATTCAAACAATTTTATATTTACTTGAACCTTGTCTTAATTTGGTGCTGATTTCATTTTGCGATATATCGTCCAACCGGCAGTACTATCATTCCGTAGTTTCGAAAATTTTAATGTGACAACAAAGGTCAAAATTTCGTTTAAATGTATATCGAAGATTAATTTTAATGAATTATTATGAAGTTAAAAAAAAAGTTATTTGTAATAGTAATAGTCAATCAGGATAAAATTTTTGAGAGCATTGCTTTCCCCCCCCCCATTTTTCCAAAAATTAAAAGTTTAGTGATTCTCTAGCCTATAATATGCAGAAAATTTGCAAGCAATATATCATGAGGATTATCACTCTTCTTTCTATTTTCACGCAACCAACCAACCTTCTCCTCTTCAGTGAAGGGTTGGTTGGTTGGGTTTTACGTCGCACTAGTGCTGTGCAATGGGCAATTAGCGACGGTCTGGGACTCACCCCTAGAGATGGTCCGGAGACATGCCATCGCAATTTTGATCCTCCACGGAAGGGATTTGTGAAGCGATGTTTTATTTTATCAGTTTGGTTTTGGTGCTAAGTCACTGTGTAACTACTGAATGCAGGTGATAAATTCGAATACATAATTCTGATTTTTAATTATAAATGATTTGATGGATATAACTTTGCATGTACGTAAATAGATAATTGGATATAGCATATATTTCTCATGTACATAAATTAATTTTAAGACTTAAGATAGACGTGATTAGTTTTCAAGCCTTAATCATATACTAGACATCCTTCGATATTTATCATTTATTGTTATTATTACTATTATTATTATTAATGCAGAGGTCTCGTCCTTTTTTCCGGACTCTTTTAAGGATGTAAATATATCGCATATTTTGCTACCACTATTTTTATACAATAATCTCTATCCTATTAAATCACGATTCATTACAAAAAAAATATGATAAATATTTCTGTAAAAAAATAGTGGTAGCAAAAAAAAAAAAAAAAAAAAAAAGCGGAATTTTCTCATTCCTGAAAGTGTACTGAAAAAAAAGGGGGGGGCACGATGTACGACCCCTGTAAATATGCATAAAAATGTTATGCATACCATGCTCTGAAAATTCATCATCAACTTGTGTATTTACTAGCTTTTTTGGAAATGTAGTTGAATTATGTTAATTTTATTTTAAGCATATTCTTACAACGTAGCCTTTATTTTTTTCAGTGGATGTCCGTTGCTATTGCAATCTACCAATGTGTGTATCCACAAATTACATGTGCAGATCATCGGAAGGAGTTTGTGTTTCAGAACGAGGAGCAACGGAAGCGTGGATTTGGCGCCATGCCTGCATTGAGCTCATTACGATAGAGACACGACAGATGGCAGCACTGGATTGTAAAAAGAATGATACTCGACAATGTTGCATGAATGACATGTGTAACTATTTTTGGAAAGTTCCCGGCAATCGGAATCAAAATCATACTTATGTGACAGGTAAGTTTACTTTATAATGAAAGTTTTGTTTTATGGTCAACTGTTAATTTTATGACATAACAATGCATATGATCATTTAATTCTTTTAGCTAATAATGTTAAATTGAATTAGAATTTACCTTCATTTCAGCGTTCGAAGAAATGAAAATATTATTTAAATGATGTTATGATTATTATTTATGATTTTAATATAAATAAATTGAATCAAACTTCAGTAAATACAGGGTGACCATAAATAAACTGACAGCAGTGTTTACACTGTTCTGTTACAGTGATCTAACTGCACAAAGCCGGCCAGGTGGTTCGGTCGGTAGGACGCTGCCTTCCGAATCTATTGGTCCCAGGTTCGAATCCTGGTACGGGCATGGATGTTTGTGTTGTCTTATGTCTTCAAAATATTGTGTACTTGTTACTGTGTATTAAATAAAAACTTGTAAACCCTTGTGGTGTGGATATTTCGAGATATAAGCGGCCTTCGAGGCAAGCAAAAAATCTCATTACTCATCAAACCAAACCAAACCAAACCAAACTGCACAAATGGTGCCAAATTTTGTAGGATGATTTAACAAGACGGGGGACGAAGGCTCAGTGATGCCAGGTGGTCGAAAATTATTTCCTCAAACAGGTCTTCAAATTTCCCCAAATCAGGGGGGGGGGGGGTTCGAAAAAATCCCCAACTGTATTTCTACTAAAAAGGGGGGAAAAATTAAAAAAAAAAAAAAAAAACTATATATCAAGCAGATTTAAATGGATTTAAGCTCATATTTTCCCCCAAATATCATTCGAAATCTTGCATTTATTGTTGACAGTACTGCTAGTTTCCTGATGAGATCGGTACTGGATTTCAGCATTTTTAACTCCATTTTTCCTTCATGCATTCCTTTTTATTTCAATAGTCATTTTGGTTATTTTCTTTCAATTCTTATCTTGTGTTGCATGAATTTACTGGACTAATGGATTAAGTCAACTAACTCATAGTTTAGGTTTAAGTGATACGTCATTTCTCTTATGCGTAAGTACTTTAACATGTTTTTACTATTCAATGAAATTTACTTAAATGGTAATTGTGACAATAAATTTATACGTAATACATCTAATTATTAAATTCATTGTTGGTATTTTCATCTTTCTCTCATTTGCTGAGTATTGTAAAGGAATTAAATAATTTAATATATATATATATATATATATATATATGCCTATTGAAAAAAAATATCAAAAAATTTATTAAAGTGAAGCATTAATTAGACACTTCACAGCACAGTGTAATATAGTGAAGTACATGTTAGTAAAATATAAGTAACTATAGAAAAGCCCCGGTTCGTGAAAGAACCGAATTCCAAATGCGGGAAAATTTTCAAAATCAAACTCGACCTGTATAAAACTCGGCCTGATGCTGTGGGTGGGCCAACAGATCAGAGTTTGTTAACTAAACCCTTTTTAAATTCATGAAATCAATGAAAGTAGTGAATCAACGAAGTCCTTGCCCGCTTCGCTGATCACTCTATTTAAAATAAACTATTTTCTGTATCGTTTTATAAACATAAATAAAATGTAAAAAAAAAAATCATGAAATTGCTGCACTTCAAAAAGCAATAGCCGTGCCATCCTAAAATATCACATTTCTCACCATGCAGTTTAAACGATAATTCTTGTACGTTTGCAAATTCTAAATTGTTTTAATTTTTGAGTTTCAGATTCTAGCTTTTAGAATAATCGTCTTCTCTTTTTTATTTATACAAACTGAAAAGTTTTAAGGTTTGCGTGTGATTTTTTACTCTAAACTATATTTTTTAAATATTTCTGTTCCACTTTTTAACTTTCTACAATTATAAAAGAAAACATTATAATGGATATTCAACTATAGCGAAATTTTCTTGAAAACTTTTCAATAAACAAAGCCACTATAAATGTAAAAATGTTTTTTTTTTCTTACGATAACATTTGTGCGAAAAATTTTTGGATCAAGCGAGCACGCATTTTCAGTTTTGTCCAAAAGTCGCCAAACTGTGAAATTGCAAGTGGTCACCATTTCTCGAAAAGTGAATTTTGCAAAAAATTGATTACATATATTCTGAATCAGCATTAGAAACTCTATAAAATAGGTCTACTGTCGATTCGAAGTATGACTAACATTTAAAAAGTTTCCCTTGTAAGTTATGTAATATTTTTTAAATAATAGCATTCTACAGTTTCTCAAATATTATTACTATTGTTACTATTATTATTATTATTATTATTATTACGAAATTTAAAACTTTAAATTTATTTTTCTTGGGTTCCAAACTTCGGGAATGATTAGTTATTTATAATTAAGGTGACCAAACATCCTCGAACCATGAGGACAGTCCACGAATTTCGAACTACACCCCGCGACAAAAAGATAGGTACAAAGGGTTTTTTCTTTGATTTTTCATAAAGTAACATTATCTAAATTGTGCTTATCATTTATTATTATCATAAAATAACACTATTCTCGGACTAATATTTGTTTTAAGACTAATTTAGAAAAGTTTTGAAACTAATTTTTTTCTAATTTAAGACTACACTCCGCGACAAAAAGAAAGGAACAAAGGCTTTTTTTTTTTTTTAATTTTTCATAAAATAACATTATCGAAATTGTGCTGATCATTTATTGTTATAACAAAATATCATCATATCAAAAACATATTAAATATTTGAATCATATTCAAAATAATCATATTAAAAAATTAAAAAAAAAAAAAAAAAAAAAAAAACTTTGTTCCTATCTTTTTGTCGCGGTGTGTAGTCTTAAATTAGAAAAAATTTAGTCTTAAAATTTTTCTAAATTAGTATTAAAACAAAAATGAGTCCGGGGATAGTGTTATTTTATGGTAATAATAAATGATAAGCACAATTTAGATAATGCTATTTTATGAAAAATCAAAGTAAAAACCCTTTGTATCTATCTTTATGTCGCGGGGTGTATGTCCTCAGCAATTTGGAAATCATTTGAGGACAAATGTTCTCGAATTTACAAATTTGTCCTCAAATTAAAGCCTAATTTAGCTCTGTCCTCGAATGGCCCTTCGATTTGAGGACGCTGCGCAAATTGGGTTTTAAAAATTTGGCCGACTTATAATGCTCCTTGCTAATTGGTTTCCATCCAATCCTCTTAAAAATTTGTATGAATGTTAATCAGAATATTTGTACAAACTGGGCATCCATTATGAATACAAGAAATTATTATATCTAATTACGAACTCTTAAATTCAGTTTCAAGACGAAAATTCATGAAGATTTCAATTTTTAATTTTTTGTTTTTTTGTTTTGTTTTTAACTTATGCTGTAATTTAGATATAAAAAATTCAATACACAAATTTGTTCAGTTGCACTTTTAAAAAATTTGTGTTGGTTTGAACCAAAACTTGGTTCTAAAGTAGTTACAACTATCCGGTGGTTTAACCTTTTACCATGATTTAGTGTTTTTATGTTGAACCAAATATTGGTATTATGTTTTAACTAAATAAATAAATAAATATTCGACCAAGCCGGGAATCGAAATGAAGACCTTCTTGTCTCAAGTCAAACACTCTGACACTGTGTAAGGTTGAGGCTGTGGTAGGTAACCACCGTTTTAAAAGACTGCTGGATCCAGCTCTCGTAATAAGATGGGGAGGCTAAAAATGCTTCAGCGTCAGTCTCGGCGAAATTTTAGGTCGACATAGTTTTGTGTCGACATAGCGCTGCAGCGAAGGAAGTAAGATGCGAAGTGTAGACAAATGTGAAGTGGTTCTAAAGTTTCGTTGAAGGGCAGAGAAGAGAAGTTAATTGAAGGAAGTATAAGTTGGAAAATATTTTCTTAAGGTGTGTGGTGGTGGTGTGTTCTGATCTAGTGAAGATAATTCTGACGTCTAAATACGCTATATTTTAGAGCATAGCTCTTGGATTAAATTATTGTCGGATAGTTAAGCTCTAGTGCTGTTGGAGCTGATTAGTTTGATGTGTGTAGAAGTACGGTGTTGTTAGATATAGTGAATAGAAAAATCTACCGGCTGGGAAGCCACCGGGTAAGTTGGAGTTCACGTGAGTTAGTGAAAAGAGTGCATCCGTCGCTAATCTTCTGCTGCCTTCTGTGGTGAGATATCTAAACTTATTTAAATTATTTCTTATGTCTGTTTTTTAAAGTATTTATTTTACACTGATTGGGTTTATCACGCCAATTTACCCTGTCATTTATTCAAGTCAAATAAAACTTTTAATTTTATTTTACTCAGTTGTCTCGTGCTCATATATTCATTAGTTAGTTCTACTTAGTTTAGTAACTAATATGGAGGTTGCAACAACGCAAACCTCACAACTGTGCCTTACTTTTTTGCCTGTTATTTCTGCTTAGTTGATTTTGATAAAATGGGCTAAATTTTCTAGGGTTTTATTTTGGCCAATAGATGAGTTGTTGCCCAAAATTTGAACTTTGTTCTGTTTTTTAAACCACGCTCTTTAATTTAAGCTTGGTTTGTTTTCAATAGGAATTTTACTGTTTCATACTTCCCTTGTGAGTGGATGTAAGATAGCTCCAAGTTTTGGTGCAACTTAAATTCAATCGCAAGAAGTAGAAAACTTAACAGTGAGGTTGAACCATATTATGGTATTGCTCATAACTTTACTCCATATGGTGGTTCAAGTTTGAACTGAAATTTTTAACAGTGTACATACAAAATGCACACAATAAAAAAACTGGATCTTTGAAATTACTTAGAATTAGAACGTGGATCATTTTAAATTTGGGCATTATTTTTCCCATGTAAGAGGTCTTTTTATATCAAAACTTACTTTTTATCATGTTTTTATTAACTTCTATTCTTGTTTGTTTGTGTGTTTGTGTGTTTGTTTGTCCGGTACAAATCTTGCAATCTATTTTTAACTAACTTCCGTACTAGCTAGACATTTGAAACTTTCACAGTAGCTCAGAACTCGGTGACAACACAATACTTCGAAGTCAGATTTTTTAATTTTCGAATAGTTTTCTTTTAATTAATTAAAATATGAAAATAATAAGCTCCTAATATAGCAATAAAAATAGTCATTAAAAATGTTAGCTATAATTTAATTGTTTCCAAAAAAAATTTACGAGTTCATTTTCTTTCGACATAAAAATAAATACATTTAATTAAACGAGAGCGGTTAAAAATTGTAAAAAGTTCTGACTGATGTAAAAAGACTGTCTTCTGATTGTAAAAAGTGTCTCTTCTGATTGTAAAAAGACTGTCAAAAATTGACGTCATTATCACTTTAAATATTTTCTACACATTGATAAAGTGCTAATATAGTTCATGATGCAAATATATGTTGCTCTGAAAGGATTAATATTTTATTTTTAATAACCAACTTTTTTTTTATAAATTCAAATTTCCCGTAATTCTTTAACCAATCACATTAGAACGTCCATCTTTGGAATATCGATAATAAGGATTTTCTCGCCAAAAATGTCGCCACGGGCAAAAAGTCGCCAAATATGGCGCCAAATCCATTACCTGCTTATTGGAGCTTTTTAATGCGTTTTAAAGGGAAAATTAAGCTATTTTAACGCGAAAAAGAGCTGGAAATGCAAAAAATTGACATTTTATCAACTTACTAAGCCTCTTTGAAAGAATTTATACAAAAAATAATACAATTATTTACAATTTCGTAACAATACGCATTGATAAAGTGCTAATGTAGTTAGTTCTATAACTATGATTCAACAGAAAATTTAAAAACATGGTTTAT
Source organism: Salticus scenicus (assembly GCA_963930645.1). Classification (NCBI taxonomy): domain Eukaryota; kingdom Metazoa; phylum Arthropoda; class Arachnida; order Araneae; family Salticidae; genus Salticus; species Salticus scenicus. The sequence goes on along the minus strand of OZ005660.1, from coordinate 118,795,731 downwards.
AAAAAGTTTTTTATCTTATAATTATCATCATTGAAAACACGCTATATGTATAACAATTATATATTTCATGGCAATATTTGTTTTGAGAAGCTATAGAATATAAAACAAAAATAATTAATTTCAACGTTTCTTCTCCTCTTAAAAAGTCTTATACAAAAACGTATTTTTATAATATTGATTTTCTTTTCTTATGTTACAGGTTACTTGTCAAACCATGATACATCTCTTCTGAGAGGAGGCCATTCAGCAGATCCCCAACCATGGTTCAAAGTAACAGTTGTGGCAGTTCCTGTAGCTGGAGGTCTGATCTTGATTGTACTGATTGTCATGGCGGTTAAAATGCTTCGAGCTGAGAGTCTGCGGCAGACAAGATTGAAGCCCATCGAAACACACCACGTGGTGTACCAAACTCGAAAAAGTTGTTTTCCTAAATCAGCCAGTTGTGTACTATTAGGCAGTTGTCATGCCGGCCACATCGTCCGCAGTTACGCATCGATGGGTACATTAGAGCGTATGGACAGTTTTTGCCGTAGTTCGTCATTTGCTTTATCTACCGACAGTGCATGTTCAGATACTTCAAGGGACAAGTATTTTGTGTTTGATGTATAATGTGTATTGGGATATGATACTGCCTATGATCAAATTGTTGCCCACTAGTAAACATTTCAAACTTTTTTTTTTTTTTTTTTTTTTGTAATGTTTGTCGCAAATATTTTGCATAAATTCGTCTTTAAAACATGTTGAAATTTTTACATAAGTTATGACTTGATTTGTCACTCTAAGATCGTTTCAGGTGCATTAAAGCTGATATTACATGAGATGTCACGAGTCGCAGCAATTGAAGGCAGCTAAGCTTCATCCCCTGCTCAGGCAACACCTCCTATAATAAAGCCTCCGAACTGAGCTTTATGTCACGGAAGATCGGTTGATTTCGTCCAATCCGCGCCATCCTGTTGATATTAGAGGAAATGTTCATTGGATGTAATCAGCTGACCTTCCATGACACAAGCTCAATTCGGAGGCATTATTCTAGGAGGTGTTGGCTCAGGGTGAAGAGTCGCATAAGTAAAGAGAAAGAATGACGTCCTAGTGACGACAGTATTAGTAGTATTTTATTGATTGATAGAGGCAAATGCTTACGACAATATCGCTTCAGCGAGCAAAAATTGTTCGGTTGAAGTCTTGAACTCCTCTTAAATCCTTCAACCGAGATTTGAAAAAAAAAAAAAAAATTGCTCTCATGTAAAGCAATAAATTTTGATTTATAAAATTTTATCCAAATATCTTTATATTGTATATACTAATACTATATTACAGATTCGGTACAAAATATAGGACATGATGCAATCCTTCAATGTAACATCTTTAATAAAAGAGTAAAAAGTAAAAGGTGTACACTAGAATGGGTCGAAAATAACGGAACTCGTCCTATCAAAAATGGGTATTTGTCACTAGTTCTGGCTTGGTCCTTTTGAACATTTTTGCAAAATATTTTTGGAGGGGCATCTTCTTCAACCTGCGCAAGAGACCTAAATTTGAAAATAATTGCAAATTTTGCGATTTTTCAGGGGGGGGGGGGGGTTCTGCAATTTATAGTCATAAAAAATAAAAGGTAGTATTAATAATAATAATAATAAAAAAACAGCCTAGTGTACATTTTAAGAGATTGTGGCTGTCTTAAGAAAATCCTAAATGCGGATGCTTCTTTTTGTGTACACAATAATGTTAGAAATTGTATCATCCTCTTTTGTAAATTATTATTATTTTTTTTTCAACATTTGATTAATGAGATAAAAAGCAATTATTTTAAATTACAAAAAAGAAAAAAAAAATCATTATCTGCATGTAATATTTAAGGAATTGATTAATAGATTAAAAAATTCTCTTTATATGGAAATTTTAAGTTGCTTTTAGCAACACGAATCTGAATAACTTTTTTTAAAAAGTCAAACGGCAATTTCACCGCTAAAAAATATGTAAAACATTTCTAGAAAATTTTAACATTGGAGAAGTATCGTTAGGTTTTTGTGAACAATTCTAGTATAATTATCAATTATTAACTAGTGGGCAACAATTTAGTCACCTTTTATGACTGAGATTTAGCCACCAGTCACTTTGTGATAACATTATTCGAGTCGTTCGAGTACAAAAATATAGCAACATTAGTAATTCCATATTTATTTGCCAATAAAAGAGCTTATTATGAGACAGATTGATTTAGACTTAATCTGTTTCAAAGTCCATTGCTGATATGTACATATTTAGATATTTATAAACAATTAGTTAGCCTTGTAGTTAATTTATTTCCATTATATACCAATACAGTCTATACTCATCTATTTGATTAATAACATAAACTATTTTTCCAGCTGTCACCAACTTTTAAAGTAATAACAGAAAATTTTCTCATTGCTGAATTACATGAATTTGTATCACATAAGTAAATAAATAATGGTGCTGGTATTAAGTACTACCATGTTACATTTCATTATTGGCTGGTTCGTTTTAATGTACTTCTTTTGTAATTATTATTATTCTCGTGACTTATATTAAAATTTAATGTAAAAGCCAAATTATTAATAACATTCGTATCGGAACAGACATGTGAGGTCAACATCTTCTAAGACAAAACTGTAACAATAATGGTGTTATAGTATTTATAAACTAAATTACATGAAAAAAATAAAATTCACAGAAGTCAATGAGCTCTTCCCGCCTGACGTTAGAGGTCACATGACAGGTGATAAGCAAACAGCCTACGAAGTCTTCTATATCTATAGCGATTGCTGAAATAACATATTTTCTATTTTTATTTTTGATCAATCGTATTTAATCTGTGTTATATTTTTATATATCGTCATTTTTAATCCATTTCATATCATTATTCAGCACCTTTTGCTTGCTGCATACATTTACAATCATCATTTAGTTTATATTTGTTATTGATGTTCATGGAGAATAAATGGAGTTAAATACTCTGATTTTTGGTACTAAAATCATTGACAGTACAACATCGTACGGTGTACAGCTATTTAGGCCAGTGACTAAGTTAATTAACTTTTTATACCATCTTTATGCAATTAAATTTAATTGAAAACATTTTAAAATTTCAAATTATAATCCATAAACATTCCACAAGAAAAAGCTATTATTTATTGCTAGATCACTTAATGTAACAGTTACATTACAACATACAAAAATCGATTCTTACAGGTGAAAATAAATAAACACATAAAGTGTTTTTTTTTTTTAATTATTAAATTTACAAATACAATTATTCTACTGTTTACAAATGCACAATATTACTTTTATTATTTTTTTTTTCTATTAAGCTTTAACACTTTTGTTTTTAAGAACAATATTTAATTGAATTCGATTCTCAGAATTCGATTCTTTGCTTTCCCTTATCACATGATTGAGCAGACGACGCTGGGAACAGCCCATTCATGCGATAATTTGTAGGTATTTTTAAAATACTGCAATAATAAAAGTCATAAAAGTCACGTAAAATATCCCATAAAACATCACATAATAGGAACTGAGAGAAGTCTGAATCACCGTTTATCATTGTAGAAAAAATTACAAACATTAATGCAATATTACTAGCATTTTCGCCAAGAGTATAGAATATTGCTATTTGATACCAGCACCATTTCTAAAACAAAGCTCGTAGAGCAGAAAATGCATCAAAACTCTGCTGTTAAGAGGTATTAAATAAAAATAAAAAATTATAAGCAAGCGACATAAATCATAAAAACTCACAACAATTGTTTCAAGCTAAACAATCAGCACAGTAACTTTTGAGTTGGGGAAAAAAAAAGAAAAGTTAGGCACTAGGGCATTATCAAAAAGACAACGCATTAAGTGCAATGCATGGAAACTGTTCAGGCCTGCGATGAGAAAAATACAAAGGAATTGATGGCTGAACTTTATGTGTTTTTTTGTGCTGATTTAAAAAAATATAATGAAAAATTTCTATCACGTCACGTTTTCTTGAAAAATTCAATTTTACTTCGATTTTTAACACATACATAAAGTTTGCCCCTCTAAGTCACTTGTTTATTTTATGTAAGTTACCTTAATAAAAGTAAGTAAAGTAGCATTTTGGTGATTTTCTTCTAGAAACTACACCATAATTTGATATAAAAAGTTTAAACTCAGGGGAACTTTGGTTTTCTTTCGACCAGAGGTGGTTTATGCGATCTGACAACAGTGATTTTCATCCATTTAAACCTATAAAAAATAAATCGATTGCTGAAAAATCAATTTGCCTCATCAAGAATCAAAGAGATATATAAAGTAGAGTGATAAATGGTAACCCTTGAGAAGGTCCAAGATTAATCATGTGACATGTTCCCCTTGCATCTGCGTATTCGTTGGTTTCCTTTGTTACAGCTAGCTTATTTCTAAAAATTCTATGAAAGAACACTGTTTTTAAAGTTGTGAAACTCATTTGAAAAGAATTTATTTTGTTATAAAAATAAATGGTTAGGCGCTGACCATTAACTTTTCAGAGGTAAATTATAATTGTTTTATTTTGTATGTTTTAATACATAATATTTGTTATTTTTCTTTCAATTATTCGACGAAGGCTATGGAAGTAAATCATGTGCTGAAAATAACGCATTTTATGAAAGATCGTACACTTTAATTATTTATTTATTGCTTAAATAATAATTTTATTATTCATTCGAAACAATTTTTCTGACTATTTGCATTCATGGTAGTATATATCGCATAATTCGAGATAATATTGTAAATGGCGCCGCTTGGCAAACCCAGCCAACCATTGTCGCCAAAGCTTTTGTTTGTTTACGTTCTATTATTTATACGCATGCTTTTAGTTTTATTTTCAAGTTCACTTGTGTCCTTATTTTAAGTTGTTTTTTAATTGTGTGTAGCAATTATATCACATATTTATTAAAGTCATCATATCAATTTCAAATCATTCTGTAGTTAGATAAATTAGAGTCTTTCGCGGACAGTCGCCAAAAAGCGATAAACAGCCAAACATAGTAACCTATTGGTTCATGTCACGTGATTCATCTTGAACCACGGAGAGCTAATCTTTCATCCATTGAATCAGCACCATAGAATAATAATAAGGAAGAAGGAGCATGCCAATACTCTAATGCTTACAAACCCCTTCTAGTGAAATGCCAGAGAAAGCTACTTTTGCTCCTCTCAACTTTGAAGTAGGGCACCCATCCTTAGCGCATTTATCGCTGTTTGTTGTGTGTGCTGCTTCGCAGACTGATTGACAGAGAGACGAGACGATTCAAAAATCTTGCCAACAAGTCGCCAACCAATCAGATGGAAGCACTGTTACAACCCTATACCCGGCATTCCTGGATTTTACAAACCGAAAACAAAACACGTACGATCCTTCTTCCTTTATTATTGTTCTATGATCAGCACTCTAATTTATATATCTCGTTGCCAAGAGTAGATTAAAAAAAAAAAAAGAAAAAAAAACTGTTGCTAGATAGTACATGCAAAATTGTTAGAAAAAATTCTTTTCCAAACGGGATTTTAGGAAAAATATCGATATTGATTTAACAAAAAATCCTTTTGTGATGGAAGAAATAGGAGTTCATTTTCGATAACTGCACACCAAATAACGTAAAAATCAGTGAATACTTTTCTTGTATTTTTCAAAAAGTTCAGTTTTGCAGGCCTGTGTAATTTATGGCGTTTGTTTATAAAATTTTTATTGATTACAAAGTTTGAATATTCGCTTATTTCGAGAACGAAATAATTCCATCGTTGAAGCCATCTTCTCTTCACCAAAAATCAACAACATCATTCACATAAATCATGTGTACTAATCTCTCAGCTTCATTATAAATTTCTAGCTCCATTAATTCATCTCTTTATGCTTTTCGTTAAAGTTGATTGCAAAAATTTCCAAATGATAAAGTTTATTATTGGGTTGTTCGGAAAGTAATTCCGTTTTTTCCTTTGAAAATGAAAGACGATTTTCTTATATTGTATAAATATTTTACTGAATTACATATTCTCCACTTTGATAGGTTTCTTAGCGATCTCACGAGTTGTTATTTGGCAGTTTTCATAAATCAATACTTTATTTTGTCTTCCTTAGCACAAACTGGTTTCCCAGAACGTAATGCAACTTCAACGTCAAAATTGCCGGAACAAAATTTGGTAAACCATTTTTGACACTGGCGTTCTTTAAATAAATTTTCTGTATACACATCGTATACTTTTTTCTTTGTTTGAACAGTATTTTTGCTTTTTTGATAGCAAAAACAAAATATGCCGAAAATGTGGCTTTCGATTTTTTTTTTTTTTTTTTTTTTTTAATTTGATAGGGCACCAATCAAAAACTTTTGAGCAGAATAAAACGAACTTTTTCACAAGCAAGCCTTGCTATATCAGCTGTCATAATATATAATTGTTATGCAGATTAATTGTGAAGATGAAGTGAAAAAATACAATTAAGTCCTCTGCTGAGAAAAACGAAATGACTTTTCGAACAACCCAATATTATTCATTTTTATTGTCATAAAAGTGCAATTTATTTATTTGTTTGTTTACATCCAAATGTTAAAACAACATCATGTTATGTTTTTAAAATTCCGAATAAAAATTAATTTTTTGAGAGGAATTTGTTTATCTTGTTAACTATGTAATTTTATAACATAACGCAAATTATCTTCAGCAACTTACAGGGTATAAGCTTCGGTCAGTCTACTTGTAAACTCATACACTCTGTCACAAAAGCTTTCGCTAAATTGTTCTAATATATTTCAACAACGAAGTTGTGGAAGAAAGAAAAAGATTTTTTCTACTAATATGACGTTATTCTGAAGTTGCTGAAGAAATTTGTATTATTTGTAATAACAATTTGTATTTGTATTGAAATCCGTGCCAAATTCTTTGCTTAAATTCTTGTATTTACCTAAAAAGAAAACTTCCGGGTGATGGAATCTTGTTATTGAAGAATGAGATTCAAATCTCCATTATATTAAATGCTTTTTTTCAGTCATGTATCCGAATTTTCAAGATAATCATTAAAGCTTGTTGAAAAAAAGTTTCCAGATTTTTTTTTTCTTTACACTTAATATGAAATCCTTTCCTTTCCAATGGATCCAATCGTATTTTTGGGTTCGAGGGTAAATAATCTAATATTTCCATAGACCGATTATTACAGTGGACGGGACAATGGCAACTTTTTTTCAGTGTCAAAGATTACTCATAAAAATGTCACGTGACTACTTGAACTACAGGAAGCCAAACTAGCTAACATTGAAATTTTTTCGACAAGCTCTAAACTCTGCTTTCACTTACGCAGATGACATTTTTTTTTTCCTTGAAAGTTCTTTTTAAAATTTATTTCCCTTTAAAAGTTAAACCGTTTTTAATCTAAAAGGAATTTTTATAGCAAGAAATATTGATTAGATGTACTGTAAATAGCTCTAAAATTTATGTAAAATAAGGATTATATTTTACAGGTAATATTTTTTTTTTATTATTAATATTATTATTTTGTACTTTTTAAGTATTTTTATAAAATGCTTATAATTGCTGTATTTAATTATTTAAATTAAATTAGTTTAAATATATCATACATTAATTTAAAAAAAAAAAAAAAAAAAAAAAAAATCCATGATTATTTATGGGAGATAAAGCGAGTATAGACAAACCATAGTCGTAAACACTTTTGAAATTTGTTGGAAAATGTTAACAGTATGGTAAAAACAAATTTCAGCAGCTGTGGTGTTTTACACAAGTTTCGCTTGCTGTACCTTTTAATAATAATAATAATAATAATAATAATAATAATATTTATATTCAAAACAAAAAATCGCCAATAACGCGATAAATGCCAAAAGAGGTTACCTTTTTCTAGTAGTCAGCTGCTTCATCTTTGCCACCTTCTCTCATATTCCTTTATTAATAGAAAGCTCCGTCCACTGTTATAATAGGTCTATGATTGGTTTCCATCTTAGCGAATTACTCAATCTCCATTTCCCTGAAATTTTCCCCATAGCGTACAAACATTTCTCTATAGAATATAAACATATCTCCTAATAATGCAAATATAAATATGATAATACTTCAGTTTTCCCTGCAGTGATCACATGTGAAAGATTTCATGACGTCAAACAAATAACGTCCAATGCTTTTCCTGTTTGTTTGTTTATTTATTTCTGTTTTTCGTTTTGTTTGTTTGTTTTAATGAAAAACCTCTAGTTACGACTACCAGAAAAATTCCATAATTTTATTCTGCACTTCACAATTTTTAATAACAAATTCTTATCTAACAAACAGAAAATTTTAAGCCAATCCATTTATACGTTACAAAATTATTAGTAATTAATATAAAATTGTAGTGTTTTTTAAATAAACCTGCTTCCAGTTGTGATGTCGACACCATGGAATCTGTGAATAGACTCCGTAATATACTTTATAACTCTTAAATCTATGTTCTAAACAAATGCACTAAATATAATTTTTTTTTTTTTTTTTTTTTTTTACAATCAAAGATTTAAATATCCCTTATAGATTATTAGAATTTAGCGTACGAAATTGCAAGAGTTTTCTGGGCTTCATTTCTAAATTTAAAGTCGAACTAACAGATTTAAATTGAAATGAAAATGTTGTTTAATTAAGAATTTGTGTCTAAATAGTTCTAGTTCAGGTTGCTATTGCGAAAAATGAAAACAATTGATCGACTTATATAATAAGTTATCTTGATAGATAATAATAATGCACCTAGGTAGCTTAAATCTCATGGTTTTATAAAAGTCTTGTTTTGCGAAGAACAAAGAGTATTGTAGGAGCTGCTGTATAGACTTTTATTCTGATCTTCTATTCATTCATTTTGTTTGGACTTCATACTGATTTACTACGCATCTTCAATGAAAAGTGTGGATAAATTTTAATAAAAGCGAAAAATGAACAGGCCGGGAATTGATCCCGAGTCCTTGGTGTGGCGTATAACCATTTACTATTGAGTTAACTTAGTCAGCTTCTTATCGACATTATTCGAACAGATGAAAATTTGTAATTTTCTCGGGTGCAAATAGTAGCGATTATAAATCGACTGAGTTAGCTTAGTGGTAGATCATTATTGCGTCATGCCAAGGACCTAGGCTCAATTCCTGGCCTAGTCATTTTTCGCTCTTGTTAAAATGATCTCGACCTTTTCATCAAAAACGGGTAAAGCATGCATATGGTCAAAATTATATTTATAATTTCTTATTTTTACTTATTTGAGATACATTATATTTAATATAATGCAAAGCGATTGATTTTTAAGACTTAGCACAACTGAGCTGAGATAGTCAATGAATCTATGCTAAAATACTGAATTTAAATATATATTAGGGTGTCCTGTCCTTTAAATGAGAGGGAAATTTTGTTTTTATTTTCATTTTTATTTTTGAAAGCCGATACGCATACCCTCTATTTTTTTCCTATTTGACCCTAAACATTTTTTAGCAAAACATCAGCTCTCTGAGATAATGTTAACCTGTGTCGAATTGACTGGCAAATCCTAATACAGATATTAAGATTTTCCAGTCAATTCGGCACGGGTTAGCATTATAGCAGAGAGCTGATATTTTGTTAAAATGTGTTTAGGGTCAAATTAAAAAAATAATTAGAGGGTAGCATATCGGATTTCAAAGAAGAAAAAAAGAAAAAGAAAATTTCCCCCTCATTTAAGGGATACCCTAATATATACAGGGTGGGCGGAAAGTAACTCCCTACTGGAAATAATTTTTTTCTCCTAAACGAATGTTGGTATGGAGGCAATTTGTTGTACACATTTAGTTTATCGTGTGGTATGATAATTACAAAAGCTACAATTCAAAGTGTGCCCCAGTATTTTCTATACACTGTCTTAAACGAACAGGTACGTTTGCTACGGCCTTCCGTAAGAACCCATCAGGAACACCACTTACGACCTCACGGATTTTGTTTCTCGTTGAAAGAAAAGACGACCCTTCGTAAGGCAAACAAAGTACGCACGAGTGCTGCAAACAAAGCAACAACACACACAATTGTTTCGGGTTGAAGAAAAATATTCGAGTTTAATTGTTTGGGTTGAAGGAACGGCCTATCCAGCATCCAAATGAATCACTCATCAAGCCACTTCCATATATTAGACATACGAAAAAAGAAAAAATGTTACAAATAATTCCACACTACAGTCTACAAAACAGGGTAACTTTCATTGCAATCTACACATAACATCAATAGCTATTCCAAATTCAAAACAGGGAATTACTTTCAGCCCATCCTGTATATATACAAAAAAAGAAAAAAAAACAGCAAATACAACGAAATTTTATTAAGAGACTAATCCTTGAAAATCAATTAGTGTAAGAATTATAATAATTAGTATACAAAATTAAATCGGTGACGTAATTAACTATTTTATCGCCTATTTATTTGTTTTCCGACTGGAGCAAATCCTGAAAGTAACACTGAATTCGGACGAAGCAAATGAAAAGTGAGGTCATGAATGAAGGAAACATAGTTTTAAAATATTTTTTTTCAAATTCGGCGCGAGAGTCTTGGCAAATGCACAAGTCGGTTACGAATACTTCAATAGATTAATATTAAAAGAGAAGGGGTGCAATACTTGTATATTTATCATTCATGAGGCCAAGAGAAATGAGGTGTGAGAACGAATAAAATGTAGATGAATAAGAATTTTGTATCGACTATAACTTTTCTATTTAGAATAAATAAATTGCTAAAGAAAATGAAGAAGAAATGTTACTCTTTTTAAAGAGAGAAAAAATGCGTTCAGAAACAATAAACTTATCAATAGAGGATTATAATGGCGACTAAAACATTATATGTGAAGTTAATAATTTGTCGAAATGCATTACTTTAAATGAGAAAATATTGAACTCTGAAAGGTTTTCTTAATGCAGATTCTATAATACTATAATAGTAAAAACCTAAAACTAGTCTAATCGATTTTTCCATTATTTAGTAATTACCAGGTGATCAAAGTATTTTGCCAGTGAATAATTCCCTAAATAAACAAAAGTTACGCTGTTAAACATTACACTGCTCGGCATGAAGATTGCTCCCAACACCATTTTTGAAAATTCTTATGTAAAATGACCTCCTGATTCCGAATAGGACGCCCATTTTGCCCTATCATCCACCGTTTTTGAGAGACGTCCCCCTATTTTCAGCACTTTTCGGGAATTTTGTGGCTATAAATTTGATTTTTATGGGGGAGAGGATTATTTTAATTGTTAAATATATTCTTAAGGGCTACAGAGTCGGAAAATTCTGAAACATGAACATTTGCAGCAAGGAGAATATTTAAGGGGGGGGGGATTCGCCACTGAAATTATGTATTACATTTTTTATATATTTTTTTAATCTATTATTAATGTTATTTATTAAACATTATATTTTTTTGTTTTTAGGTGTTAAATTAATTCTTTTTCATTCTCCAAATCAAATTTATGGTCATAAAATTACCGTAAAGTGATAAGAATTGAGGGAGGGGGGTGTCCCTAGAAAATGGTGGGTGACAGGGCAAAATGGGAGTCATATTCGGACCTGGAGGTTATTTTACATAGGAATCAGCAAGAATTGTATCAGAACTCGAAATAAAAATTTTCTTTTGCAGCTCAGTGTTATTATAGGGTGTTTGTCTCAACGAGTTCAGTGGAGTGTCCGAATTCTTTTGTATTTTTTTTCAAAATTTTTTCCACTTCTTTATATGGTATTTATAAATTCATTCTGTTCAATGTCTGAAAATGTTTTCATAATATACACTGAGTTTCAAAATGATATGAACGACAAGTGTTTTAAGTATAATAATAATAATAATAATGCTACATAATAAACTTAAGACAATGTTAGAAATCGAAACAAATACTTTCCTTTTATATAAGGTGGGCCCAAATGAAAAGGAGACCTTAGCTGTAGCGGCGTTATATCAAATCCCAGTGAGTTAATGTGTTGGCCGATATATGGCATGGTGGTATTGCTACATGCACATGCGTAGTTAACGGCTTCGCATCAACATCCTCGTTGCTGGAGAGTCATTTCCGCAGTTCGTTGCGTGATGGATTCCTCCAGATCAACACAAAAAGTTTGGATGTGGATGAGCTCATACGGCAGTATCGCCGGATCACCACATGTGAAATTGCTGTTGAACTGTCGATAAACAAAGGAACTGCGCATCACATAATCCACAAAAAGTTTGGTTATGGCAAAGTATGCGCACAATGAGTGCCCAAGCATCTGTCAGAGAATCAGAAGACGGAGAGAATGGATGTTTGCCTGAGCCATCCATTCCCTTCCTACGCGCTGGGATCAGTTTATCAAATGGCAATTATTTATAGTTGTACTATACCACATGAACGGTAATTATAATATTGTTATTAAAATTTCTTCAGATATAACTTTAGTCTCCTTTTCATTTGGGCACACCTTTTGTGCTGATCTGGAGGAATCCATCATGCAACGAGCTGCGAAAATGTCTCTCCAGCAATGAGGATATTGATGCGAAGCCGTTAACTGCGCATGTGCATGTAGCAATATCACCATGCCATATATCGGCCGACACATTTACTCACTGGGGTTTGATATAACGCCGCTACAGTTAAGGTCTTCTTTTCATTTGGGCACACCTTAAAAAAAATATAATTCGAACAGACATTTTTATTTAAAGAAAACTACGTTTTCCCTTTTTAAGGTGTTGCATAATGATACGAATACGGACCAAAAATATGGATTTGTAACCAGTGTATGCACCAAATTTTCCAATTAATGTAAAAACTCGATCAGGCATGGAGTGGACCAAACCTTTTAATGTATGTTGGTCCTTTTTTTTCTAATGGGGGATGATTAGAAGCTAAGTTGTGGCATATTGATTTCCATTTCAATAAATTGCTCTAACCAATAAGCTCCAAACAATTTCCATCGGGTTTAAGTCATGAGAAACAGGTGGCCATGGAAATGCATGTACTACATTATTTAGGAACCATTCCTGAGTACCTTCTGCTGTGTGGATGGATGAATTGTCCCATTGAAACATCCAGAAAAATGTGCCAATTTCAACGGCAACAGACAATAAATTTTCTTCGAATAGGTCTTGGTAGGTTATTTCATTCATTCTGTCTGGGTAAAACGCAATGTCAACTTTACCACGAAATACAAATGCAGCCAAACCATGAGTAACATTCACCTCGCTGCCGTTTTGAAAACGTTTCAGACTCTTTGCTCAAATTGTGCCATTAATAAGAAAACTCGTCAGGACTATCTAAATTCATTTTGTTTTTGTTTTTTCATCAAAAAATATTACTCTTTCAGAGTCTAACTTACAGGACATGTGATCTTTCACCCAATCTAGGCAATTCTGCTGGTGCTTTTTGTGATTGGACGTGGTTGGGATTTTCTTTTCTTGAACTTCAGCACCTTAGAGCTATTGACTATTCTCTAGATCTCGTAAGTTCATCTACAGTTGTTTTCCCATCGCTCATTCTTTTCATACTGATTATTTTTTCCCTTATCGATAGCTTTGGAGGACGTCCTGGAGATTTCTTTACTCCATAATATTCTTGTAATCGAAGAAAATTCAATATTACACCTTTTTCCTTTTTTTTTTTTTTTTTTTTTTTTTTTGCGGTAGCTTTTTCTGAAAGTCCTAAATCCTGAAAAGTCACAATTTTGCCTTTCTCAAAACCTCTTAATGGGCTTTTACGATCCATACTCCGAAAACTAGCTTTGCAGACTCGTTTGAAAGTTTTCAAACCTGTGAAGCACATTTATATACTAAATTAATTTGCATATGTCGGTTTCTTCTCGGAGTCGTATTCAATATTCTTTATCAGTTAATATGCATGTTTAGTGGTAATTTCAATCGGTGTTCATATCATTTTGCAACACTATTTTTTTTAATAGATAATTTATATTTTCAATAACTTTAAAGTTTTACATTCATTTTATCCTTATGTATTTGGTGAGATTGTCATACTTGTCCTCAGAATAGCGTTTCCTGGTAATTTATTTGAGGTTTTTGTCTTGATATCGCAAAATTACTAGGTGTTTATATCATTTTGCAACCTAGTGTATATATATATATTATATATATATAATTATTCTCTTAGAATTAAAAGGTGTGCCCAAATGAAAAGGAGACTAAAGTTATATGTGAAGAAATTCTAATAACAATATTACAATTACAGTTCATGTGGAATAAATAGTACAACTATAAATAATTACCAATGACATTGATACACTGATCCTAGCGCATAGGAAGGAAATGGATGACTCAACAGATGGGTCTGGCAAACACCCATTCTCTCCCTCTTCTGATTCTCTGACAGATGCTTGGCCATTGTGCACACACTTTGCCATACAAACTTCTTGTGGATTATGGGATGCACAGTTCCTTTGCTGATCGACAGTTTAACAGCAATTTCACGTGTGGTGATCCGGCAATTCTGCCGTATGAGCTCATCCACTGCCGATCTCTTTGTGCTGATCTGGAAGAATCCATCATGGAATGAACTGCGGAAATGACTTTTCAGCAACGAGGATATTGTTGCGAAGCCGTTAACTGTGCATGTGCATCTAGCTATACCACCATGCCATCTATCGGCTCACACATTAACTCGCTAGGATTTGATACAACGCCGCTACAGCTAAGGTCTCCTTTTCATTTGGGCACACATTATATAAAATTTTGCATCAAAAGCATTGAAGTTTAATATTATTGAGCCTGTTTCAATTTCTCTAAAACTATTTTAAATTAAGTATAAGCTGGTGTGTCACTCACACGACTTTCTCTTTAACTGAAATTTAATACTATAAATACAGATTGGAGATTAAGGGGTAAGATAACGAGTACTATTATGCAAACTTATGTTAAAACAATTCAAATTAGGCTTCGGAACAACTTTATTTGACAAACAATTCTATGTAAGGGTGACTACCGTTCCCCTCAACCCCTCATTTCATTACTGTATCCCTGTTTATATAAAATTCAATTCTGTTATTAAATCCAAAAGTTAATTTAAAATTATTCAGAGAACATTCATAAGCAATATTCTTTGAAACTTATCAGTCTTGATCAAACTTTTCTAGTAACAAACGTATTGACTTCAAAATACAACATTTGGATCGCCTGATATTATTTGTTTTTAATTTACTCTAACAGACACAGACAAAGATCGAACGTTAAAAACTTGACTTCGGTATTCAGGAAGACTCAAAACGTGTAAATATACAAAAATCCAAGTGATGAATATTTAGCTTAAAAAAATACATTATTTACCATAAGGCCATGAGGAATCAATTTCTGAGCAGCTTTCCTGGACATGGTAAAATATTATAGTTAAGCACTTCTATTAATATTAAAAAAGAATGTTATGGGTTAAATATTGGCAGCCCTATATATCTTCTGAAAGTTATGTTCACATCACATGCCGCACATAAATATAATCCTATATTAATAACACACGGAACAACCTGAAGTACACTTCCACCAATTTTCAAGTATTGTCACACTGTTCTTTTATGTAGCCCTGTAAACGAACAGTGAATTATTTCCATACCATATTCTACATGAAACATGTTTTTACACATGTAAAAAATATATATTCGTTTCATTTGGTTTAGTTCAGTCTATAGATGTTAAACTCTACTTACCTGCAATTTCCCCCATAGACGTAATGTGTTTGAATTATCTTGGGTGTCCCTATACACGAACCATTTGCTTCATCTTAATAAAAAGTTTAGTGTAGCATCCCTATATGATATGCATTCAGAATACCAAGTTTGGAGTTTCTGCTATAATTTGTTTTTGAGATATGCTGATAACAGACAGACACACACACATTCAGACCAACCGTTAAAAACATGATTTTTGTATTCAGGGGACCTCAAAACATGTAAATATAACAAAAATTAAATTTCCCAAATTTGACCCAAAATCAATGCTTTCTCTACCTTAAAGAGAAAGTAAAAAAAAAAAAAAAAAAAAAAAAAAACAGATTATTTTTCTCTTTTTTCTATTTGTGTTTGAATATTAATTAAAAAAAAAATATATATTTTATCTATGAATCTACATTACCCAACGTCGGTACTTCAACGTTGGAATAAGTTTCCAGCTGACGCGTCATCTTCTTTTTTGTATGGCGCTGCAACGTTTGTAACTTTTCGAATAAAATTGCTGCCATTTGGAAGCTCTTTTCATCACTTGTCTTCTACGTCAGCTTCTCCCTTGTTTCACTATGTTACCATCTGTAGTGGAATAAGTGTATTTTACTTTTTGAATGCCCTTAATAGTAAATAACAGAACGATGCATGGCTAGCTAATATAGCTACCAGATTTGTGTCCAGTCGAATGCAACGTTAAGTCACTGTGATTAACACGAATTGTTAATGAGACGTATTAAATTAAAATTAGTGTTACATTTAAAAAATAGTAGTTTGAAAAAAAAAATGCCACCCAGTTTGGCAACACTGCATTCATATTTAGGATATAAAATGGCTAAGTCAAATTAACTTAATCAGCAACTAATTTCAAATAAGAATAAAAATTTATTTATTAGACGCTTTTTGAGTACAACATAAGCAAAAGCTGATTAAGTATTCATTAAACATTCATATAACGTGTATATATACATTAAAGAGAAACTTTTTGAAGAATGGTAAACTAACATATTACTTTTTAAAGGACGTACATTATGATATTTTGAAACAGCAGTTCATATAGTACAATATTATGAAAAAACATAATTTAAACGTCCGCTTTTACACATACACTTTTAAATGTAATATTTGCCATAGTATTTACAACAGTCACTTTTAAATATTACATTCTACAGTCTACACAGTATTTATCACACTTTATCGGTATGGAGAATGAGAATATCGGAGAATATTAAATCGGAGAATATTAAATGTAATATTCTCCGATTTTTGTCACGTAAAAAAAAAGTTTTTTTTTTTTTTTTTTTTTTTAACAAGGAAATTAGTCATAGTGCTTCGTCGTTTACCTTCGTCTCTCTCAGTATTTATATCTAAACAATATATTTTTATTTATTTACTTAATTTGTGATAATATTCTTATAATAACACACGCACACTGGCCAATGAATTAGAAACCTGTAAGAGTTTCTAGAAATGCTTGCTGGCGGCAATGGTATGCAAAACCTGTTACAAACTTTTTGGGAATGATCTGCTTGTATGAAAGTGGTACACTAGTGTTACTTGAGGATAATCAAAAAGCCATGCAGCTCCTAAACATATTGATAGATTAAGTGCATCCCTCAATGTTGCATTTTTACTCCGAAGTTAACGGATACTTGTGCTCAATAATGCAACCATACATCGTGGCAGAATCGTTCGAGATTGGTTCAGTGAACATCAATCTGACTTCTAACAGTTTCCCTAGATGCCGCAAAGCCCGGATCTTAATCCATTAAAAAATGTTTGATACATGTTGGAAAGGAGTATCCGTCAGCAATCTCTCAGCAACCCCGTCAGTTACCTTCTTTTGCACGTTGGGCCTCCTTTTGCATGAATAACAGCCAGTATTCGTGTTTCAGCTATTCTACAAGCTTCTGGTGTGCATTTATGTCCAGAGTTTACTATACTTTGGCTACACAGACTTTAATGGCCATATCACACGAGAGACTTTCGTTCAGCATTTTACTAAACACAGCATTATACCCAACATACTCAGCCTGATTTTGTTCAAGGACAGCAAGTTTTCGGATGATCAACTTTTACGAAACCGTTTAGAAAAAGTTGAGTACGTTGAACGTGCTGATCAAAATTGACCAATAGGAGGAATAAACAGGATTTTTTCCTGGCATACCTTTAGAGAAGGGAATACATCACGCTATCAATTCGGGGGAACCCTACGGACAGCTGACCGGTTTCTCGTTCGTTCAGCATAGTCAACATGTTGCGTATAATGTTGTGTTGAGTGTATATGATCCCGTGTGATATGGCCATAAGATCCTGTAAATAAGATGGAAGAGGAGATTGCTGACGGATTCTCCTTTCCAACATATCCCAAACATTTTACATTAGATTAAGATCCGGGCTTTGCGGCATCTAGGGAAACTTTTATGACCATATCACACGGGAGCATATACATACACTCAACACAATATTATACGCAACATGTTCACTATGCTGAACGAACGAGAAACCGGTCAGCTGTCCGTAGGGTTCCCCCGAATCGTGATGTTTTCCCTTCTCTAAAGGTATTCCAGAAAAAAATCCTGTTTATTCCTCCTATTGGTCAATTTTGATCAGCACGCTCAACATACTCAGCTTTTTCTAAACGGTTTCGTAAAAGTTGATCATCCGAAAACTTGCTGTCCTTGAACAAAATCAGGCTGAGTATGTTGGGTATAATGCTGTGTTTAGTAAAATGCTGAACGAAAGTCTCTCGTGAGATATGGCCATTAGAAGTCAGGTTGGTGTTTACTGAACCAGTTTCGAACGATTCTTCTACGATGTATAGTTGCATTATCGAACACAAAGTATCCTTTAACTTCTAAGTAAAAATGTAATATTGAGGGATGCACTTAATGTATCAATATGTTCAGGTGCTGTGTGGCTTTTTGTTTATCCTCAAGTAACACCAGGGGACCACTTCCATACAAGCAGAACATTACCCAAAGGTTTGTTACAGGTTTTGCATACCTTCGCCGCCAGCGAGCATTTGTAGAAACTCTTACAGGTTTCTAATTCATTGGCCTGTGTGTGTAATTTGTTTTTTAAAGGTTAGTAATTCTGATATACAGTAGAATCTCGTACAAAGCGCTCCCACAAAACGCGTTTTTGTAAAACGCGATGAAAAATCTGAGACTGTTACTCATACAACGCGAGAAAGAGTCTCGTATAACGCGTAAGATAAAGGAAGCACGTGACATATTTTCTACTTTCAACCTGTTGAAGGTTACTTACTTTTTCATTGCGGATAAGGCTTGCTTCGTTACTATGCCAACACCTGACGCTTTTGGTCTCATTGCGGAATGAAATCGTCTGCTCAATGTATGTCTCCTATAACGCGATTTCCTATTACGCGGAACGTATCACCCGCATTATACGAGAGTCTACTGTATTATTATATTTCTATGTGTCTTTCAATTTTTACAAAAAAAAAAAAAAAATATTTGGAAGTAAACTTTGAAAATTAGCAGGTGTCTTTCCACTACAATTTTAAGATAGAGCTACGTTTTTGAACTTTTTGATAAGTATAATACTCAGCGCATTTCTATTTTCAAAATAAAAACAATGTCCTTTCATTTTATGATAATATATCCATTACATTTTCATTTTTAATTAACCTTAGATTTATTTCGATAAACTCCAGAGTAATGTAAAATAAAAAAATAAATACTCAGGTGGTATAATTTATGGTAGTTTATAATCTGAGAATATTTCGAAAATATAATAATAGATAATATTAGTGCATACAAAAATAATTCCTAATCAGTCATGAGGTACTGTTGGATCAAAATGAGAACAAGGTATGAATGTCTAATGAAGAATTTCCACAATGATACACTTCAAATTTATAATATTTTCAAATCAATCTTCAGATGTTGCTTAATCAGAAATTAGAACGATAAATGCAATTTCTAGTGAAAATGTTTTCAAGGCAATGTAGAAAATTTCTTCATAACCGACTACAGTAGAGTGCCGTTTATCCGGACGCCGATTAACCGGAATGTCCAATTAACCGGATCGATCAATGAGCATTTTTCTTTCTTTTCCAGTTTTCTCTCCCCCCACCAAAAAAAAAAAAAAAAAAAAAAAAACACGAAAATCAGTTTTTATCTTTAGATTCTCTGAAGACGGTCGAAATCCCTCCTTTTGTCCCCCACCCCCTCCACTCGCTTTCTTCCGCTCAGTTTTAGTGAGGGAGAAGAGTGGAAAGGGCTGAATGAAAGGATTAGGATTTTTATTTTTCTAAGAATTAGAGAGGTAGGAAGGCGTTTTTTCATTCATTTTCTTTTGACTGGCAATAAAATTTGACTTGAAAATTAAATCTTAAAAAGTTAAAAAAATAATTTCTAAACACGCCTTTTATAATATGCCAAATAGGCACTACTACAATTGCCAGTCCTAAGCCTGGAAAAAGTGTGAAGGGAAGTTCCGTAAAACAATGGCCATTTTATAAGTTGTCCAATTATCCGAGTTTTTCGTTAACCGGATCGGCCTCGGTCCCGTCCGATCCGGATAATCGGCGCTCTGCTGTATATCATTGAGTATCACTGCATTCATTCAAGATGATCTAAAATAATTCATATTTTATGAGGACAAGGTTGAGTTATGATATGATTAACGATAAATCGCTGAAAATTACTCAAGTAATAAAATTTATTGTAACCTAGTTTTATAAAACACGAAAGTTATTTTGCATCTCTTGGTATCACAGATCCAGGAGGAACAGAAAGTTGGGAATCGAAATAGGGAAGACGGATAGTTGAGATGGATTGTGGAGGCATATAGGCTGGACGAAGGGGTCGTAGTGGGGTTGGTGACCATTCGCTGACCAGATGACCATGACAAGTGTGGACCTGTGTGTAGAAGGAAACATCTGGTTGGATAAGTCCTTCTGGTGCTAAAACTGTAAAATAAAGAAAATATGCAAATTAAATAGCTCGAAAAAACATATATTAAAAAAATATTTACAGTTACAAAATTGCTCTTTGAAGTTTCATCACGTTGTGAAAAGGAAATAGAGTAATTTCCCGGGTAAACGTCGCAAGTAAGAAAAATCAGTTTCATACTAGAAATTTTATTTAATGAACATATATATTTATTACAGCTATTAAGAGGGCTCTCCACTTATCGTCCCCAGAAGCCAGAGCCAATATTATTCTACGGAGAATTTCGCCCAATTATAACTTATTAACTAATATATATTTTTAAATTCTGTTTTCACATTCAGAAACTTCACAAATATTAAAGAATTTATCGCTTTCTAAAAATTATTTTTTAAAATTTTAGTGTTTTATTTTGAAGTTGTAAAATGCGAATTTTCACAATGTGAAATTTTTCATTTTTGAGCTTAAAAATGAAAACTTAAAAATAAATAAAATCAATTTTTAGAAAGCGATAAATTGTTTAATAGTTGTGAATTTTTGGAAAGTGAAAACGGAATTTAAAAATATGTATTAGTTAATGAATTGTAATGGGGCAAAATTTCCCGTAGAATAACATTAGCTTCGGCTTTCGGAGACGATAGGTAGAGAGTCCCCTTTAAACACATTTTATTGAATAGAATTTCTGAAGTAAAACTGAACTGTCAGACCTGTGATGCAGGGTTCTTAAAAAAGGAAATTTTAATATCCCTATTTTACCACCACTTAATATTTACATTGACTAATTGTTGACATGTATTTTAACAAATTATTATATAAAAATTCTAATACGTAATTTTTTTCGTGTGAGAACCGTGCTCTGCTCTGTTTATACCAGAATTACTGTATTAAAAAAATCGCACAAGAAATATATAACTTATAACTTAAATTTCGCTAACATAAAATTAAATCTGTTTTTTAAGATCTTGAGAAACATACATATAATGACCTCAGATGCTTAGTAATCAGTTTTTTTTTTTTTTTTTTTTTTTATAATGATTTACAAAAATGAAAACTACTTTCAAATATAAAAATTAGAATGTAAGGTTATTTAGATAAAATATTAAAAATTAGATGTATTATTTGCATCAAAACATCTTAAATGTAAATAAGTCATAATTATGAAAAATTTTAGGTAATATGAATTTTAGTAAAAATGCTTTGGAAAGGAAATTCAAAGTTAAATTTGTTATTTTTATTATGTTGCATAAAAAGAGCAAAACGTTTTTTTTCAATCTAAAAATAAAATATTTAATAAATAAAGCAATCTGAAACATAAATCTCCAGCTGAAGAAACAACTACACCTAATAAAATTACATGCTAGAGACATTCAAAAAGTAAATTACATTTAAACAAGCTGTATGAACCTGGTTATCTTTGGAAAATTGTCTTTCACCCAAATGTTCTTTCAGTTTCCCGAATACGTGAAAGTCGCAAGGCGCCAGATCGAGACTGTACGATGGATTTTACAGACTTCCAATTCAAAACTGCGCAACAATTTGTGTGTTGTGTACGCCTTTGCCCTGTGAAGTCTTGCATTCTCATGCAAGAAGACAATGTGGTTAAGTTATAAAAAGTTTGTCTATTGTATTTTTACAAAGCAACATCTGATGTTCTCTAAAAGTGGTCAAATTAAACAGGTGGTCAACATTTAAAGTGATCAACTTAGAATGGTTTACCGCAAATGTCTTTATATAATCATATTTGTATACTCCAACTGAATTATTTTTTTCTGCTCAGTTGGAAGTACTCTAAACACAATGGATTTTAAAAAGTTTTTAATTACCTAAATTAGCTAATTTTACCTGTTCCTGGACATGTTGCTTCCGGCTCTGATAATTGGACAACTTCCAGCTTCCGAGGGTTAGTTTTGGTCCGACAGCACAACAAACAAGATAACGAAAGAACGATGGCAGCGCAAAACAAAATGCTGACTGACACCCTGAAAAGTCATAGGAAGAATTATTGAGATTTTATTAAAATTTCCGCAATATTTCAAATAAAAATTAAAAAAAAAAAAAAAAAAAAAAATCAGATTTTTTTTTAATTATTATTATTATTTTGACTTTATCTAAAATAAAAAGTTAATTAAAATTAATTTTAAGGGGAATTCCATAGTTATAATACACTCATACTGCAGAACGTCATACTCGAAGAATATTGGGCATAATAGAGCCCCTTAAATAAAATATATAGGCCGACGCATCGCCGCCATTTTTTTGCCTCAGAAGAGGCAGCATTCCCGCTTGGCGTCCTTATCGCTCTCTTGTGATTTTAAGAAATCTTGATCTGAAGCTACAATCGGTCAACAAAAGAATAAGCAACAATAATATTCCTAACAACACATTTTTTTCACATTATATTATCAGGATATCCTGTGGATGTATTGGAAATAAGATGTGTTATTAGGGCTGTTTCTGTTTCTTATACAAAATAATACACAGTAATAAAACGTCCTCTTAAATCGATTTATCAATATTAATATAAATAATATGATTAAAATGACACATTTTTCTGTATTTTTACATTAAAACATGTCAGAAATACAAAGGAAAATATAAGTAAATATAAGTAATGTTGTTTTATTCTTCTCAAATTATCTTATGGAAATCTGAACATTTTATGTTCTTTTCTTGAGTGATTATAGCAGTTTATCGTTAAACAAATATCATATCGTACTTTATTTAGCTAAAATTATTAAATATAATAAAAGGAATACTCTAAAGTTACACGAGACGATAAAAGTAATGACTGCCGTTTATTTATCAATGAAACGCGCTGGGTACATGTGGCAACCCTAAGGCAACAAAATGGCTGATGCTCCAGCTCGTATATATAGGAGCCTTAGGGTATTATGTTTTGAAGTAGCATCATGTTCGTCGTTGCCAGACTTGGGGATTTTTTTTTATTGAATAGTCACCAATAATTTTAAAAAATGATATTTGACGCTTACAAAATATAAGGATTAATCTTCGAAGTGATTAGGCAGCCATTACAATTAAAATTCAGCGGTGGATATTGAATAAAATAAATGGGTTCCAAATCTGGTGACACTGATCATATTTGGATAGCGAACAGCCCGTAATGTATCTCGAATAACTCAAAAATGGTTGGACGTAGAACGTTTCAAATTAGTATATAGATTTTTCTATAACATCGAGTTGTGCACCTCTCTTTTTGGACAATCCAATGAATTGTCATTTTTACTACAAAAATCAAATAAACCAGGTTGAATACACTATGAAGCATAAATTTCGGTAAATGAAGAACAACCTAATATTTCAAAGTCTGAATGGAAATTGAATTTCTGCGAGAGTAATGTCAGTGGTTTATGTAATTTTCAAGGTAGTTAATTCTGCACTAGAAACCAATGCATCATTACAAAATTTCCAGAACTAGACTCCTACTGAGGTTAGAATTTCCAAATTTTGTGAATCCCTTACTACCATTTTTCGACACATTACAACGCCTAATTTGACGCTAAGTCAAAGCCCACCTTCGTGAAAATGGAAAAACTTTCATTCATTTCCCCTTTTACTTTAATACAATATAGAAAGTAGCACGTAAAGATATAAACAAATTCTAGGCTATAATCTTCAACAATCACACTTTATATATATATATATAATATATATAGTCTTGTGAGTCATTTACAGACTTTTCGAAGAATTCAGTTTTGCGCTACGAACCAATCAATTTTTCAGGAATATTCTAGAACTCTGTTATTATTGGAGTTAGAGCTTCCAAACTTTGGCAACCCTAAACTACAAATTTTCCCCATAGTCGGTCGCTAAGTCGCCAAATCGCAAAATTCGATACCAAGACCAAAAATTTACGCTGGCTACTAATTTGCAGCTTGGAAATATTTGCGATAAAATTTTGCGGCAACTATTGTTTCAGGATAGCACGAAATCATTCCTCAATTTTAACTGAGTTAATTATTTTGGTAAATCTTATCGTTTCTCGCCGTTAATTGTTTTCAAAGAGAACAAAACTGGGCCATCTATACTCGAATGATTTTCATTGTACTCTAAGCTGCGCATTTGTCTATGAGAGATTCTGTAATATGCCGTGGAGCACTATTCCTGAAAAAACTACTATATTTGTCACGGTTTTATACATAATCGTATTATTGTGACAATTTTTGGAGAGAGTAGCAGGTTTTTTTTTTTTTTTTTTTTTTTTTTTTAATGAAAACTTCTTTAGGCGCGTTGAGCACTTTTTGGGTGGACAAAAATCATGGAACTCGCGTCATCGTCACCGAACGCTTTCCATGAACTATATGTATACTGTGTACCCCGTGGCAGAAACACGGCGACACGGCGACAATGTCGCAGAAACAGAAATGCTCTTGCAGAAAAATTTTACTTAAGTGAAATAAATTTTGACATTGTGTTAAAAGAAAAAGAAAAAGAAAGAAAAAAAAAAAAAAAGAAAGAGAGAGAGAAAGAAAGAAACTCAAAGAATGGTTTATAAACTGTTCTGCAGAACAAATTTTCGTTTCTGCAGATACGGTCGCCTCAATCCTGAAAAAGGAGAGGTGATAAAGCGGATGTAACTCACTTGGGCTAGCTTTGATACGGAATGCATTAGCGATTCGGGATGCGGTGATATGATTCGGTGCATCGACATTTTTCACTGGTAACCTCTTCACATCGGAACTTCATTTTCGTGTCTCGGAACTTTGTTTTCGCGCCGCGCCTGCCGCTCGTGCCGTGTGTATTTGTTGTATTGCAAAAAGATGTTTTTTCGAAAGAATGTGGCTTTGCGACCATTTTCCGAATTTCATATTTCATGCATTTTCATATTCATGCATAACAACAAAATATCTGCACCCAATGATTTTTTTTTTTTTTTTTTTTTTTTTTTTTTTTTAATATGTGCGTGATTGTTGTTGTACCGATTTTCATACATTTTCTGATTTACGCACGACAAATTAGTTTTATCTAGTGATTTTTTTTTCTTTAATGTATGCGAAGCGTGCATACGTGCGTAGTAATACATACACGTACATTTTAAAAAGCTGCATTAATTTTAATGTTTGGTTCAAACTATGCAATACATTTGACAAACATATACAGAAATAAGACTATGGGGGAAATTTGTAACGTCTGTAGTTATACGCAAAATAAAAAATGAAGCTGAATGCTTTCCTTGCTTCAAAAAATAGAAAATTAAGAAATTAATCTTAAAAACACTTCGATTTTTAGCATTTTATATGTAGTAAAAAATCTAAGCAATAAATATTAATGGGTATCTTAAGTTATAAAACTGGTAACTTTTCTAAATTTTTTCTTTACTAATCATTAATTATTACTTTCTTCTATATGTAATATAGAGAAAGTATTGGATTCGTAAAAATTTTCGACCTCGGGTTTTTGATGGATTTACACGTTTTGAGAGCTGTAGAACACGATTTGACCCTTTTTAGAAAATGTCTGTCTGTCTGTCTGTCTGTCTGTCTGTCAGTCTGTCTGTGTGTGTGTGTGTGTGTGACAAAATTTTGTGGCAACTGTATCTCAGGAACTACTGAACAGAATTTCATACAAATTAGTATGTAGTTGCACCTTGACATAAATTAGTGCCTATCAACTTTTGGTAAAAATTGTCTTACAGGTTGCGTTGCCATCCCGCTTTTTCTAAAATTTTAACATGGTGATATAGGACAAAATTTTGTATAAATGTGCATAAAGAGAATTATTTTTTAGTAATCATTATGAAATTTACAAGAATTATTTATAATAGAGGTAGTCAACTGGGGAAAAAATTTTGTATGCGTAGGAGCCTCGTGAACCCCCCTGGGGGGAAGTCCCCCCTCGAGGGGAGTAAATTTTCAAGATGGATATCTTTCGAAAGGTCTCGTCAATACCTTTAAAACGAATGGTTGAACTATAAATCTGTGATAATTTAAAACAAAGTTATCGATTTTTTTTACTTTTAACAAAAAAGAACTTTAAAAAAAATCGTTTTTTTTTTTTTTTTTTTTTTTTTTTTGTTTAACGAAATTTAACCAGACTTGGTATGTAGTTGGCCCCTGACATAAACTGGGGCTGATTAGATTTGGGGATCAATCACTCAAGAGGTGGTGCTGTGATCGTATTTTTTCTAAATTTTTAACATGGCAGTATGGGACAAAATTTCGTATAAATGTACATAATGGGAGTTATTCTTAACCTGTGATTGTGAAATTAATATGAATTATTGATAATAGTAGTAGTTAATTAGGAAAAAAATCTCGGTCATCGCTTCCCCCCCCCAGGGGAAAGTACCCCCGGGGGGGGTAAATTTTCAAGATGGGTATCTTACGAAAGGTCTAGTCAATATCTTTAAAACGAATGGTTGAACTATAAAAATGTGATAATTTAAAACAAAGTTATCGATTTTTTTTTAACGAAAGAAAACTTTGAAAAAAAAAAATCGTTCTTTTTTTTTTTTTTTTTTTTTTTTTTTTTTTAATATTGTTACTGCGTGAATTTGTATAGGAAAATATAGAAGAAAGTCTTGTGGTGGCCACAGCATACTAGTTTTATTTGTGATTAAAATTCTTAGCTTTAAATTTTGTTGTTTAAGCATATGAAGTCGTTAAATAATTATTAATTTATTTTACAAAAATATTCTTATCATTAGTTTCTACAGCTTGTTCATTTCGTTTTTTAAACATTCGAATTTTTAAAATATGTTTATTTTTTTAAGTGAAATATTGCAAATTAAATAGTTATTTTGAATAAAAATCAAACCAAAGGTTTTGTTGAATATCTTTTTTTTTTTTTTTTTTTTTTGTAAGAAAAAGGAGTTTTATCTAATAGTAGTTGTTTTGAATAAATACTAATTAAACAGCAAATGCTTTTATTTATTTATTTTTATTTACTTATTTGTATAGATATCAATATCAAATATTATTTTTAATTTATTTCTATTTATTTCATTCCTCTGTAATCATTATTTTCTAATATAGATTTTATCCATGAAATTTGTTACATTTCCCATTTCAACATGTCCTTAATCCGTATTTCACTTGCCTCAATCTTTATGAAAATATTTGCCGAAACGTCAGTGGAGGCCCTCTGTTGAGACTCAAAACGGTTTTGGGCTGTGTCTGTCTGTCTGTCTGTCTGTCTGTCTGTTTGTCTGTCGCGCGATAGCGGCCCCAAAAATAGCGCTATTGACTTGAAATTTGGTACACGTGTTCATGAGTCCCACGAAATCAGCTGTATAGTTTTTGGTATGTACTCCATTTGTAGTTCGTATACAGGGACACGCCAAAGTTTTTCTTATCATTACGGCCTATGGGAGGAATTTGTATGTATCGCGATAGCGGCCACAAAAATCACGCTATTGACTTGCAATTTGGTACACGTGTTCATGTGCCCCACGAAATCAGCTGTATAGTTTTGGGTGTGTATTCCATTTGTAATTCGTGTACAGGGACACGCCAAAGTTTTTCTTATCATTACGGCCTATGGGAGGAATTTGTATGTACCGCGATAGCAGCCACAAAAATCACGCTTTCGACTTGCAATTTGGTACACATGTTCATAAGCCCAACGGAATCAGCTGTATAGTTTTAGGTGTGTATTCCATTTGTAGTTCGTGTACAGGGACACGCCAAAGATTTTCTATCATTACGGCCTATGGGAAGAATCTGTATGTACCGCGATAGCCGCCGCAAAAATCAAGCTATTGACTTCAATTTTTGCCGAAACGTCAGTGGAGGCCCTCTGTTGAGACTCAAAAGGATTTTGGGTTCCGTCGGTCCGTCCGTCTGTCTGTCTGTCTGTCTGTCTGTCGTGCTATAGCGGCCGTAAAAACCACGCTATTGACTTGAAACTTTGTACACATGTTCATGATCCCCACGAAATTAGCTGTATAGTTTTGGGTGTGCATTCCATTTGTAGTTCGTGTACAGGGACACGCCAAAGTTTTTTTTATCATTACGGCCTATGGGAAGAATTTGTATGTACCGCGATAGCGGCCCCAAAAATAACGCTATAGACTTGCAATTTGGTACACATATTCACGAGCCCAACGAAATTAGCTGTATAGTGTTAGGTGTGTATTCCCTTTGTTGTTCGTGTACAGGGACACGCCAAAATTTTTCTTATCCTTACGGCCTATGGGAAGAATTTGTATGTACCGCAATAGCGGCCGCAAAAATCCTTCGATTGACTTGCAAATTGGCGCACACATTCCAGCTTTCCATATAAGTAGCTGTATAATTTTCATTGCTATATTTTTTATAAACTGTGTACAGGGACACGCCAAAATTTTTAACATTACGGCGTATGGGGTGAATTTCGTTTAAACGCATTTTAATATCATTACTTTGCAATGAAGAAAATGAAACTAGAGTACGTGAGTAAGATGCTTAAACTTATGTTGCTTGAAGAAAATATATGCTCTTAAGCTTTCTAATTAATGTACAGGACCTTACAAAAGTGTTCTGACAATGTCACTTAGTCATCCAAACGATGTTAAATTTGGAACAATTATTAATTTTAAACGCAAAATAAGCTGAATAGTTTTTACTGGTGTATACAATGTTTATGGTTCGTTTACAAAGACACACGAAAGAATTTCGTAACATTAGAGCCTATGGACGAATTTTTAATTTGAGCGCGCACTTTAATGCGTTTATGCTGAATTGAACTTAATAAAGTTAACATACATTGTAAAGATGCTTAAAATCATGTTTACTCTAAAAAAAGGTTATGTATAGACTAAATAATTTATGGGACCACACAAAATAATTCCGAGTATGTACTGTAATCATCCAAATGATGTCAAATTAGTTTGAGAGATTATTGAGTTATAATTAATTAGATTTATTCTTATTATTGGCGTTTATAACGACTGTGGTTACTTTTCCGGGATACATAAAGGAATTTCGTACTTTTATGGTGTATAGTCGGTATTTCTTAAAAGTGTATTTTAACATGGTTACACCCCATCAAATATAATGAAATTTTATTAGAATTTTAAAAGCCTGTTTTCATGTTGAAAATTGTGGGCATAGAATTGATAATTAGTTTAAAGGTTACGCAAAATATTTCCGATATGCTATGTAATTTTTTTTTTTTTTTTTTTTTTTTGTATGAAATTCGGTATTTATGAATTTCCGAGAAATAATACAAAACCGTCGTTTAATAAGAATGCATATTGTTGCGTACTTGGGGGTTTGTAAGTTGTCCGAGAATGAAAGGCGAAACTTGCAAAAATTCAGTGATTTATTCACAGAAAGTTCCAGAAGAATACAGGTCTATAAACCAAGTATCAGCTTCAATTCAACCAGTAAACATAGCTTAAACAACAGCCGTTAACAGCAAAACAACAGTACAAACTGTTTAGCAATAACACATAAAGCAAGTCTCATTCAAAGAGGCTCAAAGCAAAGCAAGCATTTGACGAAACCGAGACAGATCTGAGATTGGAAGCCTTGGCTAAAAAAATGCTCCTTTTATACTATTCTATCGAACACAGACTGTTCTGGAAAATTATCGTATCTCATCAGCCAATGAGATTAGAGCTTCCATATTTGGTATATCATTCATAAGGATTTTTTCGCCAAGGTCGTCAAAAAAATCGCCAAGGAGGGAAACAGTCGCCAAATTTGGCGCCAAATCCATTTCTTCCCTTATTGGAGCTTTTCAATTCGTTTTTAAAGGAAAATTAGGCTATTTTAACGCTAAAACGACTAGAAATGCACAAAATTAGCATTTTATTGACTTACTAAGCCTCTTCGAAAAAATTTATACAAAAATAAATGCAATTATTTACAATTCCGTAATACTTTTAATGATATACAAATAGGTATAGAAAGAGAGATACAGCGGGGGGTTGAGGGGGGCGGCAGCCCCCCTCAGGAATGTATCTGATTATGGTAATAAGTCAATCGAATCAATATATACTATTATATAATAAGAAATAAATAAAAATGACCTATTGAAAAATGTCTGATGCAAATAGGACGTTGAGGCTCCTGATCTGCAGATCCACTAGTTTGACTATACTTTGTCTATAATTGTGTTACTTAGATCTTGTATTCTGTTTTACTTTATGTATTTAAATGATGATATAATTATACATTCTGAATTCTTTAATGTCAAATCATATTTTTTAGATTTCAAATACACATCTTTATGCTTTTTGTAATAGGATAATATAAAAAATGAATCTGTGTATTAGAATGTTATCTTGCACCTTTCTAATAATCTCAAAAACTATAAATGTTATAAATTATTTATATTTCATTATAATAGTCAGTATTCTATATTAATTTTTACTTTTGAGTTCTGTATTCGATTTTATATTGTTTGGTTTGCAACTTATGAAATAAGTTCATGTGCGTATTTAAATATATATATTTAATATAAAAAAGTAATGAAATTTTAAAAGTATTTGTAACATTTGTTTAATTTAGACATTTAATGATTTAAATGCCTTAAAAAAAATTGTAGATTATTTTTTATGTGTTACTGCTTTTGTGGATTGAATTCGTTGAATATTTTATAAACAACATTGTATATTAATGTGAAAAAAAAATCTGAAGCAATTAAGATCAACACTCTTAAAAATTTCAGTTCAAGGTTGAACCAAATGTTGGTACTACAGTAGCTTCAGTTTGCTAGGTTGAACCAAAACATGGTACATTTTTGCTGCCACCATGCGATGGTGAAACCTTCTATTATGATTTGGCGTTTCTTGTTTAAAAAAAGCACCAAATTATGGTAAAAAAATTTCTCCGTCTTATGGATGTAGCTATTGAAGTACCAAGCCTTGGTTTAGTAAAGCACCAAATAATGGTAAAAGGTTTCACCTTCGCACGGTGGCAGCAAAAATGTACCATGTTTTGGTTCAACCTAGGAGAAAATTTTTAACAGTGAATAGATTTATTTTCACCTTTCTTAAAAAAAAAAAAAGTTTTTTTTTTGCAATAGTGCAGATATATGCATTTGTGCCTAGTTAAAATATAAATACATTGGTTATACAGAATATTATTTACTATTTAAAAATAATGTATTTTGAATTCGTAAATGTTAACTTCACAAACTATTCCTGCAGAAAGATTTTGGTGTTGATGAAGCTTGTCGCAGAAAGCATAATAAATTTCTGCCACCGGGACTGTGTATATATGTACATCGATATACCTCCGTGCGTTATTAGTATACATTATATATATATATACAAAGAGTATATCTCTCTACATATATATCCATATACGTAGCTCACTGCGCAGCATGCCTCATATACATATATATATATATATAAAAGTATAAAATGTATACTAATACGAGTAGTATACTGGCTACTGGCATCTGTCTCTTTCTAGTTCTATACTTTAACAGAACTGTATGTACGTACGTACGTATGTATGTACTTTTTCCACAGCGTATACATAGTTCACAAAGTACAAGCACGTGTTTTTACACAGACTGTTATATTCTTCTTTTTGCTTTCAATATAAATTTTCAAATAAATAATAAAAAAAAAGAAAATTATTTTAGTCATATTACAATATGTTTGCCTAATATAAGGCTTAGTTCATTTAATTTGGGTAGCTACAAATATTGTGCCGAATCATATAATACTCCATACTTGTGCAGGAGCGTGTACACGCCACAAGAATAGAGAAGGTTAGTACAATATAACGCAATTTCTTTTGATTCTTTTAATTTGAGTAGCTACAAATGTTGTTCCATAAAATTAACTTATCAATGTGAAGTGTCAACTATTATATTATAGATTACTTAGATTAGAAGTGTAAAAAAGAGACATCAACACTTCTTTACAAACCAAAAATAATTCGAAAATAATAATCTAATAGCTCGACGATACAATTCACAAGTTACTTAGTTTTCACTTCTATTGGCAGTCCCCAAAGACTGCCTTTTTTTTTTTTTTTTTTCTTTAAAGAATATTCATGGACTGAAACCTGCCTGTTTATTTACGAATCGGTTACTCACACAAAACTGTCGATGTTTTCATAACAGTATGCATATTCTTATGGATGTATAAGGGAGTCATATGGTGTCCACATCGGATTTTTTAACGAAGAACTGAAATTTTGTTCAATCTATCGCTGAAAACTTTTTGAATTTGTACAATATTTGTTTGGGGTTTTCATATAAGTAGCTCAATACTTTTGGCTATTAAATTATGCAAATGAATTTTTTTTTTAATCTAGCGCATGCGTACTTAAAAATTATTTAGTAAACTTGCTCACATTTCACAAGATATTTAACATTTTTGCATTCTGACTGCTGTATGATATGCCTATTGCAGTATGCAAAATTTCCTAAAAATGGCTTTGCACTGGGCGTAACACCCTACGTGTTATATTTTAACCCATTTTAACCCAATTTACTGATTTTGCTCAAATTTGAGAAAAATTATATTTTTTAAGGTTAATTAAACCTAAATAAACTAAATACAACAAAATTTGAATATATATATATATATATTCTGTATAAGAAATCTTATCCACCTTGTACGCAGGACATTGAAATAAAGAGGATGAAATTTGCATTTATAGTGTAACCACGTTTCCTAGGCCTAGCAGTGAGGACGAGTCGAAAATCTTGGAGGGTTTTCAAGTTGACCAACAGGTTTGAATTTAGTAAGCATTCAGTATTCCCTTATCGCTTATCAACGAAAAGCTTGTCGCCCCTATTTTACTAGTGGACTCGTTGAATCCGCACTTGCGCAGAGGCTTCCATGGTCGCAAGAAATGTAGTTAAAGAGTATATGTTTTAGTGTTCTCTTCAATAGTGAAAAGTGCTTTCCGAGTATAAAGTTTTGCTTTATCTGTATAATACTTTCTTATTTACATGATAGTTCTCCAGAAAGAATTTTCAACCGCAAAGAGAAGATAAACCACGCTCCCTAATGTAATGACTAAACAAAGATTCCAGATGGAGGAGGTGAGACACATAACACGCTAGCAGAAGCTTATATATACCATTATATATTCCAGCTAACAAAATATTCGCACCAAGCAAATTCTGATTTCTATATGCTATTTTTCAGCTGTCCTTTAAATAGGACAATGGAATAAAATGGGTTAAAAAGTGTTTTTTTTTTTTTTTTTTAACTGTTATATCTCCATGAATATATATGGTAGCCTCATAAAAATTTATACAGATAATAAGAAAATTCCTCATTATCACATGCTGTACCCAAAACGCATTTAAAGCTTTCCTTTTTATAGGGAGATCCAAAATATTTTGAATTTTGCTTAATTTTTTACTGGTCCCCTTTTCCTCTTGAGGACCCAGCTTTTGCTGAAACATATGAGGTATGACAAGTTCTTTCCACTTCCAAAGTTTCAAGGTGACAAAACGTCTAAATTCAAAAGCGTCCAAATACTTATTGGTAGATAGTGTATCTAATTAAAAAGAATATGCATTTGTTCAGACAAATGTTTTGAAACATGCAGTTGAAATAATTTTATTATGTGGCACAGAACTTTGTTTTGTTCAGTTGGTTATTGCTCCATAGGTTTACTGTGTGTATAAAGAAATATTGTAAAAAAAAAAAAAAAAAAATCTGCAACTTTCACTCACTCACCAGAAATACCACTCTATATAAACAGGAGTTAGCGAGAGTAAATCAGGTATTTGGTCAGGAGATAGCCAAGGCCCGCCTTCAGTCCCTAAAAGAATAGATATGTTTTATCAATATATATATATTTATCAAAAACTTCATGGGAAATTGTAGAAAAAAAAAGAAAAAGAAAAAAAGAGAGAGTACTTGGAACATAACACTTAAAGATTACAGAATGTAAAAAACGTAATACTATTAAGAAATTGAGAAATGAGGAATAAATAACTTAACTCATGCCCCCCCCCCCCCAAAAAAAAAAAAAAAAAAAAAAAAAAAGAAGCTGTATCTTTGTCAAAGGTAACTAACAGTTGTAGAGGAAAAGATAATATATAAAATTTCTAAAGCAACGAAAGTTTAATTCATAAAAATTCGATGTTAGTGCCTGAAAACTTATAATATAATCAACAAAGAATTTAAAATGCAAATAATAAGTGAAATATATGCGACCACGTTTTCCATGCCTACTATAGAGGACGATTTCAAAGTCTTGGAGGAGTGCCAAACTGACTGATAGGTTAGGATTTGGTAAACATCCAGTCATTACGCGTTCCCTTATCCCTTATCAAAAGTTAATAAACATAGCTTTTAAACTATTTTAAGTAAAATTCATAAAAATGTTTGTCTGTATGTCAGTGCACTGACTGAGGTAAATAAGCATGTGTTGTCCTGAAATTTGTTATAAGATTACTAATAATTACCAACTCATTCAAATAAAATGTAAAATGTGTCATTTTATTTGTATCAAACACAATAATCACTCATATTATTTTGTTTTCCATTCATTTATGTCGGCGAGATTTTTCTCCCCAACCCATCAAAATGACTTAGATTTGAAAAACTGGCGCTCTTATTTTAAGAATCATTCTGGTTTAAAAAATGATACAATCTGCGTTTACTTTTGAAAACCCCTCTTCTCAATTTGAGGGTGTACCATCTAATCAAAAATGATGAAAATGATTGATGCTGGGAACTGCTATCAATAGTTTCCAAACAGAGATGACGTCACTGCGTTCGTATACTGATGGTGCCGAGGGTAAGAGTACTATATAACAGGCTGAATCATTTGCCGCCATTTGTCCGTCAAGTCCGTCATTGCTAAAACTAAGACTATTGTATATGACTATTATATGAGATTATATAAGACTATTACATAATACTCTTAGGTTTGGCAGTGACGAACTACCATATAAGATTATTATATGAGACTATATAAGACTATTATATAGTAATCTTAAGTTTAGCAATGACGGACTTGACGTACAAATGGCGGTGAATGATTCAACCTGTTATATAGTAGTCTTAGCCGAGGGTGTTGATTTGACAAAAATATCTAGAATAGAACTGAGGAACGACTGAACTGTAGGCAAGAGTTTTAACGTTAAGCCAAAGACCAACATACTTACTCTTTGAAAAGTTCTAGACGAGATGCAAATCAAATTTTTGAATCACTCTACGCGTGTTAAACAGTTCCTTAATTTTAATAGCAGTACCATGGTTTAAAAGAAAGGAGAGTGGGTTAAAATAAACCCTCTAATTATTAGTATGTTATGGCCCCCTCAAAACTTTCTTCTATATTTTCCTACACAAATGCACATAGCGCAAACTACACTGCGCTCCAAAAAAAATGTTTTTTTCGAACCCCGATACCATTCATGCTGATTCTTATGTAAAATGACCTCCTGAATCCAAATATGACCCCCATTTTACCCCATCACCCACTATTTTCTCAGGACGTCCCCCTTCCCTATTTTTTATCACTGTTTGGTAAATTTATGGCCGTGGATTGTTGTTGTTGTTGTTGTCGTGTGCCACTCGGAAATTCCGAGCCCCGGTAGAGGAACTATCCGGAGTATTTTAAGGCATAAGGAGTGCGTCTTCCGTTATTTAGGAGCGCCTCATAGGGAGGAAGTACGACTTTAGCTCCAGAAGCTGGTGAAAGATGGCAGCACCAGCCAAACAACAGGAACTCGAATTTTGATCCGGATCAGAGCGAGTTAAACTTATGTTCCGGTACCCCCAGAGGTATAATTTTTGATGGAAACTTGGAGGACTTTGCAACCACGACGGAATTTAACGTGCACCAGTCGCCATTAGCGTACACAACGGTCTTCGGCCAGCTCGAGGACCGAACCCGCAATCTTTTGATCACGAACTCGCTGCTCTTACCGACCAGGCTACCGTTGATTTGATTTGCAGAATGGAAAAGTATTATTTTAACACTTAAAAACAGAAAATATATAATATATAATAAATAATAATATTAATAGTTGATTAATAAAATATAATAAATGTAGTTTAATTTATAATTTCAGTGGCAAATACCCCTAAATTTTCTCCTTGCTACAAATGTTCATGTTTTAGAATTTTTCACTTCTATAGCCCCTCGGAATTATTTAACAATTGAAAGAATCCTTTCCTCCCCTACAAATCTAATTTATAGCCATAAAATTACCGAAAAGTGATAAAGATAAAGGGGCGTCCCAAAAAACATTGGGCAATAGGGCAAAATGGGTTTCATATTCGGATTCAGGGAGTCATTTTACATAAGAATTTGCAAAAGTGGTGTTGAGGCAACACCTCCTGTAATAATGCCTCCGAGCTGAGCTCTACGTCATGGAAGATCGGCCGATTTTATCCAATCAACACTTCCTATGATACATGTTGAATCGTGGAGATTGGATGAAATCGGCCGATCTTCCGTGACGTAGAGCTCAGCTCGGAGGCAATATTACAGGTTAAGACTACTATATAATAGTCTACTATATAGTAGTCTTATTACAGGTGGTGTTGGTTGAGGCCGATTTTCATGCAGAACAGTGTTATTTATTAAAATTATTTTCTACTATGACGAATGCAGATGATTTTCATCTCAGAGAAGTATAACACTAAACGTAAAAAAAATAATAATAATAATAATAATAATAATAATAATAATAATAAATTTTATTCTAACATCTGAATAATAAACTTTTATTATTATTGTTATTTATTTATTTATTATTATTATTATTATTATTATTATTATTTAAAAACGATTCCCCTACTTGGTATTTTTTTTCCCTGGTTGATTATTACTATTGTAAATATTTATTAATATTTTCACATTGAAAAGTTAAAAATAATTCTCATTATTTTTACAAAATTTTGTTTTACACTGCCATATTAAAAATTAGGAAAAAATGGGATGACAGTGCCACCTGTTGGGCGGTTGAATCCTCAAATGTAATCAGAGACAATTTATGTCAAAGTCCAATTAAATATCAAGTTTGGTTAAACTTCATTTATTAGTTCGTGAGATACAGTGTTCACAAAATATTGATGCACACACAGACATTTATAAAAATGGTCAAGTCATGTTCGGGACATCCCAAAACATATAATTCCCTCGAAAACCAAAAATTAAAAATTTTCACGAATCCAATATTTTTTTTTATAAATATTGAAAAAAATAATAATAATAATGAAAGTAACGCTAATCTATAAATTCTGAATAGATAGATCAACTTAACTTAAAATAAAATTTGCCATTCATTAAGTACATAATTTTTATGAATGCATTTGTACTTAAAACTTCGAACATTACATAATCATTTTGAAGCCAAAATTACTTGAAAAAAAAATAAACATGTACGTTTTCTCATTTTCAAGTACATGTTTTTTAGCAGAGTTTAAGGATAAACACTAATACTTACTGTTAGAACTATCCAGGATGGCAAAGAAGTTGGCAAAAAATCTATGTCCCCCACCTAAGGGGGTTTCATTTTTCTACGTATCATCAATTACCTATAAAACAAAAGAAATAAAATACATTTTAGTTAGTTTTAAAGGAAGACACCAAAATGTAATATTTAAATATTGTTTTAATATTTACAAAAACATTTTTAAAGAAGTGTTAATAACAATCTTCAAACATTAAAACAATCTTAAACATTAAAGCAATCTTCAAACATTAAACTGCGAAAGACGCGGCTTCAAGCAAGTTGTAAATATTTTTCTTTTTTCATACGAGCGTCGAGTTCATAATCAGAAGATTGAGGGTTCGATACTTGAGTAGGCTAAAGACCGTCGTATACATTATTGGTGGCTGGTGCACGTAAAATCCGTTGTGGCTGCAATGTCCACCCTGTTCTGTAAAATTAATACTGCTAGCGGTTACCAAAGTAGCGGAGACGTCCTCTTCACGGAGGCTCAAAATTGTAATGGTATATCATCGGACAACCCCTAAGGTTTGAATCCCAGACCTTCTCCAAATGTCTAATGCGTAGCTCTAGAATAGCGTAAACTCATACAACCTCAACCACTTTTTTGCATGTAGCTATGACACAAAATATATGTGCTAAAAAAACTTTTTCGTATGTAGTCATAGAGGTAGAATAGGCTTAACGACACACTGAAGTTACGTAGTGAGCGATTGGTGACGGTCTGCACTTCACCTGTGGAGGTGATCCGGAAACGCTCCATCCCAATTTCGATTCTCCATGAAGAGGATGGCTATCCCGCTTCGGTAACTATTCGGTATTAGCAGGCAACGCCCGCTTCGCTGGACCCTATTTTTAAATGAATCACTATAATTACTGAATTCTCAAAATTGCATTAATTTTTATCACGTGAAAAAAAAAAAAAAAAAAAAAAAAAAAAAAGAGAAACAAAATCTGATTAGGAAAAATGTCGCACCCGGTTCTCACTGCCTTCGGAAAAATTTCTTAAAATGCTCCAACTCTTATTTCTATTATTTTCCCTCTTCGCCTCTCCCCCCCCCCTCCCGTCTATCCTAATAATTTTACAAATTCGAAAATATGCGCAATCGATTTGTAAGTATCTAAAACCTCTATGCACCAGTTTTGAACGATCTATCTCTATTTTTATTTTTTTGCCCCTCCGCTCCCCCCTTCCCGCCTCTCCCAATAATTTTAAAAATTCGAAAATATCCGCAATCGATTTGTAGGTATCGAAAACCTCTATGTACCAATTTTGAATGATCTAACTCTATTTTATTTTTCTTGCCCCTCCGCCCCCCCCTTTCCGGCCCTCCTAATAACTTTACGCTTTCAAAAATATGCCCATTCGACTTGCAGGCCTCTAAAACCTATCTGTACCAATTTTGAACGACCTAGCTGTATTTCTATTTGTTTTTGCCCATAGCCCCCCCTTTACCGCCCCAGCCCCCTTCTCGCCCCTCCTAATAATTTTACAAATTCGAAAATATCCGCAACCGATTTGTAAGTATCGAAAACCTCTATATACCAATTTTGAACGATCTAACTCTATTTTTATTTTTACGCCCCCCCCTCTCCCCTCCCCCTTCTCGCCCTTCCTAATAACTTTACACTTTCGAAAATATCCCCATTCGACTTGCAGGCCCTTAAAACCTATCTGTACCAATTTTGAACGGCCTAACTGTATTTCTATTTGTTATTGCCCCATAGCCCCCACCCCTTGCTGCCCTACCTGGGGGCTGAATTTCTAAAATTCCAGAAATTGGTTTTTAGATATTTTCATTAGCTATATTTTAGAGCAAAAATTTCACGTATACCTGTTTTTTTTTGTTTGAGATATATAGGATTATGCGAAATCACGTTTTACGCATGTGAAATCACGTTTCCCCCCCCCCTTAGGGACCGAATTTAGAAAATTCCAGAAATTGGTTTTTAGACGTTTGTATTAGCTATATTTTAAAGCAAAAATTTTACGGATATCTGTTTTGGCTATCTTGTTTACGGATATCTTTCCGGCTCTCCTAATAACTTTACACTTTCGAAAATATCCCCATTCGACTTGCAGGCCTCTAAAACCTATCTGTACCAATTTTGAACGGCCTAGCTGTATTTCTGCTTGTTTTTGACCATAGCCCCCCCTTACCGCCCGAGCCCCCTTCCTACCCCTCCTAATAATTTTACAAATTCGAAAATATCCGCAATCGATTTGTAAGTATCGAAAACCTCTATATACCAATTTTGAACGATCTAACTCCATTTTTATTTTTTTGCCCCCCCCCTCTCCCCCCCTTCCCGGCCCTCCTAATAACTTTACACTTTCGAAAATATTCCCATTCGACTTGCTGGTCTCTAAAACCTATCTGTACCAATTTTGAACGGCCTAACTGTATTTCTATTTGTTTTTGCCCATAGCCCCCCCCCCCTTCTCGCCCCTCCTAATAATTTTACAAATTCGAAAATATCCGCAACCGATTTGTAAGTATCGAAAACCTCTATTTACCAATTTTGAACGATCTAACTCTATTTTTATTCTTTTTGCCCCCCCCCTCCCCTTCCCCCTTCCCGGCCCTCCTAATAAATTTACACTTTCGAAAATATCCTCATTCGTCTTGCAGGCCTCTAAAACCTATCTGTACCAATTTTGAACGGCCTAACTGTATTTCTATTTGTTATTTTATTATATTTCTTTATTTATTTTTACTTTATTTATTTATTTTTTTACGCATGAATTTTATAATTAAGAATAGAATTTGAGATTAAATTTGTAATATTATATTGATGCACACTTAAGAGGACTTGGCGCGATTGCCGCCAGCATTGAAGTAGGTTTCGTATAAAAGCTTATATTTCCATTTAATTTTTATAAATTGAACTATATTAGATTTTTTTCAATAAAATGCATATTCAGGCAACTGTTCTTATGGTTTCTGACAGTTTTTTTTTTTTTTTTTTTTTTTTTTTTTTTACAGATTTGGAATTTTAAAATTGAGATTTCTCAGTTTGCATTTTTACATGAATTCATGATCTTTACAATGATTAAACTTCTACAGATAAAAAAATAAAGGACTTAATAATTTTTACTTTCTCTTACCATAAGGTAGAGAAAGTATTGCTTTTGGCTCAAATTTTCGGACTCGAGATTTTGTTATATTTACACTTTTTGAGATCCCCTGAATACGAAAATTATGTTTTTAGCAAATGGCCTGTGTGTGTGTGTGTGTGTGTCTGTGTGTGTGTGTGTGTCTTTTATCAGCATATCTCAAAAACAAATTATGGCAGAAAGTTCAAACTTGGTATTCTAAATGTGTATCATATAGGGATGCTACAGTAAGCTTTTCGTTAAGATCAAGCAAATGGTTCGTGTACAGGGACAATCAAGAGAATTCTAATACATTACGTCTATGGGGGAAATTGCAGGTAAGTAGCGTTTAACGTCTATAGACTGCACTAAACCAAATGAAACGAACATATATTTTTTGTAATAGAGATAGTTAACTGGGAAAAAAATTTTGTGTATGTAGGAGCCTCGCCTCCCCCCCTGGGGGGGAAGTCCCCCCTCGAGGGGAGTAAATTTTCATGATGGGTATCATTCAAAAGAGCTTGCGAATACCTTTAAAACGAATGGTTGAACTATAAATCTGTGATAATTTAAAACAAAGTTATAGATTTTTTTAAATTTTAACGAAAAAAAAACTTAGAAAAAAAAAATCGTTTTTTTTTTTTTTTTTTTTTTTAAATAAATATTGAGAGTAAAATGGACTTTTTTTGGATATTTAGTGTTACACTACCTCTCTAATATGGAAATCGTCTGCATTATCATAAAAAATAATTTTTTTAAATAATAATTTTAATAAATTATTTTTTAAAAACAGAATTATTTTTTAATAACCGAATTAAATTCTATATAAATGTTGGTGCATTAATGAAACGGAGAGTTGAGGGGGGCGGTAGTCCCCCTCACACAGAACTAATTATCGTATAAAACTCTTCTGAAGCCTAATTTGAATTGTTTAGCATAGGTTTACATGACAGTTCTCGTTATCTTACCTCTTAATCTGCAACCTGTATTTATAGTATGAAATTTCAGAGTAAGAGAAAGTCGTGTGAGAGACACACCAGATTATTTTGAATGTTTGATAGAACCTACTTAAAAAAAAAAAAAAGGGATGGTTTTAGAAATTTATTATTCATTAATTTTCGAGAAAAAATTTGAAAAGTGCTTGCCAATGTAAAAAATTTGAGAAAAAAAACATGGTTTTTCTTAGATTTTCATTTTTAATATTTTTTCTTTTAAAGATATTGCAAAATCCATCCCGAATTCTGTAGGTCAGTTTTATTGAACATTCAAAATATTTTAAGTCTTTTCTGAAATTTCTGTAGACGTTTAAGCATTTTCAAGAACATGAATTCATGAAGAAATGCAAACTGAGAAAACGCAATTTTAAGATTTCAAATCTCTAAAAAATATACAATAAACCATCAGAAATGTTACCTGAATATATATTTTATTGGACGAACCTAATATAGTTCAATTTATATTAAATAGAAATATAGTCTTCTATATGAAACATACTTAATCGGTGCTGTCAGGTTGAGGTTCCTAGTACCCTGAATAGCAATTGTTTTAAAAATGTCTGTTAGACCTATAACATAGTTTGTATGGCCTTTATTTTTTACTACCATTATTTTTTATTACCAATATTTATCGAATCGGTAATCAAAATAGATTACTGATTCGACCCAGTTCAAATAAAATTCGCACCAAGAAAGAAAATATACCGCCTTCATCTAGAATAAATATGTGGTCATTTTCTAAATCCCTTAACTAGAATTATGGATTTCCGGGCTATATGCATAAGGCACGAAAATAAACTTAATAGACGAAATGATCGAGAATTTCTAGTCTACACATTTCTAGTTAGTGTAACAATATTATGAATACTCTGAATATTCTGAATCTTTTGTATTGCGAGAAATTCTCGCTTGGTTTTCTAGAATTGGGTAGTAAACCAAAATTATAGCTGCTGAAACCCGCCTCTTGTACTCTCATTTATTTGCAGAGATTTTTAAATAACTTTGCCCTCGAGAATATAGGCAAACGCTCTAGAATTCTAATAGGGGCTTCTGGAGCTCGCTTTCCAAGGGGACTAGAATTTATAAGGATGACATGGAACTATTTTTTCTAGAGCCACAATTTAGATTCTAGATGTCAGTTACAGAATTTTTTCTCAATGCGTTCGTTGTTCGATGCTTGAACCTGCAATCTTCCTCTTACGGCTTGACGCTCTACCAACCAGTTGCAGAGTCCCCTTATATATTCCTAAAAAGAAATACTGAATTTGTAAAAATTCACTAAAAATAACTTCCGGTTTTTGACAGTTTTACTCGTTTTAAAAGGTCCTAAAGGCGTTTTGATCATTTTTTGGAATGATATCTGTCTGCGGGTATGTGACAAAAATTTAACATCAGTTCTAGGTCAAGAATTAATACGTAGAATTTCGTGAAAATTTATAATTCAGTAAAACCAATGTAACATTTAAAATGAGATAAAAGATACAAAAATTTTTAAAACTTTAAAAATACATTTTAATTAAAAAACATTAAAACATAAGACAGACGTTTCGGCTAGAACACTAGCCCTCCTCGGTGTCAAACATACAAGCACAACATTTACAAAAATTCTAAATACATCATAGCAAGATTAAATATTCAGGAGGAATAGCTTTAGCCTCGTTCAGGGTAGAATGTTGCATTTTAGTAAAAGCGCCCTCTAGAAAAATACGGGATTCAAAAATATTTATATTAGAAGCTAAAATTTTAAAGTTTTCAAAATCCGGAATATGATCACTATTGAGAGAATGGATTACGAGTTTAGATCTTAAATCTCCTATTTTATATGAGCGTTTATGTTCTTTTAATCTAATTTCACCTGTTCTGCCAGTTTCACCGATATATGTAGAATCACAATTTTTACAAGGAATACTATAGATTACACCAAGACGTTTAAGAGGGGGGACAGCGGGTTTAAAGTTTGATAAAAAGTTACTTATACGGAGTTGAGGTTTAAAGCTAGTGGAAATATTAACTGTTCAATAGTATTCCTTGTAAAAATTGTGATTCTAAATATATCGGTGAAACTGGCAGAACAGGTAAAATTAGATTAAAGGAACATAAACGCTCATATAAAATAGGAGATTTAAGATCTAAACTCGTAATCCATTCTCTCAATAGTGATCGTATTCCGGATTTTGAAAACTTAAATTTTAGCTTCTAATATAAATATTTATGAATCCCGTATTTTTCTAGAGGGCGCTTTTACTAAAATGCAACATTCTGCCTTGAACGAGGCTAAAGCTATTCCTCCTGAATATTTAATCTTGCTATGATGTATTTAGAATTTTTGTAAATGTTGTGCTTGTATGTTTGACACTGAGGAGGGCTAGTGTTCTAGCCGAAACGTCTGTCTTATGTTTTGTTTTTTAATTAAAATGTATTTTTAAAGTTTTAAAAATGTTTGTATCTTTTATCTCATTTTAAATGTTACATTGGTTTTACTGAATTATAAATGACGCATAAATCTAGAAGTTGCGCTATGTTATAAATTAGGGCCTATCAACTTTTACATCCCTCAACAGGTGGCGCTGCCTTCCTTTTTTTTTTTTTTTTTTTTTTTTTTTTTTTTTTCTTCTTTCGTAATTTTTTATATGGCAGCATGGCATAGGATAACATAATATGTATAAATGTTGAATTACTTTAAACAAGTCATTGTGAAATTAAACATTTCATTTATTTATTTATTTTATGTAAAAACATATCCTCCA
The DNA here is from genome assembly GCA_963930645.1 of Salticus scenicus. Taxonomy (NCBI): domain Eukaryota; kingdom Metazoa; phylum Arthropoda; class Arachnida; order Araneae; family Salticidae; genus Salticus; species Salticus scenicus. Next base: position 118,750,970 of record OZ005660.1, on the reverse strand, counting down.
AACATATCCACAGCGCTTTAGAATGTAGAAAAAGAGGGGGAAAAGCAAAAGACCCCATAGAAATAGCATGGGAAGAAACCCAAAAAAACTCACAATGTCAAGTGTGTTAAAAAAAAAAAAAAAAAAAGGCTCGCACCGAAAGTAATAAAAGGACAAAATTGACTAGAAAAAGACATTGAACAGCGGAAACGGGCGGGCTGGGGCGTTGAATATAACGACCAGGGTTAATACGACTCGCCTAGTATAAGCCATTCAGTCTTCCAGTGGTAAGTACTCCCCTCTCTTGAGTGTGTAAGTTCTCAACATGAGTACTTTTTTAAAAGAACTCATCAATACCTTTAAAACTAGAAATTGAAACATGTGTCTGTAATAATTTGAACACAAAGTTATCGATTTTTTCGGTTTTAAAGAAGGACATAATTTAAAAAAAAATCATCGATCGTGTTGGTGTTAAGGCCAATTCATTGCATTAGGGTCCTGGGAGGAACTGCCCTCCTTGGGAATTTTTCAAGGGAGTTCTAGACCATATTTAGGCAAGTTTTGGGGAAAACCACGGAAAACTCCTAACAGCTAGGCAAACGAGCTTGACCTAGGATCGAAATAGAAACTCTGCCACTACCAGCTTTGAGAGCAGTACCTCTCGGTCACTAGTGGGATTGTTAATAACTTGTAGGAACGATATAAGAAGAGTGCAATTGGTATAAGAGGAGTATCAAGATGCAGCACAAATGAAGTTACTGTTGTTGATTCAAGATGGCTGCTACAATAACAGCCAAAGCTACCGCAGAAGCCATACTGAGTCTACCAAAACATTTACCAGTACTGTGATATTTTATTTATTTGACAGCTTTGAGACCTGTAGTTACAATGACTTTCATCTCTAATGATCTATCTTACATAATATCACAATAACAATGCAGAAAATCCCTTACAAAATTTGGTTACTAAATGGCTTCTGCGGTTAAAATATATTTATTATAGTCGTCCTTCGAATTATGTTTGACGTTAACAGGAGTTTCATATACAGGGTAATCGAAAGACCTTTACCTAGGCTCTAATTTCTTAAATAGTGATCTTAGAAACGCATATGAAATTTTAGCCTTTATTTCAGAAAATAGGAACAGATTTTGAATTTGTAGAAACGTGTTAGGAGATCTTCTAATTAGATTTTTTTTTTTTTTTTTGGCTGAGCAGTTCTGCACTCAAAGCTAGTAGATGGTAAGTGCCAGGTTGTTCGATCCCAGGTCACGCTCATCGACCTAGCCGTTCGGAGTTTTCCATGGTTTTCTCCGAAACTCACTTAAATATGGTCTTCGACCCCTTAGATAGATCACCACGGAGAACATTTTATCAGAATGCCTAGGACCCTAGAGTCGGCTTTAATAGACATGTTTTGGGATTTTCTTAATTTTTCACCAAATTAGGAACTTTTATTATCAATGTTGGGACATTTTAAGCTTTCAGTAGGGACATGACAAAATTTTGAGTTACCAACATTTACATACATGGACACGACATACACAGATCAACTACTAAAAACCTAATATATGGCTACAGGAAACCACAAAACGATAATAGAAACAAAATCTCAGTTTCGAAAATTCCACCCTAAAAACAACATTTTTCATTATCAGATATGAGTAAAAGAAAGTAAAAGGTAGATCAAAAATTCACGAAGTTCACTCACTCTGAAATATAAAGTTTAAATTTTATTGTTCATGGATTATTTACAAAAATAACATGTAAATATATTTATTTACGTTATCACTAATTTTAATCATAATACGTGAAACTTGTGACAGTGGCGGATCCAGAACTTGACTTTTGGGGGAGGCTGAGATTTTTCAAAATGTTATTCTAGACAAATAAAAAATTTACAGTTGCAATATTCAATTGTGAATGTCAGTGTTTTTTTTTTTGGGGGGGGGGGGGGCTCCCCGTTAAATCCGCCACTTTGTGACTTGTGAAACAAAAATCTGAAATTTATCTTTTCAATGTTATTATTATTCTGTTACAGCCTTCGATAATACAGTACACTTAGGTAAAAAATGTTTGGTGCTGCCATCTAGGTAATGTAAATAAAAGCTAAACTAATTCAGAGAAGAAATTTTTAAAGCCGTCAGCATTGCCATCTGTTGCCAATGTCACGACACGCTTACACCTTTATATGAATATCAAGAAGAAAATCGTTTAACTTTTAAATACTAAAAAAAAGCTAATTTTGAAAAATAAAAGTCTGTGATAACATCCTACTGTTTAAGTATAATTTTTTAAAAGGTAATTTTATAGCATATCCATTCAAAATAACATAAAGACAAATAATAATTAAAATAAAAACTATGAGAATTGAAATTCTTTTAAATTTTTCTAGTAACACTATATGCCGAAATTTTAAAGTACCTTGATATTTTTAAACCATACTTTATCCGATATAGTAGATATTTTAAATGAATTTAATATATATATATTTGAAGAACTCGGACGTGATATCAAATACAATGTAAAAAGTTTAGAGTGCAGTATTAAATTCTGTTTATCGGATAATTTTTTTAAAGAAAGTCAATAGAAAAATCGAATTTCTAAATAATATACCAGGCAGTAATTAGGAGACTTAACTTTTCTTCCGCGCAAAAGATAAATCTTGAGATAAATATTCACATATGATTCTTTTTTTTTTTTTTTTTTTTTTTTTTTTTGTAATGTTTCGAGTGAATTTGAAAAAAAAAAAAAAAGTATTGAAATGAAATAATATTTTTTTATTATCTTACAAAGTTATTCTCCAATTTTAATAAGTTTATGTGTACAATGTATATGTAACATGATTTTTAATTGTTTGCAAATTACAGTCGGTAACAAAAGTGTCCGAACACTAGCAAAAATTCCTATGTAAAAAAAGTACGCTTAATACAGTTTTGCTAAATAAATCCTTGTCGAATCCTGTTCTTAGACACTAAGAACAGGATTCGACAAGGATTTATTCAACAAAACAATATTAACATTATTTTTTTATATAGGATTTTTTGCTAGTGTTCGGACACTTTTGTTACCGACTGTACGATGAAAACTGCAACATAGATATAAGGGCTCTTGATATAAAATGATCTGTAGCATCAAAACAGGTATTCTTTAACAAGGGTTACAGCATCCCCCCCCTTTTTTTTTTTAAGTGGGTTTTATTATTTTGCTACCACTATTTTCAGGATTAACGGAATTTTTATCAGAATATACATAATCATCCATGTATCGAATTACGTATATTTTAACCCACCGTCGGGATATCCTATGGATGAAAGGACATCCTCCGGATGTACTATGGATAAGAAGTAACATACTTTTATAACATTAAACCACTTACAAAAAAATAATAATAATAATAATAATAATAAATAAAAATAAATGTTAGTAATAAAAATATAATAATAAAACGCACAGAAACGTTGCTACCCTTGAAATAATTACCCAGGCCCAATTTCCTTGTGCAGATGCTTCACCAGTGGCCGAGAGGTTCTACGCTCATAGCTGGTAGATAGGAAGTGCTGGACTCGGTCACTGGTCGCGTTCGTCATTTTAGTCGTTCGAAGTTTTCTGTGGTTTTCTCCGCATCTCGCGTAAATACGGATTAAGACTCTTTAAAAAGATCCCACGGAGAGCATTCAACCTATTGACCTAGGACCCTAGTGTGGTTAATTCGTAGACAGTAAGTACTGAACTAAATTCCGGATCACACACGTCGACTTAGCAGTTCAGACTTTTCTTTAATTTTTTCCGAGACCCGCAAATATACGTTAGAGCACCTCAAAAAGACTCCATTGCATACCACCCAAGCATAGGACCCTCGTGTAGTCAATCTTACTAACCCATTTTAAATTTTCTTGTACAGATGGAAAAAAGATTCCATAGAAAAAAATTTAACTAATCTACGCACAAGGTAAAAATAAAAGCTTATTTTTAAGGTGAAATTTTGTATATTGAAATTAGGAATAATATGCGTGAAAATTGGTATATTTTGTAAATTAAATAATTTATTTTATTATGTTATCTCCGTTTTAAATGTACTTTTGTGAAACATACTTGTAAATTTCAATTTTAACTTTAAATTCAGCAATCTGGATAAAATTTGGGATCATTAAGACCATCTCATTCAATTAAAATATATTGATATGTGGCGCCATCTACTAACCCAACATTTTATAAGAAAGTTTTTTTTTTTTTTTTTTTTTTAAGAAAGTTATTCATTAAAAATATATATATATTTAAATTTCGTTTTTTGACACAATTGAAATTTCAGTTAATTTATTTTTTGTTCGTTTACAGTTTTATTTTTGTAATTGCTTCAGAAAAAAAAAAAAAAAAAAAAAATTCCCCTATCGCAGCACCCAAAAATGCACATTTCAGTAAAGTATTACCTAAGACTCCTATCAATGTAGGAGTTCTAGTACAGTATAGGATCTGTTATCCAGAAAGCTTGGGACCTGGGATATTCTGGATAAGGGGATTTCCGTAATTCAGAAAACTTTATTATATGTATAAAAATGGTACAAAATAATTTCATGAATAGCAGTGATAAACATGAATAATATTTATGTAAACACTTTACCTATTAATAATAAATTCATTTAATAAATTATTTCCACAAAATAAAAAAACGTTCTTAATTAGAATTTCAAACTATAAATAACAATAGTAATAATAAATGAAAAATAAACAAACATATATAAAATTTAATTTTGGACCTGAGAGTAACATCCTTTCATTTCGATTTTGCAAAAATTTCTATGATATTTTTTTACTTATAGTGTGTCTCTGCTCTGATACTAATAGTTCATAAACGTTTCAAATATTTTTAGCACAGAATGCTAAATATTTTATGACATGAATTCTAAAAATAATGGAAATTAATAAAATCTATTTAAAAATTTTATAACAATTTAGGACTTCATGCATGCGACCTGAGTTCAAGGATAAAATCCATCTGCTATTGGGCACTTTAAGAAGTAATGTGTTATTAATGTTTATCTATCAAAAAATACAATAAAAATTCATTTTCTAACCTAAATTTGCAAAATTTTCAGTAATTATTTAGACAATTTTGTGCTCACCATATTTCCTCAGAATAACACCGTAGCATTAAATAAAATAGGTTATAAAACTATAATTCTGACTGCTGTTACTGTATAACTTTAATTCTTAAATTTTACGATAATTAAAAATTTTAGTAGTTGGCATTTTGCATTCTGGTTTTCGGAACATTCTGGATAACGGGTTTCCGGATAACGGATCCTATACTGTATTACCAACTTTTCATTTAATTTTCAGAAGTAAAATTTTCAGTAAATGTTATTTTCAAGAACATTTTTGTTTGTTTTTAATTAAAATTTTTGTAAACTGAAAAAATGAGGGGGAAGTGTGTTCTAAGCCAAGGGACCTTGGTATGGTATTATTATTGTATTACAATTAAGGCCGCTTGACTGCCCTAGGGTCATAAGTCTGAGGGAAGTGCCCTTCATGGGGTCTTTCTAAGGGGTCCTAGCCAAAATTTACGAGAGTTTCGGAGAAAACTACGAAAAGCTCCGAACGACTAGACCAATGAGCGCGACTGAGATCTAATCCGACACCTCACGTCTGCCAGCTTCTGGGGCAGAACCTCTCGATCGCTGGTGGTCCTCAAAAAAAAAAAAAATAAATAAATAAAAAAGGAAGAAAGAAAAATCAAAGCTGTTATTAATTTGCCCTCAAATTTCACAATCTTGAATCAAATTTTTAAGTGGCAAATTAATATGGACTTCAAATTACCAAATTTCAATTTCTTGCAGCTATTTGTTTTTAAGTTATGCTGATAACAGATACACATACAGATGGACCGCAAAAAATTGGTTTTTCAGGGTACCTCAAAACGTGATGCTAAACCAAAAAAAAAAAAAAAATGCTGAAAATTTAAAAAATACTTTGGTAAAGTATGTGAGTGAAAAATTAATTTTGCTTCCTGAGCAGTGTTCGTCGTCATAGTAAAATGTAGTAAAGCACTTCCATCAATTACATTCAATAGAAAAGAACGAATAGCTTTATTTTGGGAAGCTCTATATATTGTCCATAATCAATATGCACTGTAAATAATATTGTGCACTTAAACTTAGTCTCACTTAAATAGCATCTAACACAAAAGGAATTACAATTCTAGCAATTTCCAAGTATAGCCGCAATATATCCAAATACTTTGGGTAGCCCTGTAAATGAATGATGAATATCTTTCATACAAAACACGTTTTTACAAATATAAAAAATATATATTCGTTTTATTTGATTTAGTGCAGCCTATAGATGTTAAACTTTATTTACCTGCAATTTCACCCCATAGACGTAACGTATTTGATTTTTCTTGTGTGTTCCTGTATACGAACCATTTGCTTGATCTCAACGAAATGTTTACTGTAGCATCCTTATATGATACACATTTAGAATATCAAGTCTGGACTTTCTGCTATTAATAGTTCTTGAGATATGCTGATAGCAGACATATAGACACACACACAGACCAACCACTAAAAGCATGAGTTTTGGATTCAGAAGACCTCAAAACCTGTAAATATAACAAAAACTCAATTTCGAAAATTTGACTCAAAAACAATACTTTCTCTACCATATATATGGGTAAGAGAAAGTAAAAAGTCATAACACAATTGAAAATGTATTTTCAAGCATTTCCACAGACAGCCTACAATATATCTGAATTTTTTGTGACCCTGCACACAAGCTATTAATGCTGTCTATACTATTTTCTATAGAAGCTATGCTTCTGCGCATCTTAAAAGCGCATTTCTTTATATGTTTAGTGCAACATAAGAAAATTATAATGCCCTTTCTTTTTAAAATTTTCGAACACAGACAACACTACTCAACTTAGGCTACAATACTGCAATATACTTCCTCGCGTAGACTATGATATTGCATTATACTACCACACTTAGAAACAGTAATGCATTATACTCCTGCGTGTGTCCACCGCACTTTAGAATGTAGAAAACGAGGAGGAAATAAACTAAAAACCCATAGAAATAGCATGGGATGAAAAAAAAAAAAAACTCACAATGTCAAGTGTTAAAAAAAAAAAAAAAAAAAAAAAAAAAAAAGAGGCTCACACCGGAAGTAATAAAAGGACAAAATTGAGTAGAAAAAGATGATATGGTAATTCTTTTATGGGTCCTTAAACATGAACTGATCGTCCTTCATACACAATTTTCTGTACTTTTCTGTTTCAGGACTGCTACAGCGGGTTTCTTTCACAGCCTCAATAAAAAACTGCCAAATTATATTTAAAACATTTAAGTAAATTAAAGGGAACCCTGAAAAATAAATTATTTTGGTAAGGCACTTACACATACTTGCCAACATCCTAATTAATATTCCGTAGTGTTGTTAGTCCCGCCCTTTTTTTCACACCAAGAAATTTTTACAGTAATACTCTCTAAATGCAATTACGATTAAATAAGAAGAAAAATACTCTAAAAAAACACTGGTGTAAAAAAAGAAGGTGGGGCTAAAAATACTACGGAATATTAATTAGTATGTTGGGAAGTATGCTTACATGACTTTTTCTTACCGTACATTTCAATACTACAAGACAAATTGATGATTAAAGAGTAAAATAACAAATAGTGCATGTACATTAAAAAGAATTCAAACTATGTCTTATTTGACTAATATTTTTGTGTGAGGGAGGGAATTATTGCCCTTTCTCTCCCTTTTTGAATATAGTACCTACAATTATATGAAATTCAAGGCTAATATTAAATTTATAAATTATTATAATTTAGGTAACTTTCACCCACACTACCCCTTAAAACTTATCAATCATTATTAACTTGATGAATCATTTCAAGCATACCAGATAATATTTATAATTTATTCCGGAGTACTGTTTGCCCCGCCCTTTTCTCACAGCAGTATATTTTAAAAACATTTTTCTTCTTATTTAATCCTAATTACATATTGGAAAAAATTTCTCTAAAATCTGAGTAGTGTGAAAAAAGGGCGGGACTAACAGTACTCTGGAATAAATTATAAATATTATCAGGTATGTTTCAAGTAGCAACCTCATACCAACTTCAAAATACAACATTTGAATTCCCTATAATTATTTTTTATTTATTTTTTCTTTAATTATTATTTTTTTAATGTTACACTGATAACAGACGTAAAAAAACATCAACAGTTAAAAACTTCACTTTAGTGTTCAGGAAATCTCGGAATGATTATACAAAAACAAGTTGTGAAAATTTAATTTAAAAAAATTGTATTTAATGTATGGGTATGAGGAATTAATTTTCATTCTTGAGTAGTTTTCCTGTACATGGTAAAATTAAGTAAAGCACTTTCACAGATTACATTCAATAAAATTGAATGTTTCCTCTTAGTATATCTTCTATGCACGCACCACATTATGTGTTTAAATATATAGTCCTACATTAAAAACACAAAGCACAACCTGAAATGCACTTCCAGTAATTTTTAAGTATAGTCTCACTTTATCATAGATCATTTAGATAGCCCTGTAAACAAAGTTGAATGATTTTTATATCATATTCTACACAAAACATGCTTTTATGTATATTGAATGGAAACACCAGAAGATTACAGCCTCCAACACACAAGCCTCGAACTGAACTTCAATCCGTTATCGATGAAGCTCTGCTAAAAGAGTATACATAGCATAATACAAAGCAAACTTTTAAAGAACATGCACAAGAGTTTAGAAAGTCGGAGTCTGCACAAATTGGGAAGACTTGGAAGTTCAGTTTAAACAAAGACAAAATTCCATCGGCTCATCATTTGTTCACCATTACTTCAACTCCACAAGAAAGCCTCATTATTGAACCAGATATTTACATGTGACAAGGAGTAACTGTGAAAGAAAACATCATTAGCTTTTCCTTGGCTCTGTTGCATTTGCCCCCCAAATGAAAAATTCACCTACAGCAGAAGGATGACTGTCAACCAAGTATGTGTTTGGTTCATCAACTATGTGTTTGGTGTTCCAGCTGAAATATTGTGCACTTTGAATTTCTGAAGCATAGAAAAAACATCAAAATTGAAAGTATAGTCGTCCCAGTTACAAAAAGTTGCATTTGCACAGCACCAGAAGTAGCCAGCACAGCAGCAGTCAATAGGAAAGCAGTTATCCTTTTCAAGACAACACGAGACTTCATATGGTCATGGTGCAAAACAACTAGAGAGGTTGGTTGGTTGGTTGGGTTTAACGTCGCACTAGTGCTGCGCAGATGGGCAATTGGCGACGGTCTGGGACACACTCCTAGAGGTGGTCCGGAGACATGCCATCACAATTTTGATCCTCCACCAACTAGAGAGAGATGATGATGATAATGATGTCAATTTTATGTGATATGCATAATTTAACTTTTTACAATTTTTTAACGTTCACGTTTAATTAAATGTATTTATTTTTATATCAAAAGAAAATGAACTCGTATTTTTTTTTTTTTTTTTGGCAACAATTAAATTATAGAATATTTTAATAGCTATTTTTAAAGCTATTAGGAGGTTATTATTTTCATATTTTAATTAATTAAAAGAAAACTAATCAAAAATTGCGCTTCGAAGTATTGTGTTATCATCAGGTTCCGGGCTATTCTGAAAGTTTCAAATGACTAGCTAGTAGGGAAGTTAGTTAAAAATCGATTGCAAGATTTGTACCGGACAAACAAGAATACAAGTTAATAAAAACATGGTAAAATACAGTATTAGGTGCACATCTTTTAAATAAGAATTATTGCTAGTGCTTCAGTAACTTTACTGCCGATTGTATCATCATAATCATCATTATAATTTTCTTTTGATGAAATTAATATACTGTCAAGGCCCTTCCGTGGCCGAGTGGTTATGTCACCACACTGCTAATCGTCTTCGAGCGCAGGAAAGCGGGTTCGATTCCCAGGTTGTTTTTCCATTTCTTCGTATTGCAATTCTGTCATGTGCTATCTGTAATTATCTGACGAAGATTTACAAGCGGACTACGAGTCAAGCATACAAATCTGATGTACAGTCGGTAACAAAAATCTCCAAACACTAGCAAAAATTCCTATATGAAAAAGATACACTTAATACAGTTTCTGAAAATAAATCCTTGTCTAATCCTGTTTTTAGACTGACTAAGAACAAGATTCGACAAGGATTTATTTAACAAAACTGTATTAAGTGTACTTTTTTTTATATAGGAAATAGGAATTTTTGCTAGTGTTTGGAGACTTTTGTTACCAACTGTATATGTTATCAATATACTGTCAATAAATTCATTATCAGTAATGTTCTAGCTGTCTTTCATATTATTACTATTATTTGTATTTATAAAATGAAAGTACAGAATTTGCAATCATGATCTTTTACAAAAATTCTGATTTTCAGTTCTGTAACTTATTAATGTGAATTTCAATGTTTATATCTGACAAGCTGTGCAGATTTCTGGTTCTCAACTGTACTATTAAGAGTGGTCAGATAAGTGGAGCTACAGATAGCATCAGTCAGTGGCATAGTCAGAAAAATTTTCAGGAGGCGGCAAACTGAAAATTATAAAAGTTTAAATATATTTTGGAAATTTATTTTGACTCAAATGGTTGATTCATATGTGTATAAGCATCATCAACATACCTTTTTGCATGTAATTTAAACTAAAACATTTTATTTTAGATAATGCGGAGTGTAAGGTTGATTTTTATACCAACTATGTGAAAAATGCCAGAGCTAGGAATCGAACACAAGTTCTCTGCTTAACACGAGGTTGCTCTACCACTGAGCTACCCTGGCGGCTGGCTGATAACCAGCTTCACATTTCTCACCTAACATTCATTGATAAGGTCACTGTGTCTTCAAACGAAGAAAAAAATATTCATTTTTAAAGAACATGATAAGACAAATTTCCAATCTCTAGTGTTTAAATAGTAAAATTATTTTAAGAAATAAATCTTAAAAGTAATTAAAAATATATTTTAAAAAAACCTTGACATTACTTTGTGCATTGTCTTTAAATTTTTCGGCCGGGTACCCGGCTCTCATCAGACGAGTACTTCTGTGGAGGACTTGAGCTTGACTGGTGATCTTGATCTTCTTTAGTCATAAGGTGGCACCACACTCCGTCGGGTGCCACTGCGCCGCTGTCGTTACATGCCTCCTTATTGGTGACTATTTCAATTGATTTGCGAAACATTGCGTAATAAATAGTAATCTTCATAATTAGCGATTTTACTGGTTTTATCAAAATTAATTGTAATATTTTGTTTGTTAAAAGTCTTGGCTAAAGCTGTATTAAATTTTCCCGTTTTTATATCGTTTTTGTGTTTTACAAAGAGAAAAATTAAAACAAGAATTAATAAACACAAAAACAATATAAAAAAGGGAAAATTTAATACAGCTTTAGCCAAGACTTTTAACAAACAAAATATTACAATCAATTTTGATAAAACCAGTAAAATCGCTAATTACGAAGCAATGTTTCCCGAATCAATTGAAATAGCCACCAATAAGGAGGCATGTAACGACAGCAGCGCAGTGGCACCCGATGGAGTGTGGCGCCACCTTATGGCTAAAGAAGATCAAGATTACCAGTCAAGCTCAAGCCCTCCACAGAAGTAGTCGTTTGATGAGAGCCAGGTACCCAGCCGAAAAATTTAACGACAATGCACAAAATAATGTCAAGGTTTTTTATATATTTTTAATTAATTATAGTTGATGCTTCATTTTCAGTGTATTATCATTTAAAATCTTAAAAGTTTCGAGTTTTATTTTTAAAAACAGCATAAATCAGCTGAAAGCATCCATCTTAATATATTTTCTCAAAATACTAGTGACTTTATAGAAAAATGAAAAAAAAAAAAAATTGTTTTTCTCCTTTATGACTAAAGGTATCAACCAAAAACTTATGTAGGTATTCAAATAAGAAGGTTAAAGATGTCGCTAAAAAATCGAGTGATGTCAAATTTTCAATCGTAAAGTCAGATAATATTTTCAACATATTCTATTAAACTAGTTGACTTTCATCTCCTAGTGGTCGATATTTCCAAATGCATCTATTTTGAAATTTGCTGCTTGCAAATTATCCTGGCAAGCCATATTCACCAAATCAAAAACAGGGATCAAATGCCATGATAAATAATTAATAATTAAGAAAAGATTATTTAAAATTTAATCCTGTATTTTATTAAAATAACGGAATTTGAATAAAATGTATTATAATATAAAGTGTTTTTGAAATATTTACTCATTTCAAAATTCTTCGAAGCGAATCTCATAAATTCTAGTCCGCAGGTATGGAGTTAATAATTATGACAACTTTTTTTTTTTCTTTTTAATTTCTCGAAACTTTTTGGACTTCAGAATGTAGTGATGTAAACGTTAATGAGCAGAATACATTATTTTTGAAATATCATGTGAAATGATTAAAACTGGCATTAGAGCTGAACTGAAAATTAATAATAAATTTATAAATAAGTTCAATTTAAAATGTCGATTGCTAAGAGGGTAAGAGTCAATTTGTAATAAAATAAATATTTCATATTGTAGTAGAAACTTAGGGTCATAGACTAGCCTTCAATAAGACAAATTTCGTAGCAATATTTGATGGTTTCGAAAATTGAAACACAGGATAGATTCTAATTTCCGAAATGACATAAAAATGTTTGATTATAAAAGTTAAATATTCTTGAAATAAAAGGTTTTGCAAATTCAACATCCTGCTTCCTTCCCTCATCCTTATGTAATGTTTAATTCAGCAAGAAGTGATTATTTTGCAATATAGAGTTTAGTTCAGACAAAACGTATTACTCGTATTTTCATGGCTTTGAATTAAAGAACATACAATATCTAACTTCAATGACAACCGAAACCCATGTTATTTTATGTTGAAGATTGTTTGAACAATTACTCATTACCAATTTTTTTAAATTCCATTTTCAAATTTAGAAAATTCATAACCGTTAAATTAGTACTCATTTCCAAATAATGATTCCCCCTCCCCCTTTTTTTTTTTTCTTTCTTTTTTTAATAGTTAAAAAATGCATTTAGTTAGTTTTTCATTTTTTTAAAACTCTAAAATATAAAAAAGAAAATATATAAAGAAAGAAAACTCATACAGTTGCATTGATTATTAACACTTTTGAACTATACATACTCGTTTCATCGTTTAACCATCAATGTTTTTTGACTACGTTATTATACGACGGACAGACAAAAGGACAGAAAGACAGACAGATAAACTAATCAAATTTGTAATCACTCTTAAACACTACACTGTTATGGAAATTGTTGAGAATTCTGACCACAAACAAAAATACAATTTGTGCATTTTCCAATTGTAGCCCTTAACGTATCTGAATATTTTAGTGTAGCCAGTAAATCTAAACATTAAACATATCACATTCTATACAAAACATTATTTTAGCATTTTAACAGTAAATGTCAATTTCATTCTCGATTTTGCTGTAGAAAAATATTTAGCTGAGAGATTTATAAAAATGTTTCTCAGAAAACATAGTGCATTGGCATTTTATGGGGTGTCCCTGTATATGGAACTGTTGTACAAAGCCCGTACAACAGTTACTGACAGTCAGACAGACAACTGAACTAATTCAAAATTGTTACAAAGTGTTAAAAGACTTAATAAAAATGAAAATGCAATTCTGGCTATTCCCTTATGCAGACTTTAATACACCTGAGTAATTTTATGCAGCCATGTCTTATCTAATCTTAAAGCGAACTGTACTGTACACTATAAAAAACATTTTTTCATGCACATGAATAACATATTTTAATTTCATCAAACTTTGTGCAAAGTTATAAAAATGTGATTTATGGAAATACCTCTCAGAGAAAACAATGCTTTTTGGAATACTTTCGAAGACTCCTGTACACAAACCAATAATGGTATTTACTCTATGTTCAATAGGGTACATCTGACAGTGCATTAGAATAACATATGCTAAGGGATAAAAAAAAAAAAAAAAAGCTGCACTTACAAGGGAGGGTCACAAACTGTTCAAAAGGTATTTATACACATTATATATCATCTGAAAAGTCTTACTGAGCTGACAACAAAAATATCCATCGTATCGGCAAATGCGTCACCTAGCGCGAGTTATTCTCAATTGAAGTTTTTAAATTACAGTTTTTAACAATGTACTTCATATAGTTTCTATCATTATAATCAGTTTTGTAAAAGATTTTCATTCTAAAAACCATTGTATATATTATTAATAAAGGTCGCCTGTATATTGTGGTGGTAAGCATCCCCAACTCCTTCACAGTAGGGCCGGGTTCGAATCCTGGACAAAGCATGGATTTGTTATCCTTGTAAGTGGTGACGATGGCCGCCCATTGGATACTCCTTCACAAATGGTTATCAGTTCAGCGACCGCACAGTCTATGCTCATTTGCAAGTACCGCACCATTGAAAAATAAATAAATATGCATATTATTATATATATAAATATATATATTATTACATGTAAAGTATTTTACTGTTTAATAATTACTTTATGTCAACAATAAATTTATATGTGCTAAACTGTATGAAAAGTATTAAAAAGAAAAAAAAAAAAAAAAAAGAGAAGCTATTGTAATTTTTACAGTAACGAAGAAACTATTACTTTATACATTCATTTTCATTAAAATATTATATTGTAGGTAATAATTATTAATTTTTTAAAAGTAGAAATTTATTTTTCCGCTTATTTCCCCCCTCTATTACTATGACAGTACATCAAATTTCTTCTATTTTTCCCCCATCCAATGTCAATATCCAAAATATCGATTATGTTGATGTACAGGAAAATCTTCTGATTGTAAATATTTTACACATGGCTACATATATAAAGTATTGGATTTATAAATTTAATGCTATCACAAAATAATTATTAAACACATAATAAAATACTTTGGTAACAATATAAATAGTCATAATTAGCACAATCTGTTAAAAAATTTATCTGTTAAAAAATTGTCTGCACATTATCTGTTAAAAAATTTATTCTAATAATAGAAATTCTTCAAAGTACATTACCCAAGAGCTTACAGTTCACAAACTTTAATTGAGAATAACTCACGCTAGGGAGTGCATTTGCCGATAAGATGACATTTCTATTATCAGCTCAGTTAGAGCTTTAAGAAGATATATAACATACATAAATATCTTTTGAACAGTTGGTGACCCTCCCTTGTTAGATAATTTGTATTTTTCCTTTGAAAAATGTTCAACTTAATCATTTAAAAATAGGGATGAAACACATAGTGATTTTGTTGGATACAGCATATCCGTATCCAGCAGACATTAGTGTTTCGGATGTTTGATATCCGGCAAAATCACTATCTGTTTTATCCCTTACATTTAAATTTTAAAATTGGTGATTTTTGAAAAAAAAAAGTATCTAAGTGCGGCCTTTTTTTTTTTTTTTTTTTTTTTTGTCCTTTAGCGTATATCAGTTAAAAGAAATTTCATTGATATTTATGGAAGTTAGAGAACAGACAGACAGATATTGATTAATTTAATGTTTCATGTTTGTGAATCACACAAATATCAAAATTAGAACTGGTAAAATCAAATTTATTCATTACTTCACTCTTTGGTATTTTATTTTAACCTTTTTTTTTTTTTTTTTTTTTTTTAAGTTACAGTACTGTTCAATATCTCGCAACTTGCACTGTTAAGGAAAAAAAATTAATAAAGCAGCTTGTTTTTCATTTTCACATTTTTTTTCTTTTTCCCCAGTTCTAATTTAAAATAATTAATATTATTTTGCATTTACTTCTGTGATTTTTTTTTTCAATTTTACTGATAATTTGCAGAAATGTTCAGTTTTTTGTGACTTGCTTTGCAAAAAGAAAAAAAAAATAAATAAATAAAAAAAAAATTAAATGCATTACAATTTTTAATAAAATCACACAATCAACTGTGGAAGAAAATCATATTTATTGAAATTTTTATTTTTCTGACTGAGTGAAAATAATGCCTGGACCAGGACTCGAACCCCGGATCTTTGACTTACAAGGTCAAGGCTCTACCAATTGAGCTATCCAGGCTGACATCCCGGTCAGCATTACTCACTCAGACAACCTTTTAGGCAGAAACAGATAAACAAATCTAATTGATAGACCAGATTGTTTCTGCCTAAAAGGTTGTCTGAGTGAGTAATGCTGACCGGGATGTCGGCTTGGATAGCTCAATTGGTAGAGCCTTGATCTTGTAAGTCAAAGATCTGGGGTTCGAGTCCCGGTCCAGGCATTATTTTCACTCAGTCGGAAAAATAAAAATTTCAATAAATATTAAATGCATTAGCTTGTTTTACACTTTCGTGTTGTTCTTGCGCTTTTCTTTTACACCAAAAAGCCCCTGACGGTTTTTACTTCTCTGTCATGTTTGTAATATAACTTATAAATAAATGTAAGTTATTATTCAATACAAAAATTAAGAAATTACCATAAAACACTGTTTAAGCACCCCTGCAATCTTCATGGAAAATCGGGATATATTTGGGGAGGTGCTAGATAAATGGTAAAAATCAGCAAAAGTATAGAAATTAACATGTAATTTCATGATAAAATTAACTGGCATAAAAAATTATTTTAAAACAAAAAAAAATATATTTTTAAAGTTGCAATGATGAAAAAATTAATACTCTTGGTTAACCATCATTTAAATAACTGGAAAAAATTGGAAAATTATTTTTGCCCATTTCCAAAAAATTGTTTTAAAAAAATTTCCACTATTTTAGAAAGTTTACGTTCTTTGTCTTCAAATAACGACAATATCCTACAGTCAGCAGCAAAATTATTGAAGCGTTAGGCAATAATTCCTATGTAAAAGATGTAGTTGTTAAGTAAATATTGATCGAGTGTGATCTTAGTCTTCTGCTGTTTATAAAAAAGTAAGTTGATGATCAAAATTAGCCACCAAAAAAAAAAAAAAAAAATCTGAAAAATGTGGATGTGTGCTTCAATAATTTTGCTGACTGTATTTATTATATAGACCAATTTAAAAAAAGGAATAAATAAATAACATAAAAAACTATCTTCTATTTGGATAGAGTCTTCTGTGTTGAACGAATGGGGGTACATGTTTGGTATTTTCCGAAGAAACAAAATTCAGATGAAATACAGAGGAGGCATTTAAACAATTGGGAGGGGGGGGGGAGCACTTTTGCTACATTTTATGGCATACAAATTTAGAAATGCACTCTTTTCTATGAAGATTAGCACAATAATGAAAGAGATAGTTATGAGCGCAATTGATGATGGTCATCTCAGGGTGCGTGTGACTGTGAGATACTCGGAAGAGAACGTAGGTCAAAGAGAAAATCACAGAGGAAGATAAGGAATGGGCTCTTCCCACCTGACATCAGAGGTCACATTATAGATGAAAAACAAATAGCAGACGAAGTCTTGTTTATCTATAGCGATTGCTGAAATAACATATTTTCTATTCTTATTTTTGATCAATCATATTTAATCCGTGTTATTTTTTTATACATCATCATTTTTAATCCATTTTATATCAATATTCGTCATCTTTTGTTTGCTGTATACATTTACAATCATCATTTAGTTTATATTTGTTATTGATGTTCATGAACAACATGTTAAATATTCTGATTTTTTGTACTTAAATCAGTGACAGTGCAATATCGTACTGTGTAAATTCATTTTAGACCAGTAACTAAGTTAATTAACTTGTTGTAACACCTTTATACAATTAAATTAAATGAAAACATTTTAAAATTTCAAATTATAATCCATAAATATTCCACAAGAACAAGCTATTATTTATTGCTAGATCAGTTAATGTAACAGTTACACTAGAACATACAAAAATCGATTCTTACAGTTGAAAATAAATAAACACATAAAGTGTTTTTTAAAAATTATTAAATTTAGAAATACAACTATTCTACTGTTTACAAATGCACAATATTACTTTTATTTTATTTTATATTAAATATTAACATTTTTGTTCTTAAGAACAATATTTAATTGAATTCGATTCTCGGAATTCAATTATTTGTTTTCCTCTATCACATGACTGAGCAGACGAAACTGGGAAGAGTTCATTGGGAGTGAGGCTTCGGTTTCGTCTTGTCTTTGTGGAGGAAATGAGAAAATAGACTCTGATTAAATTTGTAGGCAAATATTTGGTATAGCTAAAGCAAAAAAAAAAGGAAGAGAGAACAAAGCTTCTCAAAATTATATTTAAAAAATAATAATAATGAGAAAAATTTTGCCATTTGGTGTTTTTTCATTTGTGTATCGAGCTAGCACCCTTTGCGGTCACCCACTTTGCACACCCCTTGGTCCGCCCCTGTCATCCTATCACTTTTGGCGCAAAACTTTAACTAAAATATATGATGAATAATATGTTCTTTACACTCCTGAAGTTTCAAAATGACTTGTTTAGTACTTTTTGAGATATTTAAAAAAATCTGAAATCGAAAGTATGTGGTCATTTATGGAAAGGTAGTGTATTACAAGGCCGTTGCTATTCGGACCATCACTGCGATTAGTGTGGAGGCTATTCAGACCGCTTCTTTGTTGCGCTGGTCATAATAATGATTTTGCTTGTTTGATCTTGAATTTTCTATGTAATATACTAATTATTTTGCTTGTTTCAACTGCAAATTCAAACTTTTAACATTTTGAAAATGTATAATGCGATTGATCTACAATCCATGTTTATTTCAACAATGCTGTTAGAAAACATTACAAAATAAGTACAAAAGTCATTTTCAGAAAATTGTACATATATTTGTAGGATAGAAAATTGGGTTTCATTTGCATTGAATTATATTGTAATGGTTTAATTGTTAAAAAAAAAAAAAAAAAAATGAAAGGAAAAGAAATAATAATAAAAAAAAAACATCTATGTAGTTGAATATGCAGATTTATTTATACATATTCATAAACAAACATAATGCGAAGATTTTTTCGAAGATTGAAAATACTCATTTACTAAGATCTGTTTTTATGTTGCATTATTTATTTTTATTATTCAATTATTTTCGAAATCTTTATTATTTTCATTTTTGTTTTATAAAAATTATTTTGAGTTATTGCCCTTTTATGAAGAATTTTAGCATCATTTAGAGTACAAAATTTCTGTGAAAATAATTAATCTCTACCCCACTCCCACAAAAAAAAAAAAGTAAAAAAGATAATTTTTCATGCATGGAGGTGAGACACATTATATTATTTATAAATTTTACTCTTTTATCAGTGCTAACTTATTCTCCTTGGAAAAAATGGTCTGAACAGCCTGTACACTAATGGCACCGACGGTGATTAGCCACTTTGCCTCAAAATACTTCAGAAATAGAAGACACAGATTTATTTTCACCACTAACATTACAATCAAACAGTTTAAATGAATTTTAATTGTAAATAAACAATGATGGGAACAATACATGCCCTTTTGTGGATTTTGTCTCTTCAGAGATTTTTTTTTAGTGTCGTTATAGTGCAATAAAGAAACTATATACTTCTAAGCACTGTAACATAAATTTCATTACTAAATTATAAGTATAAAGATGAATAAAAGATATATACATAAATATAATAACTAAGATAATTAAAATTACGGTCGCTGTTTTTACTATTTTCAATTATTATGCACAGAAAATGCCACATATTTTAAAAAACATTTTTTTTGAACTTATATCATTCAGTCCGGAGAACATATATTTTTTTCGAAACAACTATAGTATCTCTCCACAACTGGATTTGGCGATTATCGCTAAATCATAAATCTAAAATAAACAGCATGCAAGCTGCCATATTATATTGCGAAGAATCCAGAACGACATAGTTATCATTCAAAACGGTGCCAAAGAAAAATCGCCAAATCCAGTTGCGAGGAGATACTAGAGTTGTATCTTTTTTTTCTGACTACCAAGTACTTTTAAATTTGTTAAAGCTGTAACAATATATATAAATATATTTTTACATTCTCAAAACAACAAAATGTTAGTAAAAAATAATGAACATTTCATAGAAAAAACTGATATGAAACTTTTATACAATGTTCTATGAAACTATTAAATGAACATTTTATAAAGTGCTGAAGTAGAGTTAAAAGATCATAAAATGTATAAAATGTCAATGATATGATATGATTTATTCATAAATGCATTGCATTTATGAACTCTTTTCTTACTTTTTTCCTAAAAGTAATCATTTTTATTTTGAATATGGTGGAATGTAGTTTAATGCATAGCTTGGAACTTAATTCAAAACAACTATAGTATATCTCCCCACAACTGAATTTGGCGATTATGGTTGTTCTTAAAATACTAAATAAATGCACCTTTTGCTCAACGGTAGACTGTATCCGAATAGGTGATAGTTTTTTACGTTATTTTATAGTATAAAATTTAAAATCAATCTTTTCTTACCAATTTGAAAGTGTTTTACTTTTATTTGCACAAATGTATAACTAAAATTTTGTGTTAATATTACATAGGGGTTCTTTTTTTTCTAAAGTATTTTATTTTTGTCTGAATTATAGTATAATTTTATGTACTAAGTTTTTATAAAATAATGCATGTTACATACATACAAGATAGTTATAATTAAAAGCTCAAATCATGAATCATCTCTATACTAAGTTTGGTAACAGCCCATTTTAACTGCAGAAAGCTGTTATAGCAAAAATTTTAATTATAATGACTCTGTATTTATATTTTCATATTTTTTTTTTTGGTTTAGTTATAAAATAAATATCTCTCATTAACAAATTTCTTTTAATAATGCAGAAAAATAGTGAAATTCTCACAACTACTCGGTACTGGCCCAATACATAGCCTAAATTTGACCGAGTACCGAATATATACCGAG
This sequence comes from Salticus scenicus, assembly GCA_963930645.1. Lineage (NCBI taxonomy): Eukaryota > Metazoa > Arthropoda > Arachnida > Araneae > Salticidae > Salticus > Salticus scenicus. The sequence goes on along the minus strand of OZ005660.1, from coordinate 118,730,093 downwards.
TACTCGGTACAGCTCTACTAAAAATCATAAATCATAAATCCAAAATAAACAGCATGCAGGCTGCCATATTATATTGCAATGAGTTCAGAACGACATTGTTATCGTTCAAAACGGCGCCAAATACAGTTGTGGGAAGATACTATAGTTGCAGGGGTGCAGAATATGTCCGAACGCCCGAACAAGGTTCGGGGGAAATTTAAACTGACTGGGGAAATTTTGAATATTTTTTTAAGAGAAAATAAAAATGTAAATCAAAAATAACAATTCGATACTTTGAAGTGCTTATACACTAACAGCGATATTTTTATGTTACACTGTATACTTATTCTCTTAAAGATTTATTACATAGAACAAATGACTTTGTATAGCAAAGTAGATTTTTGCATTATTGAGGGAAATTTATACTGTGTTTGGGGGAAATTTCCGAGGTTTGAACATTTTCTGCACCCCTGTATAGTTGTACCCTGAATTCTTTTTTATATTTTTTCTTTATTTTAACATTTACACAACAAATCTTGTAGAACACTTATCTTCTATTGGCATCACAGAGGGTTGTTACAATCCCCAGTGTTGAGAAGAGATAATTGCACCAAGCTGACACATTTTGAAAAATGCACCAAAATTGCATCTTTACCTTTAAAAGTAAATATACTGCTAGAATTTAAGATATCAAGACTGACTATGGAATTAATATGTTTATATATGCACTTAAAACGAAAAATTCTAATCTATAAGCTATCATATTCAATTGCATTGTAATTTTACATTCTATGATGTATTGTAAATTATTGTAATTTCATTTCCAAATATTTAAATGCAGATCAAAGAGACCAAAAAAGAAAAGTAATTTAGAAAGTGACAGATGCTGGTATCTATCATACACTTTATGTAATTCAAGAATTACTCCTGGGTAATAGGAATTTGCCTTTCTTTAGTTTCAACTTCTGGAGGTGGAGCTTTCGGAGCTGTGATGATCAAAATGCCTTCTGGAGTAAGAGTAGAAGAAATTTTCTCCTGTTCGCATGTCTTAGGCAATATATATCGACGTTTGAATTCTCTTGCGATGAAACCATGTTCATCACATCTTTCTTCATGTTTAGCATGCACAACTAAAAAGTCATCAACAATTTTTACTTCCAGTTCTTCAGGCTTAAACTGACTTACATCAAGGGATATTTTGAATTCTTCTGATTCATTTTCCACTTCTGATTTTCCAGACGTGTTTATATTCGCTTGGGTTCGAGGACGTAATAAATAACCACGAAACATTGAAGGTGGTAAAAGATCATTTTCCAGTAATTCATCACCGAAATATTGGCCCATGATGCGATTGGGATAGTCGTAAGTGTCCCAATAATCTGATGCACCGAGTAGAGATGGTAATAATGAAAACGCCATTTTGATTTAATTTGACAGAACTTTAAATAACGATCTTGAAAACAGTAATTAGAAAACGAATGATACTTTAATATACTTCAAAATTGTTCTTGGAAACTTATTTTGAAAAATTATGTTGAAAGAAAAATATTACTTGTATAAAAATCGATGAAACATTTACACAAGTCACAAAATTAATCGCTTATTAACCACTTTGCTCACACTGTTTTATTTATAAAGTTTCAATACTTGTAACTAAATCGCAGAATAAACTCAACTGAAACACAGATTTCTAATTTCAAAAATTGGAAATGTAAACAATTGATGAATCACAAACTAAATAACAAATGATATGCTTTTTCATAAATACCCAACTTTCAAAATGCCGGAAAAGTAAGCTATCACTTTTTATAGCCGAAACTTTTATCGACAATTGTGGATGTATTAATGCATATAAGAACACAAATAGTTCATTAAATCATCCAAAATCTTTTAATCTTGAATAACAGTTTGCAAAATATTACAAAACAGTGCAAAATTTCACAATAATAAATTTTACACACAATAACGACAATCGGAAAAAATGTAAACAAAACTTAGAAAGTTGCCAACTTATTTTGAAAAATTAGCAAAAATAATTTAATGCTATGGAATGATTTTTACTAATTCTTGGCAATAATAAAATTATTTCATAATTGTTTAATTCAAGGTATAAGCATGAATTTAACTTTTTATAAGCAATAGTATAAACACTCAATCAAATGTAATTTATCTAAATGATAGGATTACACTCAAAACTTTTACTGCAAAATTTCTGTCACTTACGTTCAAACTGTAAATATTTTATACTTTTTTTATGAATTTTATCGCTTCCAACAATAATTTCTCACATACATTGAAATACCAGAGGTCCCATGAATCAAACTATTGGTATACTGAATGAATTCCTTTAAAAGTATACACTTATTAAAAAAAAAAAAAGTTACTTAGAACCACATTTCATATGTATATTACATCGACCACAAGAGCAAGTGAATGATCGTTTACTGTTTACTCAAATACTGATGAAACGTTTCATTTATATATATTTATTTATTTATTTATTCGCGCTTTTGATCTCCAGAACATTCTGGAAGGAGAAGAGAATTCTCCGATACTCCAAGCAGGAGAGAGTAGGGTTGTTCTAATGATATCGATCGAACAGGAGGAATTTTGGCGACTGGCAGCATAGTTTCTTACAAAGTTGTATTAGTTTGATTCAGTCAGAGCTTGAAAATATAGAAAGCAAAGCATTAAATGTAAAATTTAAAATCTACATTAGAATATAATATAAAAAATTAAATTAGTTGAAAAATATTAGTTCAACTAATCAAAATATCCAGATTCTGAGACAGTATAGGGAAAGTAATCAACGGGATAAATAAAGTAATCTATCATTAAACATCTATATATTATATATTGCATTACATCTATATATTATATAATTTAAAACAAAGTTATAGATTTTTTTTTTTTTTTTACTTTTAACGAAAAAAAAAACTTTGCACTTCTTCCGATAATTGCAAAAAATGACTTTCTTTCGGCATTTAGTGATATAATTCTGTCAGATAAAAAGTCTGCATTTATATTGGAAAATAATTTGATAATTTAATAAACAATTTGTATTGAATAAATTTTGTGTAAAATTATACAGAAGAAAGTCATGTGGTGGGCCACATCATACTAGAACTATTTATTTAGGGGTTTTGAAAAGTAATTTTAATTCGTACTTCTTCCCCTAAAGAATTAAACCGTTTGAGCTATAATTTATTTATTTAAGAATGTTCTTTCAATATCATTTCCAGCATATTTCTAACATATGTATATATAAATAATAGTAAATAGGAATTTCCGTTAGTAATTATAATACTTCTGTTTACATAAAAATATATCATTACTTTCGAGTAAGCAATTATAGCTCTAAAAATAGATTTTTAATGATTTAATGACGACTGACTGGCGCGGATTATAAGCTAATTCTTTAATCGTTTGCGTCCGTTGGTTTGTTTGACAGATGGCGTGTATTTTTATGCCAAATTGGTTTGAGCTTTTGTGACGACAAATTATTTTCAAAATTTTTGCGTTAAAATATTCGAGAGACAAAGGGATGTAATTTTCTATGAATTTGGCAATACTTTCATAAAGCTTGGCGTTATTCGGCAGTAAAAACGTGACTGCGAGATTGAGAACACACACACTTCGCTCCTAAACCACTGTACTAACAACACGCTCTCGCGAAGCACTCTCTCTCTCACCTAACCCTCTAAATGTCTTTGAGACTATGTAATATACCTTTTAGAATATTTTAAAACATTTTATTCCCATGCTGATGAAATAAAGATGTTTACTGCTAATTAATGTTTTTCTTCTTCACGGCCTGATTTCTTACGCTGAGCTCCATTGTAATAGGAGAGCTGAGTTGGCTGTCAGTCGTCTACTAGACGAATTACTCCTTGATAATGCATCCGGAGCAAAAAGAGAAAAAGTAGTTCGCTTTACTATGCTCTTGACAGTAAATTCTCGATTGTTATTGTTTATTATCTCATTATTCGCCAACGTATTGCTAACAAATAAAGTGAATTTGCGACTTTATGTAGCAGAATATTTTAATATGCATTTAGTTTAATGGTTACTGGAGATATATATTTTATAAAATTTGCTTATAAATGAAATTGCTTATATTCTATACTGAGTGCCATTGTAACAATTTGTAGCTCAGTGTTGTATTTGCAGAATCTTTTTAAATTCAAGTTATCATTTTGAGTTCCAAACTACTTTATCAACAAAATCACTTTTAGTTTTATTGAACCATATTTATCTTTATATCTATTTTTTTTTTTTTTTTTTTTTTTTTTTTTTCAGTTTTCATATATTACAGAAATTGTTTAATATAGCTCATTAATTGCTAAAATAAAAGGGGTTATTTTATTTATTATTTTGATGGGAGGTGTCTATATTTAAACGATTGGTTATTTACTTCTATAACATTTTAGTAAATAGCAAAAAATTTCGTTAAACGTTAGATTTTATGATCATAATCTTTAAATAACAGAACATTTTAATATGCATTTAGTTTGATATTAACTTGAGATATTTTTATATAACTTGCTTATAGATGGAACTACTTCCACTGAGTCTCATTGTAACAATCTGTAGCTTTGCTGTATTAACATAATCTTTTTAAATTCAGGTTATCATTTTAAGTTCCAAACTACTTTTTGAACTCAATTATTACTTTCTCTTACCTTTAAAGTAGCGAAAGTATTGTTTTGGGGTTAAAATTTCAAAAATGATCTTTTATTATATTTATATGTTTAGTAGCGCCACCTGTTGAGCAGTTGACACCAAAAGTTGATATGCACTAATTGAAGTCAATGTGCATATACATAAAAATGCATATACAATTCTAAGTGGTAGTTCGGGAGATACAGTTACCACAAAATTTTTGTCACACACACATAGACAGACAAACAGATAGACACTTTCTAAAAATGGTATCAAAACGTGTAAATACGTCGAAAACTGGAAGTCGAAAATTTTTATGAATCCAATACTTTCTTCTATTGAATACAGAAGAAAGTAATAATAATTAATACACACACACACACAACTTATATATATATATATTAAGTTTTAATAGCGTAAAAACTAATTTAAATACACTCACTATTCTTCCTACAAAAGTACTCTCTTTTCCAATCTTAAAATAGTACTTGACAAGTCAAGAGTAAATACATTTTATCGTTTTTTTCCTCATAAAATCAGTACAGTTTAAAACTAATTGCAGAACCTAATTATAATAAATAACTCAATTACATGATTTAATGTTCACACTCATGTTATTTTTAATATTATAGGAGTCAAATGTTTCAAATCTAGACACTAGAGTATATATATCTAGACATTCTATTTTACTTGTTTCTCTATATATTAAAAAAAAAAAAGTAACTGTCACTGACGTCAAATTTTTTTGTCTGCGACAGCATCTTCTAACGGAGGGCAGGGTCCTTCGCGTCATGAGAGGTATCAATGTGTTCCGAGTACTCCAAGTAAGACATTTCAGCCGCTTAGAAATTTCTATCATTTTAATTGAAGAAGTTATTAACCAAAAACGACAAGTTTATGAAGGTACTCTATTTGCCATTTTGAAAAAAGTTTCTCCCAGTGACGTTGTTCTTCTGTCATGAAGTCATTTTACACGAGAAAATTAAAATATGATTCATGGTTGTACGTAGGTAGGTAGGTTGGTTGGATATAACGTCGCACCAATACTGTGCTATGGGTAATTGACGGTCTGGGACGCATCCCTAGAGATGTTCCGGAGACATGTCATCACAATTTTGAACCTTCACGGAGGGGATCCCTCTCCGCTTTGGTGATCCCCAGATGTATAGTGGAGATGGGAATATAGAGGGCTTTACAACCACGACAGATTTTATGTGCACCAGCCACCATTAGTGTACACGACGGTCTTTGGCCGGCTCAAGTGTCGAATCAGCAATCCTCCAATAGGGAAGTTTCATATGACGTCAGAGTGACGTAGATGGAGGACAAACAGCTCCACGTGAAAATAAATAGAAGCCATTTTTAGCAAAGTAAGCAAATGACAGTTTAAAACAGTTCATAGCACCATGGCAACGGCGTATGGCAACCAATGCCGGAGGACAAGCTGTCCACGTTGCCATGCTGTCATCAGCTGTTTGCAACTGCCCTATTACGTGTTCAGCGCTTTACCGACTGGGGTGCCGCGGCCCGAAACCATGGATGTAAAAAACAAAGAAAATAAATATCAACTTTTTTTCAATACTTTTAGAAAATTAATCTTCTTACACGGGAAAATTAAAATATGATCCATGGTTGTAGGTAGGTAGATAATTAGGTAGGTTGTGATTGACGTCGCACCATTACTGCTCTATGGATAATTAGCGACGGTCTCGGACGCACCACTACGGTTACGGATGTTCTGGAGACATGCCACCACAGATTGGTCCTACACGAAGGGGATAGGTCCCCAGCTTCGGTGGCACCCAGAGGTATAATTTTGATGGGAACAAGGAGGATATTGCGGCTACGACATCTTTTACGTGCACCAGCCACCATTAGTGTACACGACGGTCTTTGGTCGGCTCGAGAACCGAACCCACAATGTTCCAATTACAAGCTCGGCGTTCTACCGACAGGGATACCGTGGTCCGGATTTAAGGTTGTAAAAAAGAAATAAAAAGGGTCATATACTAAAGCTGCAATGCAAAATGGTCTAAATATTATGATTTTCTTTCTATTAAAAATATATATATAAATATTATATATTTTAATTTGACATTGAATATGAGTATTTCCAAATAATTTTCTGCTTTTGTCTTGTAATATGCGCTATTAATATTCCTTTTCAGTGAAAGAAAGCAGCGAATAAGCGGGCAGAGTTCTGCATGTGTTAATTAGTAAAGTGAGTCGGGGAGGAGGCGAAGCCTCCTTCGGGGGTTGGTGAACGGTGCGAGCAGGGGGCAGAGCCCCTTAGTTGTTTAAATAAAAATGATTATAAGATAAAAAAAAAAAAATTATAGACCATCTTTTAAATTTTCTGATGAATCATAGAGCATTTTTAAAAATTTTTTAACGTTCACGTTTAATTAAATGTATTTATTTCTATGTCGAAAGAAAATGAACTCGCAAATTTTTTTTGGCAACAATTAAATTATAGCTAATATTTTAATGGCTAATTTAATGGCTAATTAGGATGTTATTATTTTCATATTTTAGTTAATAAAAGAAAACTAATCGAAAATTCGAAAATCGGACTTCGAAGTATTGTGTTGTCACCGGGTTCTGAGCTACTGTGAAATTTTCAAATGTCTAGCTAGTAGGGAAATTAGTTACAATTCGATTGCAAGATTTGTACCTGACAAACAAACAAACAAGAATAGAAGTTAATAAAAACATGATAGTTAATTCTTTAAATTTTAAATTGTTGTAAAGAACAGTTTTTTTTTTTTTTTTTTTTTTTTTTTTAATCAAATATATGAGCTTTGGTGATTTTATTGTTATAGAAACTTTTTTGCTTAAATTATATAATCCATTAAAATGGTTTTAGGCAATATGAAAAGGTTTTCGTGCATAACACTTTTTTATGTACCATTCGTTATTGTTATTCCTAATATTTAACTCAATATACAATCTAATTATTATAATAATAAATTCAATATTTTATTTAAAGACTCCTATATTATTTTTATAATGCTTTGGTGAGATAAAATAATAATACAAATCTTATATGGGTACATATATTTTTCCCTCGCACCAACTACATTTTCTTTTTTTTTTCAATTAATTCATTAAATCTAATAATAAATATATCTAATACTACTACTAATATATATAATACTACAGCGCGAGAATATACAGTGTGGCAAGCGCTTATGATCAAAGCTTAAAATACTGCTTAAAATAAATAAATAAATAAATAAAAATAAGCTTCCCAGATGGCGCTGCTATCGAACTTTTTGCTCAAATCGAAGATATGATTAGCTTTTCGCCGTTTCGTCTGCTCAATCATGTGATCTAAGCACATAATTACCCAATAGGGAGTTTTTCCAGCAATAAACTCGATCGCACTGACCTCTGGTGAAAGGCTTAATTTTTAATGCACTGATTTGCTGGTCGCTTTCTCCACTATATATCCTAGGCGCTGCTCTAATACTGATTTGTTAAGTAAATACTTGTCGAATCATGATCTTAAGCTTATGTTGTTTATAAAAAAGTAAGTTGATGATATAAATTAGCGATCAAACTAAAAGAAAGTATGAAAAATATGGATGTGTGCTTCAATAATTTTGCTGCCGACTGTTTCATCGTCCTCACAGGTGTGCACCAAGTTTATCAGAGGAGAGGTAATACTTCTCATGTAGCTCAGCAGATAGACATTCTAAAGGAACATTCAATGAGTGAAGTAAGAGAGAAATGGCACGAAATACTTGTATACTGAAGACATCGACATTTCACATCTTTCACGACATTTTAAAATTGCACTCCTACAAGTTGTAATCAGTGCACTTGTTCTTACTAAATGACAAAGCTATGCTATACATATGAATTCGCTAATTGGGCTTTGTCAAAAATCGATGATAATCAGCGATGTTTTTTCTATATTTTGTAGACAGATGAGGTTAATTATTTCATTGCATGGAACAGTCAATGGCCATAACTGAACTCTGAGAGTGAATGAAACAGGAGAGCCTTTCTCTCCGTAAAGAATTAAAATTGTGATGGCATGTATCCGTAAGGGTGAGTCTCGAACCGTCACCAATTTCCTATAATGTAGAACTACAGCGATGTAATGTTCACTCACCTCAGTTTAATTCATAACAGTAGAATCTGTGCAAAGGAGAAGTCATATGCCTGTACTTCAGCGCCTAGAATATACAGTGTGGAAAGCGCTTATGATCGAATACTTAAAATACTGCTAAAAAAAATTTAATCTTCCCAGATGGCGCTGCGATCGAATTTTTTATTCAAATCGAAGAGCTGATTGTCTTTCCCCAGTTTCGTTTGCTTAATATCGCGATCTAGGCGCATAATTAACCAATAGAGAGTTTTTCAAGCAATAAACTCGATCGCACTGACCTCTGACGAGAGGCTTAATTTTTTAAGGCACTGATTTGCTGGTCGCTTTCCCCACTATGTATTCTAGGCGCTGTACCTATACTGAGAACAACTGAATTTACAGCATATTACTGTTTGATATAGTTTCCACTGGCGTTTAATGAATGCATAGTTTCACTACAGTTTCATTGGTATGTAATGCCCTCTTTTTTTTTTTTTTTTTTTTTTTTGAAAAGCGTTGTGCAAAAGCTGCCAGCAAGGTTGGAAAACGCTGTTTTCAACTGCTGCAGGAGGTAGTGATACTACAGTGACTGGAACATAATGTTTTTGACACAGAGACGTTTGTTAAAGACGGGACACATCCTCATAAGAAAATCAAAGTGAAGACATTCGTTAGAAGAACCTTCACCGAAGATAGATTAATTAGCCGTCGCTGTAGAAATGCGAATATCACCCTCGTTTTCCAGACTTAACACAATTTAATTTCTGGATTTGGTGTTATGGCAAATTCAGAGATTGGAAAACTGATGTAAGAGGAGATGACATGTCCGGAAAAACATTAAGCCAAACTCGTAACTCCAGAAGCCATTAAGTAACACAGTTATAAAAGAGTGTAATGAAATAATGTAATAGGGATCATTCGAGACGAAAGTCATTGCAACTACAAGTCTCAAAACTGTCATATAAATAAAATAACACAATACTAGCCAATGTTTTAGTAGACTTAATGGCTCCTGCAGTAACCTTGGCGGCTCTTGCGGCCGCCATTTTGAGTAGACAACCGTTAACTTCATATGCTATGCATGCTGACACGCCGTAAACCAAATCCTCATATATCATTCTTTCAAGGCTCAGAGTATACCGCAAAAGCCTACTTTCTTAAGTACAATTAAAGGACGCTATTCGCTTGAATTTTTTTTTACATCCAGTTGGATATGCTAAATGCAGAAGTTAGCGGTGTTGTAATGCGCTTACAAACTTTAATTTGGTGTGATTGCAAACACTTAGAATAAGAGTGTGGGTTAAATGGGTTTTTACGTCGTACTAGTGCTGTGTTATGGACAATTGTGAATGTCTGGCTGTCATCCCCTAAGGGGGATCCGAAGACATACCATCCAATTTTGATCCTCTACAAAGGGTTCGTTTTCCAGCCTTAACGATCCTCTAGATAGAACAAGAGGGATATACTTGTAAACATTTGTCTCCATGCAAATAATTTTAGTTTTTCATAAAAATGTGTCATTTGCTCCTGTCCAACGCACTCTATTGAAGAAAATTTTAACTACTTATTTTCTTTACCAATATGTGTAATATTTAGCAATATTACCAACCTTTACCAATATATATGTATCTTCACGAGAATAATTTTTCGCAAACCACGTCCAATTCAAACTATTCCTTCAATTTGCAAGATTAAAAAAAAAAAAAAAAAAAAAAATACAGACATACGGGACACTAGGTAATGTACACTTATTAAATAAATAAATACTATAGAAAGCATTTTTTTAAATAAGCTTATATTTAGTTATTAATAGTTTTTAATAGATATATGTAATGTAAAAGAATATTTATTCTTTCAAAATAATAAAGGTTTTTTTTAGAATGCATCGAACTTTCTAGTAAAAAAATAGCAAAAAATATATCGAACAGAGTTTTCTTACAATTACAAAACTTTTCAGAGCACTAACCTTCAATTTTCTTTAGTGGTAGCCACACCCATTCTCGAAAGATTATAAGTAAAATTAGAATAACGTTTGCTCTTAACATTAAATACAAAAGTTCATTTAATAGATTCTAATAAACTTGCCAAAACGGAAATTAATAAAGCAAGTTGCATGGTTAATTTCCCATGTTAAATATTACCCTGTAGTGCAGAAAAGTTGATTGACGTTCTCCCTCCCAGAACAAAGTGACGATTTCTGCTGTAATAACTTGTGAGGTAAAAAAGAATTCTTGTAAAATTTAAACAAACCGTTAAAAAAAAAAGAAAAGAGAGGGGGTGTGTTTGTGTTTGGAGGGGGGGGGGAGTGAGGAAGAGAGAGAGAGAGAGAGAGAGAGAGAGAGAGAGAGAGAGAGAAAACACGAAAATTGTCCAAACGACCAAAGCAAAGATAAACTAAAGGAAAATACAAGGTTAATGAGGACAAGGCAATATTAAAAGAATATATTTTTTCCGAATGCGAAGTTCGGAATCTAATTTCAAAATACTTACATTACAGTTGGCAGCAAAATTATTGAAGCACGCATCCACATTTTTCGTATGCAAATTTTTACTTTCCGTACATATATATGTAAGGAAAGTATTGTAATCATGTCAAAAATCCGAATTCGAGATTTTGGTGTTTCTATACGTTTTGAGGTCCCCTGAGTCCGTTTTCATTATTTTTACGATGATGTATGTATGTGTGTGTATGTATTTATGTGTGTATGTGTGTGTGTATGCATATGTGTATGTGTGAACAAGCTAGCATCTAAACGCTTTGTTCAAATGAGCTGTAATTTGGTACGCATGTTGCAAGTCACCATAGCACGAACCCTATTGATTTTGGTGAATCTGACACTTATAGGTTTTTTCACAGGGACACAAAAAAAAAAAAAATTCTTTATCATTATGATCTATGGGACCAAAATCTTAAAAAGTGAGATAGCATCTAAACTCCTTATTCAATTGAGCAAAAACTTTATACACATATTATAGGTCACAGTTACTCAATCTATATAGATTTTGGAGAATCTGGCGCTTATTTTTTTTTTTTTTTTACAGGGACTCAAAGAAAAATTATCATTATGGCCTATGGGACCAAATTTTTAAAAGTGCGATAGCGTCAAAACGCCTAATTAAACTGAGAAAATAATTTATACACATATTATAGGTAATAGTTGCATGAACTGCATAGAGTTTGGTGAATCTAGTACTTAAGATTTTTTTACAGGGACACAAAGAAAAATTCTTCATCATTAAGGCCTATGGGACCAAATTTTAAAAAGTGCGATAGCGTCTAAACGCCTTATTCAATTGAACAAAAATATTATACACATATTATAGGTCTCAGTTTCACGATCTGTATAGGTTTCGGTGAACCTAGCACTTCTAGTTTTTTTTTTTTTTTTTTTTTTTTTTTACAGGGACACAACAAATAACTCTGTGTCATTACGACCTATGGGGTGAAATTATTTAAAGTGCGATAGCATCTAAATGCCATATCCGTTTGAGTGGAAAATTTATATACGAGTTATAGGTCACCATCACACAATCTGTATGGATTTTGGTAACTCTAGCACTTAACGAGTTTTACAGGGACACAATTAAAAATTGTTCATCATTAAGACCTATAGGCTTAAATTATTTAAAGTGCGACAACGGCTAAACTCCTTATTCAAATTAACTGAAAATTTATATGCATGTTATACGTCACCGTCACACGAACTTTATGAACTTTAGATAATCTAGCACTTATGGTTCTTTTTACAGAGATAAAATGCAAATTTCTTTATAATTGTGGCATATGGGCTCAAACTTTAAGGTGCGATAGCGTCTAAATGCCTTATCCGATGGAGCTGAAAATTTATATAAATATTATAAGTCACTGTTGCACTAACTATAAGCATTTTGGTGAATCTAGCATTTGTAGGTTTTTACAGGGACACAATGAATTATTCTTTATCATTATGATCAACGTGTTTGGTAAAATAGCGTTAAATTAAACATCGTGTACTATATAAAGAAAAACACCCAAACACCCTATTATAATTCTCTCTTTTGTTTATTTAACAACTCCTCTTACTTTACTTTATCTACAAAACCGTTAATTACTCAATGTTCGGAAAGTCGAGTGGAGTCATTCCAGATTTTTTTAGTTTGATCACTGATTTTTATCATCAACTTGCTTTTATATAAATAGAATAAGACTAAGATCATGACTCGACAAATATTTACTTAACAAAACAATATTAGGTGCACAACTTCTAAATAGGAATTATTCCTAGCGCTTCGATAATTTTGCTGCCGACTGTATAATGTTATCCCTTACCCTCTGTGGAGGATCGAAATTCGGATGGTATGTGTTCAGACCACGCGTAGGGGTGTTTTCCAGATCGTCGCCAATGAACGCCACACATAATAATGCCTCTGAACTGCGATTTACGTCACGAAAGATCGACTGATTACATCCAATAGATATTATAGGAAATGCTGATTGGATGCACAGTCGTCAGCAAAAGTATTCGAGCACTACCTGGTCTTAGTCAGTCTAAGAACATGATTCGACAAGGATTTATTTAACAAAACAGTGTTAAGTGTACTTTTTTTAAATAGGAATTTTTGCTAGCGCTGGGACATTTTTGCTGCCGACTGTAATCAGCCGATGTTCCAGGACGTAAAGCTCAGCTCGGGGGCATTATAATAGAGGTGTTGCATCAATTTCTCATAGTGTAGCACTAGTGCGACGTAAAACCTACTTACTCACTCACTGATAACACAGCTCTGCATGAAAATCTGCCTCAACATGATTTTTGCAAATTCTTATGTAAAACAACCTCCTGAATCCGATTATGACGAAAATTTTACCCTATTTTTTGGGGACGTTCTCCTATTTTTATCACTTATCGGTAATTTTATGGCTATAAATTTGATTTGAAAGGGGGGAAAGGATTATTTTAACTGTTAAATATCTTCTGAGGCGCTACAAATGTGAAAACTTCTAAAACATGAATATTTGCAGCAAGGGGGAAATTTAGGGTGTGGGGAGGTATTGCCACTGAAATTATAAATTACGTTTATTATATTTTAATAATCAATCATTATTATTATTCTTTATTTATTATACATTATATATTGTTGTTTTAAGTGTTAAAGTAATTCTTTTCTATTCTGTAAATCAAATTCGTGGCAATCAAATTACCGAACAGTGGTAAAAATTGGGAGAGGGGCAGTATCTCGTGAAAACGGTGGGCGATTGGGGAAAATAGGGGTTATATTCGGATTCAGGAAGTCATTTTACATAAGAAAAAGCAGGAATGGTATCAGGGCTCGATTATTATTATTATTATTATTATTTTTTTTTTTCAGCGTAGTGTAATGCTAATTCTATCATGCAAAATTTATAGCTTTTAAGTTGAGTGTGTTTAACATCGTATTAGAGCTACGCAGTCGGAAATTAGTAATGGTCCAAGATTTACCCTAGAAATTGTCCGGAGTCATGCCATCACAGTTTCGATCCTCTGCGGAGAGGATGGTTCCCTGCTTTGATAACACCTAGAGATAGCTTTTGAGGATTTTTATTGATATTATTTTTCGGAATCAAAACTCGCCGAATACTATTTCCAGAAATCATGATAAACAATAGTGACACCAGATCTGGTGTCACTCCGACTGGATGACATATCCTCCCGACAGGGGAGCACGGTCACTATGTACTAGAAAGAGATATGACTATTTATGCCGGCCATGCCATTTCTGTGTCCGCCATAGCAAATACACATTGCAATATTTTTAATAATATTTGTGCCATTTCATTTGTTAGTACCCTTTGCAGTTTTGAAGATCACCGTGCCATTCGCTGAGCTGAGCGTACTATGCTATTTTCTTTCACAGAATTAAATATGTTTAGGATGCATGAAGGAATGTTCTTTAAGTACATTTTAATTTCGTATCCGTTGAGATTTACCTAAAGGGACCACCAATCTTGCAACAGAAAATTGGTCCTTCGGAAAGGTGGTCTTTTAATAGAAATTGCTAAAAGAATTTCAATTTAAGCAATAAATTCTATAAACTTAAAGGTTCTAATTGTTCTAATTTACATTGCTTATTTATAGGAAATGTTGAATAATCATTATTATTAGTTTGTTTAAATCCTGGTTTTGTTTTCCACGATTTTATTTTTACGTATTGAGATTTTTTTTTTTTTTTTTTTTTTTTTTTTTGCCTAGCATTATTTTTGAAGAGAAAGAGGTTTCTAATAATGTAGTACTCATTACCACTTAAGTATCCTGAAAGGAAATACTATTTTAGGTTTTAACTTTTAATCTTAGCTAATTTTAATATTTTAATTTTACATTCTAAAATGACAACATTACACATTTAGAAGCCATTGAATTTAAACTTTTTAAGTAAATATGTAGGTACAGTCGGTAAGAGAAGTCTCCGAACACTAGCAAAGTTCCTATATAAAAGAAGTACACTTAATACAGTTTTATTAAATAAATCCTTGTCGAATCCTGTTTTTAGACTGACTAAGAACAGGATTCGACAAGGATTTATTTAACAAAACTGTATTAAGTGTACTTTTTTTACATAGGAATTTTTGCTAGTGTTCGGAGACTTTTGTTACCGACTGTATATCACGACAAAACTCGGAAACCTCTAAGACGGGCAATCAAGTAGAGAAAAATTGGTAGTGATTAATAAAATGTTACAAAAGTCTCAAATACAAAATTTCAACATTCTATGATTAGTCATTTTTAAGATATATACAACATACAACATACATTTCGTGAATCGGGATAATGATATTGCCTTTACTTTTTATAAAAAAATAAAAAGATTTGTTGAGAGAAATTGGAATGCTCCAAATTCGCAAAAGAAAAAAAAAAAAAAAATGCTGCTACGAAGAGAAAAAATGAAAGCGTCATTATTTTTTTCCTCCGACAAATTTAGAAATATGCCCCGATGGGGGTGGGGAAAGTACGCTACAGCAGGAGACCAGAGCCCACCCTTCGTCTAGATAGCTCCACCCCTCATGATAAAACATATAAACTTAGTAAATCTGCAGCAATCGAACACGTATAGTTCGTAGGTAGAAGTTTAATATACAGTACAGTCGGTAACAAAAGTCTCCGAACACTAGCAAAAATTCCTGTGTAAAAAAAGTACACTTCATACGGTTTTGTTAAATAAATCCTTGTCGAATCCTGTTCTTAGTCAGTCTAAAAACAGGATTCGACAAGGATTTATTTAACAAAACTGCATTAAGTGTACCTTTTTTATATAGGAATTTTTGCTAGTGTTCGGAGACTTTTGTTACCGACTGTACCAAAACTGAATATGGGAAAAATCAGTTAAACATCGCTGAATAAAATGAATGCATGCGATTGCACATTAATCGGGGTTGACAGAATTATTTTATAATTTATTTACTAGTAATTAAAAGGGAAGAGCGACAGGTGCCTTCTATTATTTTTTACAAATATGGTGCTGTTGGAAATATCTTGGTGTGTAAAAACGCAAATAGACCAGAAAATGAGCTCATTGCAAGTTTGAATATGTATGACAACTTTTGCTACTAATGAACGTTAAATCCACTTCACGGCCGTATTCACCATTAACTTCAAATCCCGTTTCAAATCAAAAACTTGAAAAGCGTCAAAAGTGAGGATGTCGCTTTCCAACAAAATTGGGCACACTGCTTCTGCCATCTAGCGTCGAAAATTTCATATAACCTTTGATTAAGTATTTTCAGCTAAAAAATCTGAAAATAATAATGCCGCTAGATGGTAGAAGTATCGCGTCAAAGTTTGATGAAAAGTTGCACCCTGACTTTATGTACTTTTTATTTATTATTTTTTTTTTTTCATAAACTTTCTACCTTTCTTTTTTTTCTTTTATTTATTTATTTATTTATTTGTGAATTTTTATCTAGCAGTTTGCGTATATCATTTTGTAACAAAGGTAAATAAATTGATAAAAATCGCGAAATAGGAATAAATTTCTCGCCTCATGCTGCACGATGTAAAGAGGCTAAAGGATATGCATAGCATAGAAGGGGCATTTCCTAGTTGCTCCATTCTAGTAATTGAGATTGAGGCTGAGTGTTTTTTTTTTTTTTTTTTCTTTTTTTTTTTTTTTTTTTTTTTTTTTTTGTCGCACTAGAGCTATGCAATTGGCTGTTAGCAAGGGTCTGGGATTCATACCAAGAACGGTCCGGAGATATCCTTTAGGATTTTGATCTTCTGGGATGAGAATTGCTTCCCCACTTTTGTATCATTAAGATGCATTCTTTTTTATGGTTGGTTGGTTGGTTGTCGTGTTATGGACATGGAGGAGAAAAAAAAACAATAGAACACTTTATAGGACCGAAGGTTTTAAACATGGCTTCAGCTATATCAAGGCAAATGTCCGAGTCGAGATCTTCTTCTGGACAGTCACTAATCTGTTGCAAAGTGGTCAAGATGGCATGACAAGAGAAGATATGTTCAGGCGACAGTTCTGTGTCAGGGCCACAGTTTCTGCAGTGCAGGTACTTTGTAGTTCCATCTTTTTGGATTTTCATCCCTCTCAGGGGGCGCGATTCTTTTTATGGAACAAGGAATATAATTTCTTACATAATTTCTCTACGGAAAAAACAGTCATTATTAGTGTTCCCTTTAGCACCAAGTGATCGTTTTAGAGGGTTTATTATAGGGTGACCACACGTCCGCAAGTCCCTAGAACTTCCTTCGAAAACTGCCTTTGTCCCCAAAAACTTAGAACACATTTGGGGACGCCGGTTATAAAGTTATGAATGTTTTATTATAATAATTTATTTTATGTTTTATAAATAAGCTGAAATAAGTTGTTTCTGGTACTTCATACAAAAAAATTACTAAAATTTTGCTATTTAAGGTAGTCTATTTATTTTATCCTCGAAATTCGGAGACACTGCTATATTTGTCCTCAAATTAAATTTAAAAATACCTAGTCGCCCTAGTTTACTACGTTGGTTGTTCTAAAAGCAAATGATATCGAAAAAGAAATTAGTTGCTGATTTTGAGTGATTTTTTTTAAAATGAAGATAGAAAATAACTAAAAACAAAATTCTATTTTGTCATGATTTTAACCTTTCTGCAGCGGCACATTTTTATAGGATATAAATTAAAAATAAATTTTGTATTTTATTAAGCTAAAATTGTTTAAATATTTTATTTTTCATTAAGACTTAACTAGTTAAAACCATAGTTTTAAAATTTACACTATTGAAAATTTACACTTTATAATAGCTTATCTAGGAGAAGCGCCTGACCCTACATTTTGGTAAAAAAAAAAAAAAAAAAAAAACATGCTCGCTGGGAAATTAATTTGGTGTCAGAGGTCTACAGCTTATCCCATAAAAATATGCGCGCAGTTGTCGATTTTTCGGAAGAAGTGCCACCAATTATTTCATAGAACATGGAATTAGTTAAAGTAGCTAGATTTCTGTTAAGTTCTCCTGTTTTAAAAACCTGTTAATAATAATAATAAAATAATAATAATAATAATAAAGTAGCCCCCCCCCCACACACACACACCGAAAAAAAAAAAAAAAAAAAAGGACATGTAAGACTGAATTTTTGCAAAGTAGCCTTCAATAATCCTTGTTTTTATTTGAAGTGGCCAAGGATGCCTCTTTTCTATAATGATTTTTCTTCCCTGGGAAAAAGTGATTTATTAGTAAGGTGACCAAACGTCCTCGAATTTCGACGTATGTCCTCAGCAATTTGAAAATCATTTGAGGACAGATGTTCTCGAATTTACAAATTTGTCCTCAAATGTCATCAAATTAAAGCATAATTTAGCTCTGTCCTCGAATGGCACTTCAGTTTGAGGAGCGGGGATGATTTGTCCTCAAATTGGGTTTAAAAAATTTCGTCTCCTTATTTATTAGTGAAAATATATTTTACTGGCTATAATGATTATTTCCGACAGTGACAATTTGTCAGATGGATTTCTAGACACAAAACTCCAAAGTTTTTATTTTATTTTATTTATTTGTTTTTAATATTATATTAATGGTAAAAACCATTTTTGTTATTTTTTCTCCTAGAGAAAATCGGGTGATCATTGAAAATTATTTTTTCAAAAGATGACATCCTGTCAAATTAATTTGTATGCAGAAAAACCTCCTAATACTTGATTTTTCACTGAAATGTTTCCAAAGTGACTGATTGAACAAAGCAGATGGACTGAAAAAAAAAAAAAAAAAAAAATTCTAACACTTAAACAGTTTAAAAAAAAAGGCGTGCTTTAAAATTTCCGCTTTTTTTATTGGAAATTATTTTGAAACTAGCAGAACCTTGCGAAACTTTCGCAGTTTATATCTTATAATTTATTTACCTTTAAAATTTGAAATTTATAAGTCTTGTACCAATTTCACCACCCAATATAAATTTTAATTCATCAGAAGCCAAATTAATATTAGTTTTTTTTTTTTTGGGGGGGGGGGGGGCGGGGAGGGGTGAAACACTAATGATAGTCAATCCAGAATCATTCAAAGAAAAATTTTTCAAAATAAAATTCATATTTAGTTTTCATACTTCCCCTGGCAAGAGAACTTTAGTATAGAACCCCTATGGCATTTTTTAAATTTTTGCCGCCATGTTGCCGATGCGTTTTAAGTTATTTTTTAATTCATTCATTTTGGCATAACATCTTGCTAAAAAAAAAAAAAAAAAAAAAAAAAAAAAAATCTTAGTACCTATTTTGATTATACTTCTTATTGTTGCGTTTTTTTAGTCCATTAAGTTCATGTTTTGCTTATATCTTTAAAGTATTGCTAGGTTTTAAACGACGCTTGCAGATTGTAAAGATGCAAATTTTAAAAATAAATTTTTCTATAAAATTATCTCATTAGACAAATGTCTTTTTTTTTTTTTTTTTTTTTTTATTATTAGATTACTGAACTGAGTCCGCGTGCTTAACTATTGCTTACTTTTTTTTTGTTAATCCTCGCGTATTTTATTGTAACTATCGTATCGTTTCGACAAAATATAATCGTAACTGGACCACGTTAGAGGAATATTATATAGATTATTTACATTATTTTCAAGTGCTAAAAATATTTTCTAGAGATTCTTATATATATTAAAATAAGATTTTAATTTACAAAAGGTTTTGGCATTAGAATTAGTAGTTTTTCTAAGAGTTTTTACAAGGTTAAAACTTTCACAGACTGCTGTACCTTAATGCTATTTCAACAACCCAAAAATATCAAAATCACTTATCTACGACCTTTGCATAAAAGCAATGGCTTTTTAGAACTTCTTTTTAGAAGCCTTTTTTCTCGATGCACAGAACATACCTATAAGTTTATTAAAAGATCAAAGGCAGGAGCACTATCTATGTAGAAACTTTAATAACTAAATTTTCCCCTTAGTCCTGAAAGAAAATGTAATATTAAGCTTATTTAAGTAAATTGAGAGCAGCGTGGCGATTAATTCTGTTAAGGGAAAACACCTTATACCTAAATTTAACTTAATTTCCTTCGGCTCGCTGCATTAGTTGTAATTAAATAAAATAAAATCTAAATAGTGTTGAACATTATTGGACTATTATATAGAAAATATTATTTAGATATATCATTTATAATTTATACAGATATTACTATATAAAATACTAAATTAATATTTAATGGGATGTCAGTATGCTATATAACATCTTATATACAGTCGGTAACAAAAGTCCCAAACACTAGCAAAAATTCCTATACAAAAAAAGTACACTTAATACAGTTCTGTTAAATAAATCCTTGTCGAATCCTGTTTTTAGTCTGACTAAGAACAGGATTCGACAAGGATTTATTTAACAAAACTCTATTAAGTGTATTTTTTTTATATAGGAATTTTTGCTAGTGTTCGGAAACTTTTGTTACCGACTGTGCAGGGTATCCTACTGTCAACATTAAACTTTCATTTTCAGACAATATGAATTATTGTGAAATGATTTGTTTTATTTGTAAGTGCTAAAAATATTCTTCAATGATTCCTTTAAAATTAGTCCGTCTTCGTCCGTCTAGCGGTCAATTCTTTCTAGTGAATCTATTCTCGTATTTTCCATATTCACTAAATCAAAACGAGTGGCCAAATGTGATAATTCGCCAAAAATTTAAATAAATAAATAAAAATTAAAAAAAGAGAGTTTTTTGTTTGTTTTAATCAAAATAATGGAATTTGAGTAATGAAATGCAATTTGAATTTAATTATTTATAAAATCTAACTTCAGCCTCGAACTCACAAAATCATAGTTTAGCTTATATGCCGAAGGAATAATACATAAAAACCCCTATTTCATTATTATTCTTTTACTCTACCTGAATCCGATACCAGTACAATAATTTTTTTTCGGTTTGAATTTGTTATCATTTGTACTATTTTTAATATTATTAATTCTTGTAGTAGTTATTATAATCCTTTCAACAATTTCTTTTAATGTTTTCCTATAAGTTAGAGAAAGTTTTTGAGCATAATTTAACAAATACTCGTGGTTATATAGTTTAATAATTTATAGTCGTGGCTGAGAAAGAAAATCGCCAAATCGCCAATTGGTAGTCCTTACATACAATTACATCTATTTCTTTAAATTTTGTCATTTAGACTTTTTTTTTTTTTTTGACCACGGGTAATTTTTTTTTCAATGCATTATTTCAATCGTGAAACCATTTTTTTTTTTTTTTTTTTTTTTTTTTTTTTTAGGGGGGGGGGGTAGTGCAGGGGAGGGCTATATTATCCTTTTTTCATTGTTTTATTCCTTTCTCCAAACCAAGGATATATATATTCACACACACACATATACATTTATATATTAAAAACCTTTTCAAACATTGCAAAAGATGAAATCAAGGATCACATGAAGAACTAGAGAAAACATGAATAAAGATTTCTGAAAAAAAAAAAAATTATCCTTTTAATGAATACATACAACATCAATAATTTTTCAAAGGCTTAGATTGAATGTTGCATGTAATCTGTCATACTGTATGCAATTTGTTAAAAATTCACAGTATGCTAAGCCAATAACACCCAAAGGACGTATAAATAAATTCAAATTCAATAAGAAAAAGGAAAAAACAGAAGACAAACATACTTTTAAACACCACAATCACCAATGTTGCTTAAAAAATAAAATTATTCCTAAGAAAAAAAGTAATAAAAATAAAAATATTATTTACTTTACAAGTGCAAAAATCACTTATCCCGTTTCAAACATCGCAGTGTAGCCACGAGGCTAAATAGAGTTAATCTCGCAGTTAGATGTAGAGTCTTAATTAAATTCTATACTTATAAGTTGAAAATAAGTTGAAAATAAAATTAAATTGAAGATAAAATTTAACTAATAATTATTTTAACAACTAAACCATAGAAATTAAATATGATTAAATTTTAATTTAATTTTTCACATACATACAACATTATGAGATATATTTATATATATATTAATTTCCATAAATTGTTTTAATAATGGCACCAGTTAAAACATTATTATTTTCTAGAAACATGGCCTTTTATTATTTATATATTTTAATTTCAATAAAATATTTTAATAATGGCACCAGTTCAGAACATTTTTTTCTAGAAACATGGGCTTTTATTAACGAGATATATAAAGTAGAGTGATAAATGGTAACCCTTGAGAAAGTCCAAAATGAGTCATGTGACATGCTCTCCTTGCACCTGCGTATTCGGTGGTTCCCTTGGTAACCGCTTATTTTCAGTAAATTTCTATGCCAACGGTTTGGAGATTGTTCTTCGCATAAGTCATAACCACCAATGTTTTTGTTTACTTACGTAGTTTAATATTCCTTTGTTCTAAATCATTTTGATTTTGATTTTACTTCTTTTTTTATTTCGTGTAGTTGAACTTTAACCGACAAAATGCTTAAAAATAGTTGAAAAATTATTATTTGTTGTTAAATTTAGCTCTTTAAAAGTTAAAATTATCTTTTATAAACACTTTTAAACTTTGTTGGGAATCGATGAAAAAAAAAGGTATTTTATTATTTATGAAAATGGGAAATATGTGTAAAATTATTTTAAAAACAATTTTTTTCGGTCATAGGACTGTTATGTTACCTAATAATAATGATAATTTGTCGAACTGATATTTTAAATGCCAAAATAGCGATAAAGGGCCAAACACAACAACCTGTTGGAGCATGTCACTTGATTCATCTTGAACCACGGAAAGCTAATCCTTCATCCATTGAATCAATACTCTAATTTATACATCTCGTTGGCTTTTATGAGTAATTACAAAACTTTGAGTAAACACCATAAAAAGCAATAAACTCGCAACAATTGTTTCGCATTGCCGCTTTGACTCGTGCACTCGTGCCTACTTCGTTCGCCTGACGAAAAGCCGTGTGTTCTTTCGACTCGAAACAGTTATTGCGACTTTATTGCATTTTATGGTGTTTATCCAAAGTTTTGTAATTATTTATTTAAAACGCCAGTTCTGTGGTGCTTTCTTATTATGGACTTTTATTATTATGAAAATAATAGAAAAGATTTTGAATTTTAAAAATATTTTTGGCGTTAAATTTAATGCCTTTTTCGAAAAATTTTAGGCTTTCAGTTTACACAGGCCGTCATGTCTCAATGTCTGAAAACAATATGAACAAACCAAAAATAACAAAAAGATTAACACTGTATTCCTTTTCCTAATAATTAAGAATTTTTCATAAAAATAACGTCTTTTCAAAACTCCTTTTCAGAAATATTTTTGCCTCATTCTCAGAGTGTACTTCTAGAAGCTTAAATGTACATTCTCTCTGTAGAAACTTTCATAACACAATTTCCCTTTAATCCTGGAAGAAAATGTAATATTAAGGTTGTAAATTGAGAGCAGCATGGAAGTTAATTTTATTAAAGGAAAATACCTTATTTCTAAATTTAACTTAATTTTTCTAGACTCGCTGAATTAGCTGTAATTAAATAAAGCGAAATCTAAATAGTGAGTGTTGAAAATTATTGAGATGTTAAACGGAAAAATTTTCGCTGAAACATGCAATTTATAAATACACTGATAAAATATTATATTAACTATTAATGGTACGCTAAAAAATATCACTTGCAAAGGTTGGTGCATTGACATATCGATATCTGTACACTAAAACCCAAATCGTTGCTTTATACTTTTTTCTATATTCAATAGAAGAATGTACTAGATTCGTAAAAATTTTCGACTTCCGGTTTTCGTCGGATTTACACGTTTTGAAAAGACGATTTAACCTTTTTTAGAAATGTCTGTCTGTCTCTCTCTCTGTGTGTGCGTGTGTGACAAAAATTTTGTGGCAACTGTATCTGCGGAACTACTCAGAATTATATATAAATTTGTATTTAGATGCACCTTGACCTAAATAAGTGCATATCAAGTTTTGATGTCAACCGCTCAAAAGGTGGCGCTGTGATTAACATCGATTTCCACAATTTCAGGGGACCTATATCTCAGGTTCTATAACGTATAATCAAACAAAACGTGATATGTAAGAAGACCATTATGATACAGTATGCTGGTTCAGTTTAAATGCTTATCGGCCAACAGGTGACGCTGCTATACAGCGATTTCCGCATTTTAAGGAAAAGCTATATCTCAGGAACTGCTGCACAGAATTGCATATAAATTTGTATGTAGATGCACCTTAACATAAATCAGTGCCTATTATCTTTTAGTGTCAACCGATAACCATTATAAAAATGCATTTTTTAAGACGTTATTTAAAGACAATAAAACTATATTTCTTTGGATATTTAATGTTAGTTTTTTCTAAGATGAATATCATTTGCATTCATCATGTTAAATAATTTTAATCAATTATTTGCACTTAGTGAATTTGTATTGTAAAATATAGAAGAAAGTGTTGTGGTGGCCACAACATACTATTTTTAAATGACAAATCCATATATATATATATATATGGAAGTATGTCTTTTATGTTTATAAATAAATTATATATATATATACACGTATATATATATATATATATTTATTTTTTCTCTTTTAGCAAAGAGTGGGAAATCAGTAAAAACAAATTTCTCCGCGAATAATAACCAGTAAAAATATTTTCTATATGAAACTACTCTAATTTTTGAGCTTTTGACAAAGTGGTAATATAGCTATATAGAAAAAAAATCCCTTTTCGGCAAGCTTAAAGGCAAAGGTAGATTCCTTTACGTTAATGTTACAAAATTAAAGAAATATTACATATACATTAACACATACTTAGTCAATGGCTTTGTTCCCACACATTGCATTATTTACGTCGCTATTCTGTTTTTAAGAAATTTAATTATCAACTACTGCTATTGATTCTACTTAAAATTTTAGGCTAGATTTATTGATCAGTAAATGATTCAATTTTTTAACATAGAAGTTCATAATCATTCAACAAATAGAAGCCATAAAGATATACAATTTGGTGACAAAATTTGCGACTTAGCAATGAAATTTGTGATTTGGCGGTAAAATTTGATAGCTTACGACGAAATTTTGGACTTAGCGACAAAATTCGTTATTTGATGACAAAATTTGGCAAGCTTGGCGATGAAAAATTTAAGCTTTGACGTCATTATATTTTTTTCCCACGATAAAACCTCATATCTCTTCACAGACCAATATCTTGTTTCCACAAGATAAAAGATCAAAGGAAGCTCTAACGTATTACTCTCAACTTCATTCGTAAATTTTAAATTCTTGCGGAAACCGGCGTTCTAAACTATTCACCACAAACGATATTTTTACCAAGACTAACATATTATTTTAATTTTATATTTGTAAATGATTAATTAAAGCTGTTACCATGGATTTTATATTTTCAGTGATCTTTTTTATTATCGTTTGCACGTGACGTAAGTATCAGATTATAAATTTAAGCAATTAAAGCTATAGAAAAAGTAGGCTTCATCACAATTGACGAAAAATCACTTTTTAACTTGTAACTTTTAAGCAATTAAAGTTATCGAAAAAGTTTAAATACAAAAGTTGTGCTTTCGGGTAAGGCGGTAATTCGCCTGATTTGAAGTATTTTCCTATTTTCAATATTAAAGAAATTATGGGCAAATGAAAATTTCCACCCCCTTTGAGCTGGATGCCCCATCTACGAACTCGACCGAGATTTTTACTATCCTGACAACATATCTCGAGCTGGTTAAATTTAAATAAAAATTACTCCAGTTATCGTGTTCACAACTTAACATGGGAAAAAGCGTTATACATATATATATATATATAAACTTTTGAACGGAGAGTGGTTTTGTGTTCAAAGGGTCATTATCGATGAAGATAATGAAGAAATTTTCCAGAAGTCGTGTCATGAGAACCATTGCAATAGGTAGATCTCCTATAAGGAATCTACCTAAAATTATGTGACTTAGGTTTTCGCTGTAAACTAAAAAAAAAAAAAAAAAAAAAAAAAAAAAGAAAAGAAAGAAAGAAAGAAAGAAAAATCATGCAGAACGCATTGATTAGTAACACTTTCCAATTGTACGTAATTGTACAGTTGGAACGTAATTGTATCGAATAACTTTTAATCTGAAAAAGTTAATCATATCATATTGTATACAAAACATTATTTTAGAATATTGAAAATACATGTGAATGTTTTTATGATTTTTACAATAGAAAAATTTTAAATATAACTTTAAAAAAATTCTGTCCTAAAACTTAATCCATTGATATTTTTTTTTTTCTGTTGTTGTTGTCCTTGTAAATAAACTAGTTGCACAGGATCTATTAATGTCATTTTAAGTAGGGAACATTCCATTGTGAACTTGAGTATCATTTTTAAAAAAATCTAAAAATATTTACCGAAGCTAGCAGCCGGAAACAAACAGATAGAAAGATAGACAATCGGACAGACAGATACACAAATTGAAATCATATTCCCATGCACTAAAAATATAAGAAAGTGTTAAAACGTTTAATGTAAACGAAAGTGCAATTCTAGCAAATTTTTATTAATGGCTCTTAATGTAACTGAATATCTTTGTGTGGCTCTGTAAATCTAATGCTAATCAAACTATATTATATAGAAGGCACTCTTTTGCGCATACGAATGATTTATTTCAATTGCATTAAGCTTTGTGCAAAGTAAAATTATTTAAATTTGGTTTACAAAAATAACTCTCACAGAACGCAATGATTTGGAATGCTTTCAAGTGCCCCTGTACACAAAAAAGTTAGAAATGTACTCGATTTTACATAGCAAACATCCGAAAGGGAACTTGAATAACATATTAAAATTTCATTAAAGTTTTTATACAGTAAAGGTATTAAAATATAGTTTATAGAAACTCCTCTCATAGAACACAAAGCTTTAGAACATTTTTGGGTGCCCCTGCACACAAACCAGTAGAGGTATAAACTTCATTTTCAATAGGGAACACCCAATAGTGAACTTGAATAACATATATCAGTTTCAAAAAATTCCATAAATATTTACGGGAGTTAAAGCACGGGCAGACAGACAGACAGATGGACATATACACGAATTGAAATCATATTCACACTTGACAAATGTTAGAAAGTGTTAAAAACGCTGAATGTAAACGAAAGTACAATTCTAGCAAATTTTTATTAATAGCTTTTAATATAAATGAATATTTTTGTGTCACCCTGTAAACCTAATGCTAATCATGCTATATTCTATGCAAAGCATTTTTTTGTGCACACAAATAATATATTTCAATTTCACAAAACATCGTAGAAAGTAAAGTTATTAAAATTTGATTTACAGAAATATCTCTCATAGAACGCAATGCTTTGGAATACTTTTGAGTGCCCCTGTACATAATCCAGTGGTGATATTTACTCTATTTTCTACTAGAAACATCCAATAATGAACTTGAATAACATATTTCAATTTCATTAAGATATGTCTACAGTAAAGATGTGAAAATATGGTTTATAGAAATACCTCTCATAGAACACAATGTTTTGAAATACTTTCGGGTATTCCTGTACACAAACCAGTAGAGGTGTAAACTCCATTTTCAATAGCTAAAGGGGAGAAGGGGCGGGGGGAATTATGCAAAAACACGCGTGCATTCGAGTGCAACATTGTGACTGAATTTTAAAGCAATATGGGGAAGAATATTTGAAGATTTAAAATTTTGAACAAATGAACATTAACATTTTTATTTATATGTATTAAAAAATATCTAGGGTAAGTGCACGAGTTATTGACACTTTTAGAGCAATCTCTGATGTTTTTAATGTTCTAGTCACCAGAAAATATTTTTAGAAATCTTAAGTTAATACATATGGAATGAAAAACATTTAAAACCACATATATGTTAAAATATATACTTTTGATAACAATTATTATTATTATTATTATTATTATTATTATTATTATTTTGTGAATATTTATTTGACACCCACTCAATGTTCCAGTAATTGACACTGCCAGGTTTTCGTTTTATTAGTAATTGGCACCCTATGTTCCAGTGTTTCACACTGCTAGTTATTCATTTTACCAGTTATTAGCACCCTATGCTCCAGTGTTTGACATACAATATTAAAATTGTTTTATGTAAAATATATGATATTATTTTTCTTATTTATTAATTATTTCGGGATAGATGTCAATTACTGGAGCATGCCAATCACTGGAGCACCTACCCTATATATAATAATTATTTTTTTGTATATCTAATCATATTTATATAAAAATAGACTAAATTTATTATTATTACGAGTATTATTTAAACTATTATTACTCAAAAAGCACAATTAATGGTAAATATGGAAGAATAAAAGAATTAACAATAATAATGAGGTATACTTCATACAAAATAAAACAGATTAATAAATAAATAACACCATTAGAAAGAAAATTAATATTATAAAATTATTACTTTTTAAACTATTATTACTTAAAATGCACAATTAATAGTACATATGGAAGAATAAAAGAAATAACAATAATAATGAGGTATACTTCATACAAAATAAAACAGAATAATAAATAAATAACACCATTGGAAATAAAATTAATATTATAAAGCAAGTTTAACAGCCTTTTTACAATGCAAATTATCGTTGTCATGACTATTATTATAGAAATATATCTCTCCTTAAAAATATAAATAAAAGTAAAGTGTAAAAAAAAAAAAAAGACAATCATAACAATAAATTTATAGAATAACACTTCCTTATCTTATTTTTTTTTACAATGCAAATTATCGTTGTCATGACTATTATTATAGAAATATATCGCCCTTTAAAAATATAAATAAAAGTAAAGTGTGGGAAAAAAAAAAAGACAATCATAACAATAAATTTATAGAATAACACTTCCTTATCTTATTTTATTTTATTTATTTTTTTAATTATTATTATTAACGAAGAAACAAAAAAAAAAAAGTATAAACCACAAAAAAAAAAGGCTTATAAAAATGTAATTATTAATTTACTATAGTTGATTAAAAACATGGAGGAAAAAAAAAAGAAAGAAAGAAAGAAAATGCGGAGAGCTCTTAAGCTAATTAAGTTACACAAAATTATCGTTGCGTATTAATTAAACCGCAAAATAATGAGGAACTTCGTTATCGTGCTTTATTAAATCTTTATGATAAAATGCAATTTCTGTAGTTTTCTTCAACTAATTTATGTTGCAAAATAATTTTAACTTTTTTCTTTCAGTCTTTTCTTTGGCTTGTTAACTTTATATTAAGTATTATTATTATTTTTAAATAAAACTTAGATTTGATTTTTTTCTTGTCTATTTTTTTTATACACATAAATTTTAGAAAAAGAAAAAAAAAATACATGTTAAATATTTTATATAAGAAAATTTTAAAATAAAATATCGTTATAACAACATGTTGCACTGAGAAAAAAAAAGGAAGAAAGAAAGAAAAAGAAATATATATATATATATATATATATAAGTGCAAATAAATAGTTATTTTTTGAATCCGTGAACTAGAAATATAGTTTTTTGAGTTTAGGTAATCAAATAAACTGAATCGACAAACTGATCGAGAATTTCTAGTCTGTACTCTTCCAGATAATAAAATAATTTTATGAATATTATGAATCTACTGTATCGTGAAAAATTCTTGTTTAATTTCCTAGAGTTATTTGGTAATACCCTTCTGTTTATTCTGTAGAGTTAGTTGTTAATTCCCTCCTGTTTAGAGTTATTTGTTAATTATTTAATAAAACGTTTTAACAATATGTTGCACTGAGAAGAAAAAAGAAAGAAAGAAAGAAAAAGAAATATATATATAT
This sequence comes from Salticus scenicus, assembly GCA_963930645.1. NCBI lineage: Eukaryota > Metazoa > Arthropoda > Arachnida > Araneae > Salticidae > Salticus > Salticus scenicus. The sequence goes on along the minus strand of OZ005660.1, from coordinate 118,700,119 downwards.
ATATATATATATATACTTTATCTAGAGCAAATAAATAGTTATTTTTTGAATCTCTAAACTAGAAATATAGTTTTCCGAGTTTAATACACAAGGTAATCAAATAAACTGAATCGACAAATTGATCGAGAATTTTTAGTCTGTACTTTTCTAGATAAGGAAATAATTTTATGAATATTATGAATATTATGAATCTACTGTATCGTCAAAAATTCTTATTTAATTTCCTAGAGTTATTTGTTAATTTCTTCTATTTCTTCTTTAGAGTTATTTGTTAATTCCCTCCTGTTTATTCTTTAGATTTATTTGTTAATTCTTTAATAAAACTCTTGTTTAATTTCCTTATTCGATCTTAAACTAAAATTATAATTTCTAAAAATTGCCTATTGTGCTCGCATTTATTTGCATAGATTTTAGAATAAGTTTGGCCACGATAATACAGAAAAACTCTCTAGAACTCTGATAGGGGTGCCTAGATCTTGCTAGCAAAGGGAACTAGAATTTATAAAGATAACATGGAACTATTTTTACTAGAGCCACATTTTATTTTCTTGATGTCAGTCACAGAATTTTTTTCAGTGTAGCTATTTTCTACAAATTGAAGTTAGTATACTGTGTCCATAACAGAACTTTCTTGTATATCATTTTATATAACGGCGTCGCCTATCGATTAACATGAACAGATACTGAATTCTATAGACTCTCACAATAAAGATTTTACATTGCAACTCTATGCAATTTTAATCAAAAAATACTGAGATGTTGCCACATGGGAAATCTCAGAAAGTGAGTTATGACAGCGTCATCTTTCGGTAAAAACAGAAACAAAATTTTCATAGTGGTCATCTTACATATCAAGTTTGGTGAATTTATACTCTATAACAGCTGACTGAAATATCTTCTTCCTGTACGGGATAAAACTGTAGCAGGTTGGGGACAAAATATCGCCGACGTAAATGAATACAAAGCAAAAAATGAGTTGGTAATTATTAGTAATGTTGTATAAAATTTCATAACAACACATACCTAGGTCAGAGCACTGACATTCTGATAAAACTACAACAAAAATTTTTATAAGTTTTACTTAAAGTAGTTTAAAGACTATATTTCTTAACTTTTGTCAAAATTAGTCATAATGAATTTAATCGTGCTTATTAATTTAAAAATTTTTTAATTTAATTTTGTGAACAGTGTTCAGCTTTAATGTCAGCAATTATGTACATGATTTTTAAAATATATTTTGGAAAGTGGAAAGAAAAAGATAGGATAACTTAAAAATAAACATAGATAAAATAATGAAATTCAACACTATGATTTATTTATTTAATTAATTATTTATTTTAATTAATTAATGTTTATAAGGCCCTGTGGCCCCCGCCAGAAATCATACCTGACACAAAATCAATTTTTCAAATAGATCATACTATATTTTTTGACGCGATATATTGCCCAGCGAGATTTTGTCCCGCGGTATTATGTCCGGATCCCAAGTGTGGGTAGCATAGCAGCGCTACCAGTCGATATGCACCCAAGTTGCATCAGTATAGTTTTTCATAATGATCTTGCCATGTATCAAGTTTTGTGCAATTATACTCAATAGAAGCATAAATATAGTCTTCCCGTAAATTTAAGGTATCGCAGCATAGTAGCGCCACAGTAGGGCGATATTCAATAAAATACTGATGCCGTAGTTTCGCCAACGCCGAACTGAAGGACTAACCATTTTGTACGCAAGGATAAGAATGAAGCAAATGAAATTAACTGACATATTTAAGAGAATGTAGCACTTTGCAATTTCTTGATATTTTTTTTGTTAAATCAGTTTTAATTTGACTTTTTATTATTATTATTAGTAGTAGTAGTATTTGACCATAAATTAAAAAAAATTATTGCTGTTTTATAATTGTTAATTTGAAAATTTTAGCATATTTCGAACTTTATTTTAATTTTTCATATTTTTGATATGGTACACATTAGGCTAGTATACATTTTTTAAAACTACTTTTTAAGAAATATTTCTTTGGATGTTATGATTGGTCGACAATTTTGATTCATTTTTGTAACATCTATAAGCCGGAAAATCTGGCAACGTCTGTTTTCCGGCGACGCCGGATTATCGATGCGTCATTGTAACTCAAAAACATATACTTACAGAATGTACAGTCGGTAACAAAAGTGTCCGAACACTAGCAAAAATTCCTATGTAAAAAAAGTACACTTCATACGGTTTTGTTAAATAAATCCTTATCGAATCATGTTCTTACGCTGAGTAAGAACCGGATTCAACAAGGATTTATTTAACAAAACCGTATGAAGTGTATTTATTTTACATAGGAATTTTTGCTAGTGTTCGGACACTTTTATTACCGACTGTATACTTATAAGATTATATAATTAAAAATATATATATATATATCAATATTAAAATGAAAATGAATAATAAAAGAAATCTCAAAATTGTCGTTTATTATTATTTTTTTTTAAGTCTCGATTATTTATTTATTTATTATATATATATATATGTATATATATATATTATTTATTTATTTATTTTTCCATTTTTTACGAAAACATAAAAAAAAAAAAAAAAAAAAAAAAAAACCTCATTATACCAAGATAAATATTTTTGAGAGGAAAGAAAATAACCACTCATTTAAGGTTAATTCTCTTTTTTGTAAATAACATGAACATTAAAAAGAAATTTGAATTTAAAAATATTTTTTTTTTACTTCAGCCATTTCTTTGTAATCTTTTATAAGCATACATTTCTACCAAATATATTTTTCTACTTATTATTTGAATCTGGCATAAAAATGCACCAGTTGAGGTCGTAAAACCTACATCCGCCCGATCAGATTCATTAACCACTGTTAATGGAGCGTTTGTTACATATTACTGTTGCCACGGTAACATAACGTAATAGTAGTTGCAGTTGGCAAAAGAAACACCTCTATTTTCCCTTCCTGCGAGATTATGTTCATCGAAGTATTTTTGTTCATCATTAATGGATAAAAAGAAGAAAAATCTGTGTTTATGCGTTTGTGACAAACTCAGAGAATAATTAGAAAACACCACTTCCGTTGTAAGTCTAGTAAATTTATGAATGGAAATTTATAGATAATTTTTTCAATTTTAAATTTATTGATGACTCGTCTAAAAATTTTAATTGTAAAACTAGTATGTTATGAACATTATAAAATTCTCTCCTATATTTTTTTGTACATCATATAAATTCACTCAGAGATTATAATTACGCTGCTCTGCATGAAAATTGTCCCAACACCATTTTTGCAAATTCTTATGTAAAATGAACTCCCGAATCCGAATATGACGCCCATTTTGCCCTATCACTCACCGGTTTTGGGGGGGAAGTCCCCCCTTTTTACCACTTTTTGGTAATTTTATGTCTATAAATTTGATTTATAGTGGAGAAAAGAAATATTTTAACTGTTAATTATCTTCTGAGGGCCTTAAGAGGTGAAAAATTCTATAACATGAACATTTGCGGCAAGGGGAAGATTTAAGGGGGGGGGGAATTTGCCACTGAAATTATAAGTTACATTTATTATAATTTATTAATCAATTATTATTATCATGTATTTAAAGATCGCATGAAATGATATGCGACTTAATAGGTGAGACATTAATCCTGGACGATAGGTGTAATGCCCCAGCCCTACCCACCCACTCCTCGATGTCTTTTTCTAGTCAATTTTGTCCTTTTATTACTTCCGTTGTGAGCCCCCCCTTTTTTTTAAAATCAAACATGACATTGTGAGTTTTTTTGGTTTTCGTCCCATGCTATTTCTATGGAGTTTTGGTTTTTTCCCCCTCGTTTTCTACATTCTAGAGAGCGGTATCTCGCCATTATATATTTTTTTATTTTAAAGAGTTAAAATAATTATTTTGCATTCTCCAAATAGAATTCATGGCTATAAAATTACCGAAGAGTGATAAAAATTGGGAGAAGAGGTGACGTCCCGAGAAAACGGTGTGTGATGGGACAAAACGGGGGTCATATTCGGATTCAGGAGGTAATTTTATATAAAAATAAACGAAGATGGTATCAAAGCTCAATTTATTTATTTATTTATTTTTTTTTATTTTTTTTCGCAGCGTTAGTGTTATTTATCGAAATTATTTTTCGGGGGTATGACAGAACTATATTTAGTTAAAATTAAAAAGTACTGAAAGTTTAAAATTTGTAATGACTTCACGTGTAAACATATTAAAAAAGGTATAAAATCACTTTTAAAACCCGTATATACAATTTTTTTTATTAAAATCAAACACAAAGCTTTTCGCTATTATTAAAATAGCATCTTCGGGTGTTGTTAATTAACAGCAGAGTAGACAGCATTATATACTGGAGAGGTTCAGTACAGTTATGTTTCCTCCGAAACTCGCGTAAATACGGGCTAGGACCCCTTAGAAAAGACCCCCACGGAGGGCATTCCCCCCTTAGGCCTAGGACACATCAGGAGTCAATCGGCCTTAACTCCTACAACCAACCAACCAATCAGTACAGTTACAGTTAAAAAATAAGTCTTGTAAAAATCACGAGTCATTTAAAATCACTTGGCGTCGCACTAGGGTTATACAGCAAGTTCTGTAGAAAAACGTTGACACATAAAAAGAAGTTCCAGTTCACAAAATGTCGCACCAGAACTACATGGCAAAGAAACACTTGCAGAAGCACACACAAATTCGGCTGTTATCGGCTGTTGACGGCTGTTATCGAGACTTCTAATCTTCCTGCTCGGGAATTTGTGTGTGCTTCTGCAAGTGTTTCTTTGCCATGTAGTTCTGGTGCGACTTTTTGTGAACTGGACCTTCTTTTTATGTGTCAACGTTTTTCTGCAGAACTTGCTGTGTAACCCTAGTGTGACGCCAAGTGATCTTAAATGACTCGTGATTTTTACAAGACTTATTTTTTAACTGTAACTGTATTGAACTTCTCCAGTATATACTGCTGTCTGCTCTGCTGTTAATTAACAGCACCTGAAGATGCTATTTTAATAATAGCGAAAAGCTTTGTGTTTGATTTTAATAAAAAAATTGTATATGCGTGCTTTAAAAGTGATTTTATACTTTTTTTAATAGGACTATATTTAGTAAGACATGATTATTTTGTATATTAAAAACGGTTTTTTCTCTCTATTCTCCCATACAAAGGCACGTGATAACTGTACACACTTGTATGAATCCCTGTCGTAATCCTTCATTGAAAAAGCTTGCGTCTACTGTCGTATGGCCTCTCGTTGGATAGTGTTTTGGATTAGTTCGAAAATCAAATTCCATAATTTTTAATCCTTAGCTGAATCTTCTTTCTGCTTCTTGACTAAAAATCTATGTTAAAATCCCCCACCAACAAATGAACTAAATGAATTAAATTCAAATTCATTCATTCATTCATTCGTTTTTATTTATTGAACTGTAAGGACGTGTAAGAAATAGTTTACTCCATTATTTTTAATCCGGTTCTCTGCAAAAAGATTCAGTCAATGAAAATGATGCCAAAAATAATAATTCATGTTAAAAAAAAAAAAAAAAAAAAATCTTTCTAACATTTCATTGTTATTTTTTATTTTTATTTATTCATTTTTATCTAATTCTTGAATGGTATGAAATTATTTTTTTCGCAGAAAATAGGAGAATTTTTTTTACTTAATTATTTTACTACTTCTCAATCCAAAAGTTAACAACTGATGTGTAAATAAGTAAACTTTTTTACAATTACATAGAATAATTGTCTTGTCCCTCAATAATTTTTTTTTAAAAAAAAAAAAAAAAAAAAAAAAAAAAGGTTACATGATCTTTTTTTTTTTTTCTTCGACATAAAGAGAAATATATTTATTACTAGCAGGCTTTGCCCGCTTCGCTGGTCACTATTTTTAAATGAATCACTATAATTACTGAATTCTCAAAATTGCATTAATTTTTATCACGTGAAAAAAAAAAAAGAGAGAAACAAAATCTGATTAGGAAAAATGTCGCACCGGGTTCTCACTGCCTTCCGAAAAAATTCCCAAAATGCTCTAACTCTTATTTCCCCCTTCGACCCCCCCTCCCGTCTATCCTAATAATTTTACAAATTCAAAAATATCCGCAATCGATTTGTAAATATCAAAAACCTCTATGCACCAGTTTTGAACGATCTATCTCTATTTTTATTTTTTTGCCCCACCACTCTCCCCCTTCCCAATAATTTTAAAAATTCGAAAATATCCGCAATCGATTTGTAAGTATCGAAAACCGCTATGTACCAATTTTGAATGATCTAACTCTATTTTATTTTGTTTGCCCCTCCGCCCCCCTTCCGTCCGTCCTAATAACGTTACACTTTCGAAAATATCCCCATTCGACTTGCAGGCATCTAAAACCAATCTGTACCAATTTTGAACGGCCTAACTGCATTTCTATTTGTTTTTGCCCATAGCCCCCCCTTACCGCCCCTCCTAATAATTTTACAAATTCAAAAATATCCGCATTCGATTTTAAGTATCGAAAACCATTTCTGTACCAATTTTGAATGATCTAACTCTATTTTTATTTTTTTGCCCCCCCCATCCCATCCCCCCCTTCTCACCCCTCCTAATAACTTTACACTTTCGAAAATATCCCCATTCGACTTGCAGGCCTTTAAAACCTATCTGTACCAATTTTGAATGCCCTAACTGTATTTCTATTTGTTTTTGCCCATAGCCCCCCCCTTCCCGCCCCTCCTAATAATTTTACAAATTCGAAAATATCCGCAATCGATTTGTAAGTATCGAAAACCTCTATATACCAAATTTGAACGATCTAACTCTATTTTTATTTTTTTGCCCCCCCCTCTCCCTTCCCCCCTTCTCTCCCCTCCTAATAACTTTACACTTTCGAAAATATCCCCATTCGACTTGCAGGCTATTGAAACCTATCTGTACCAATTTTGAAAGGCCTAACTGTATTTCTAATTGCTTTTGCCCCCCCCCCCCCTTGGGGATCAAATTTCGAAAATTCCAGGAATTGGTTTTTAGACATTTATATTAGCTATATTTTAAAGCAAAAATTTGACGGATATCTGTTTCTTTGTTTGAGCTATGAAGGATATTTTGAATTCACGTTTTGCCCCCTCCCCCCCCCCCCTTGGGGGCCGAATTTTTTTCAATTTTTTTCTTTCCTAAACCATTACTGACCTATAAGGAAAAAAACAAAAAAAGAATGATCGAAATCGGTCAAGCCGTTTACAATTTTGTAATGGACATACAGACAAACATTCATTTATATATATATATAGATTATAAGAAAAAAAAACTTTTTATAAACTGTGTTTTTAAATTTTCTGTTGAATCATAGAACTAACTACATTAGCACTTTATCAATGCGTATGAAATCTTTAAACCGATAGTGACGTCAATTTTTGTGAGATACATAATTTAATTTTTTACAATTTTTTAAAGCTCACGTTTAATTAAATTATTTATTTAATCACGTTTATTTATTTTTATGTCGAAAGAAAATGAACTCGTAAATTTTTTTTGGCAACAATTAAATTATAGCTAATATTTTAATGGCTATTTATAAGGTATTAGGAGGTTATTATTTTCATATTTTAATTAATAATAAGAAAACTATTCGAATTTTTTCGAATTTTTTTTTTTCCTAAACCATCCCTGACCTATAAGGAAAAAAACAAAAAAAGAATGATCGAAATCCGTTCAGCCGTTCTCGAGTTTTAGTGAGACTAACGAACAGCAATTCATTTTTATATATATAGATTCACATGGAAATAGACTTATTCCTATATATATAAAGGGCGCTTTTTTTTTCTGTATCAATTTTGACTATTTTTTAAATAATTTTAAAGTTAATTGGGATTTTTATTTAATACCATTTGAACCAATTATCTGATTGACATAAAAAGTACAGCAATAGCTAGATTTTATCCTCATTAATAATAGTATCAATTTTCTTAGCTATCAATCGAACAGTGTAGCTTTGCATAACGAAAGACCTGACATATTAAAAAAGAAACACAGCAAAAGATGACGATGAGAAATATCTTATTAAAACCAATAGTCCTATCGTACTAATAAATGCAGACAATTTACATCTCATAAAACTATAACATTAGATCTCGAACAAAAGTCAATTTTGTACCCTACAGATAGTGTTGTCATATTTTTGGACTTTTTTATCCAATATCCACCACTAAATTTTAAATGTAACAGTTGCTTAATCTCTTCGAAGACTAATCGTCTATTATATACATCAAATATAGCTTCCTAAAGTTATTGGTGACTATTGCATAAAAATATAACAAAATCTGGCAACACTGCCTGCAGACAACATTTTAATTGTTTGAAGAGCAGTGGTGACTTACACTAACCACCTAGTTGTGCTCGTAAATTCTGGTTACTTTCGATATTAACTCTTTCACTACCAACATAAACTACTCTTGGGACCAGTACTGCCAGATTGAGGGAATATTTTATTCAATATCCACCAATAAATTTTAATTGCAACGATTGTGTAATTATTTAGAAGCCACTTCACAAGGCAGTCTCCAAAGTTATTAAGCAACCGTTACAATTAAGATTTAGCAATGGATAGTGAGTAAAAAATGGCAGAACTGCTCGGGACATATGTGTCCCAGTGATGCTGAAGGGTTTAAATGAGCGTAATTAAATACCTTCTAAAAAAAAATAAAAAAAAAAAAACGCTTTTTTTTTTTTTTTTTTTTTTTAACGAAAAACATGGTGTATCACTTACGTGGTTTTCTCTAAGTCCCACCACACACTGAAGAGACATCAGACCAGTGGTACCAGATGGTCGAAAATTATTTCCCCAAACAGGTCTTCAAATTTCCCCAAATCAGGGGGGTTTTTTCGAAAAAATTCCCAACTTAATTTTTACTAAAAAGAAAAAAAAAAAAAAATTATATATATATATATATATATATATATATATATATATATATATATATCAAGCAGATTTAAGTAAATTTAAGCTCAGATTTTTCCCCAAATGAAGGCAAATTTTGAAAAAAATCGCCAAATAACAATAAAGCTATTGAAATTCCCTGGTCGTAGGGATAAATCATTACGTTGCCAACATTGACAGAAAGTTGAAGAACTCCGCAGATTTGTCCCCAAAAATTTTAGAATTCCCCAAAAAAAGTTCCCACAAACATTTGGTCCCCAAAATTGTCCCCAGAAGCCTCAAAAATCCCCAAAATGGGAACAAAATCCCCAATCTGGCATCACTGCATGAGACAAAGTTTGAAGCGACATGCGACACACGCATGTTCTAAACAGTTTTGAGATGAATTTGTATTTAGAGCATGCGCGTGTCGCCTGTCGCTTCAAACTTTGTCTCATGTCTCGCCAGTGTACGGCTGGCCTTACCCCGCATTTCACAACTAGAAAGACAGTTTTATTTGGCATATAATTCAGTGTGAGGGTATGTTACTACCCCACTTCAACCCTACAATTAAAAAAAAAATTAACAATAAGACTGTTATTAATTTGCTTCAAATTTGCCAATCTTGATTAAGTTTTTCAAGTGGCAACCTAATACGGACTTGAAAAGACCAAATTTTAATTTCTTGTAGATATTTGTTTTTAAGTTATGCTGATAATAGCAATCGCTAAAAATTAGCGTTTCGTATTCAGGAGACTTCAAAACGTGATATTATACGCAAAACCAGAGTAAAAAATAGAATATGAAAAAATACTTTGTATACAGCATGGACAGGAAAAATTTATTTTCCTTTCATAGCAATGTTCGTTAACATAGTAAAATGTAGCAAAGTACTTCCACCAATTACATTGAATAGAAAAGGGGGCTAGGTTAACTGCGTCCCAAAATGACATTTTTATCTCCCCCATAGGTCAACTGCGGCCCAGAAAATCTCCCCACCTATACCAAGTGCGACCCAGGAATATTCCTCTGAAGTTTCCCGCCAAAGAACGTTTTTCGCCAAAATCGCCAAAGAATTTTGCACATGGTTATAATTTAGTATGTGACTAGTAATTTTTAATTTATTACGTAATAAATTTTAACTTATAGCGTAGGTTGCTTTTCTCAGTAATGGTTTTAGAAATTTACATTTCCATTTAATTTTTACTGATTTATTTTCTGGGGAAAAGATGGGGAGGCACATTAAATTACTATATAAGTATAGGGAAAAAAAAAAAAAAAACTTTTAACCCTTAAATGTATAGTGATGCATATTTGTATCATATATGTATATATATATATAAATGGGTTTTTGGATATTTAGTGTTATACTACTTCTCTAAAACTGGAAATCGTTTGCATCACGGAAGATAGTTTTTTAAAATAATAGTGAATTTGTATAGGGAAATATAGAAGAAAGTCATGTGGTGGCCATAACATACTAGTTTTTTTAAGTAAACGTTTTAGAGAAATTTTAATATACTTAATGCTGATTCTTTTCAATATATATATATATATAAACTTTCACAATTCAAATATGATAATTAAAATTTTTATTTTTAACGTCCCCCATTCCCCAAATATACTTAAAAAAAACTTAAGTGATAGGTTTTAATGTGCTATACACACTGGTGTTCAAAATTAAAGGAACAACCTCCTTTCCCATTTTCTTCTTTTGCGCATAGCTTTTAAACAAGTCAACATATGAGCATAAAATTTTAATGGCATGTTAGTTATCACACCATTAATCGAATTTTATATAACTTTAGCATATGTAATAATTTTTAAACTAATAATTATTTAATTTTTCTCAAACGTAAGCTTTGGAAAAAATTAAAATTTTTAACAATTTTAAAAAAGAAAAGAAAAAATAGTGGTAAGGGTGCATTACAGTTAGGTGAAGACGCACATGCCTTCAAATGTCAAACTTAATCCTGATTTTTCTTTCTCTTTCTTTCACTTAATATATATATATATAATTACTAATTTGTAAACTATGAACTTCATCATGAGAATAAAATATATATATATTTTAACGAACCAGTTTTCATGTTTGTATGTATATTTTGAAAAAGTTATTCACATGCGAAAAAAATAAGGAAAATCAGGAAGAAAAATCTGGTTTAATTCTAACAGATGCATGTATATGAATCTTCACTGTGTTCATTATTTTAAAAATTACGCGCAAAAGAAGAAAACAAATTATTGCTTTAATTTTGTACATCCGTGTACAGTAGAAGAAATTATTAGGTATATTAATTTTTTAACCTACAGTTTTTGGTGACATTAGCTATTTTTAGTGTTAAAGTTAAAAAAGAATAAAAATGTAACAAAAATAATATTTTTTGCAAATTTTTACATAGACATGCGTTAAAGATTTCAAATCTCTATAAATTTGATATAAAAGTTATTAAAGTAAGAGATTTATCAAGTCTTTTATGCTGAAATATTACTAATACAATTTTATTATTCTTATTTGGCGATTCGTCGCACTTGGCGAAATTTTCAGCGGACGCAGTTGACATAAGGGATTAAAAAGGCTGTCCGCAGTTGGTATAGGTGGGGGAAGAAGAAATTGAAACACCTGGTATGTCGGGTCGCAGTTGGACGACACCGTAGAAAAGAACATTTACCTTAATTTAGTGTATATAAGCCGCACTGGTAGATAAGCTGCAGCTTATTAAAATGTTGCAGAAAAAAAAACAATGCTCTTAGATAAACCGCACCGGAAGGTAAGCCGCGGCTTATGCAAGCATTGTTATGATGATGTGACAGATAAATAAGGAAAAATGATATCAGTCTTCTGATCAACGCAAGTTAATAAAAATATTAAATTTTTAATTATAAAGGAAAATAATAAATTATTTAAAAAATAATTCGGTATAAAGAAAATAAAATCAAACTATACCAGTATGCAGATGTAATGCAACAAATATGAAAAACACGGGAACAGGATGTTGGAATCCGGGCATATATACAAAGTTATAAAAATAATGAATTATAAATAAAAATAATGAATTATTTTAAAAGGCACTGTATATATATATAAAAAAAAAAAAATAAATAAAACAAAAATTCTAGACAGTATACAAATACGATGCAAAAAAATCAAAAACAAGGGAACAAGATGGCGAGTTTCAGACGTATATGCAAATTAATCAAAATAGAAATTATTAGTTAAGAGATAAGAGATTATAAGCGTGAATCAGTGCTCGAGAAACTCGAATACTAAACTTCCGTTTTCGGGGAAGATCGACTGTTCCAAGAAGTATGGACGATGGAATTTGGCATTATCATTAGATAGCCCGCACTGATAGATAAGCCGCAGTCCTCCAAAAATCAATTTAAAAAAAAAAAGATAGCCCGCGGCTTATCTTCACTAAAATACAGTAGATTAATTTTGAGTAATCCTGTATATTATGTATAAAGCAAATGCACATTACACTGTGTACTTAAATTTAGTATTTTAAGTAAAGCACCTAACACAGAATGAAATAAACTTCCAGTAATTTCCAAGTATAGGCCCAATATATTCAAATACTTTAGATAGCCCTGTAAAAGAATGATAAATGGTTTCCATACTACAGTCTATAGAAAAAATGTTTTTATGCATATATATATTAAAAAAAAAAAAAAAAAAAAAAGGTTCATTTCATTTTGTTTAGGCAACCCATAGATATTACACTGTATTTACCAGAACTTTCCTCCATAGACGCAATGCATTTATGAATATTTGAATACCATATTTGAATTCTCTTGGATGTCCGTGTATCACATATATAGATACAGGAAAGTTAAACAATTAAAAAAAAATCGATAGCTTTGTTTTAAACTATTATAGAGTTATGGTTCAACCACTCTTTAAAGGTATTGAGGTGTTCTTTAAAACCATCTGACCGCCATGAAAAGGCAATATTGTAAAATTGTTATCACTGTACAGTATTTTAAGTACACTAAACTAAACTAATGCTTATTTCAATTTGAAATTAAAAATGTAATTGTGCACATCATTATAATAATTATGCTTGTTATTTTAAATCTTTAAATTAAAAAAATTAATTAATTAATTAATTACCGTAATTTAGTGTATATAAGTCGCACTGGTAGATAAGCCGCAGCTTATTAAAATGTTGTGAAATACCAGTGCTTTTAGATAAACCGCACCGGAAGGTAAGCCGCGGCTTATGCAAGCATTGTTACGATGATCTGACAAATAAATAAGGAAAAAAGATGTTAGTCTTCTGGCATCTACGCAAGTTAATAAAAATAATAAATTTTTAATTATAAATGAAAATAATAAATTAATTAAGAAATAATTTGGTATAAAGAAAATAAAATCAAACTATACCAGTATGTAGATGTAATGCAACAAATATGAGGAACACGCGAACAAGGTGGTGGAACCCAGACATATATACAATGTCATAAAAATAATTAATTATAAATGAAAGTTATAAATTCTTTTAAAAGGCACTGTATTAAAAATAAATAAAATAAAATAAAACAAAACAAAGCCAGTATACAAATACGATGCAAAAAATCAAAAACAAGGGAACAAGATGGTGAATTTCAGACGTATATGCAAATTAATCAAAATAAGAGATTATTAGTTAATAAATTAAAGATTATAAGCGTGAATCAGTGCTCGAGAAACTCGAATACTAAACTTTCGTTTTTGGGGGAGATCGACTGTTCCAAGAAGTATGGACGACGGAATTTGGCATTATTAGATAGCCCTCACTGATAGATAAGCCGCATTCCCCAAAAATCTATGTTTTTTTAAAGATAGCCCGCGGCTTATCTTCACTAAATTACTGTAATAAGGAAAGAAAAAAAAGAAAATTAATTAAGTATAAAAGAAGATCAATTAAAAATTTTTGGTGATATAGGAATGCTATATTTTACCATGTTTTTATTAGCTTCGATTCTTGTTTGTCTGTTTGTTTGTCCAGTACAAATCTTGCAATCGATTTTTAACTAACTTCCCGACTAGCTAGATATTTGAAACTTTCATGACAACTCAAAACACGGTGACAATACATTTTTTAAATACTTTTAGTCAACTGTTTCAGGTCCCGCTGCCTTCGGCAGCGTTTATATGTTTCAACATAAATTTTTTTTAACTAACTTCCCGACTAGCTAGACATTTGAAACTTTCAGAATAGTTCGGAACACGGTGAAAATGCATTTTTTAAATATTTTTAACCAACTGCTTCGGGATCCTGCTGCCTTCGACAGCGTTACCAGTACAAAGCTTACAATCGATTTTTAACTAACTTCTCGACTAGCTAGACATTTGAAACTTTCAGGATAGCTCAGAACACGGTGACAATACATTTTTTTAATACTTTTAGTCAACTGTTTCAGGTCCCTACTGCCTTCGGCAGCGTTTATATGATTCAACAGAAAATTTATTTAACTAACTTCCCGACTAGCTAGACATTTGAAACTTTCAGAATAGTTCAGAATACGGTGAAAATGCATTTTAAAAATATTTTTAACCAATTGCTTCGAGACCCTGCTGCCTTCGGCAGCGTTACCAGTACAAAGCTTGCAATCAATTTTAACTAACTTCCCGGTTAGATAGCCATTTGAAACTTTTATAATAGCGCAAAACACGATCGCAATGAATTTTTTTAATACTTTTATCCAATTGCTCCGGGTTCCCGCTGCCTTCGGTAGCGTTTATATGATTCAACAGAAAATTTAAAAACATGGTATGTAAAAAGTTCTTTTTATCTTGTAATTATTTGTCATTAAGTTTTTTTGAAGCTTTATTTTATACAGTTCAAAATATCGAATTTCATTTAGTTACTGTGTTGATATTTTTGCTGATATCTTAACGTAATATACTTTTAACAATAACAATTAAGAATTTTTTAAAAATAAATTTAAAAAGATTTTTTTAGTACACAGGAATATTCTTTTATCATTTTTTCAGTTTACTCTGAAAAATATTTATAGACATTTTATTTAAAGTTACACAATTGTTTTATAGATGTAATATTTTTCGCATACCATTTTGTGGCAATCTATTTGGGCAGTACGAACAATTATTCCTCATTATACAGAGTTTATTTTTCTATGTTACTTGAAAATGACAGAATAATTGCTCCCTTAATAAAGGTTATTAAAATAACCATGATTTTTGAAATGGAATTTTTTTTTTTTCTTTTTTTTTTAAAGGTTAATTTAATGATTAAAATCTTCTCTTCTTAAAACTTAAAAAATAGGGCAAAAATAGAAAAAGGTTTAAGTAATTACAACTAGAAAGATTAAACAGTTGATGATAAATTACTCATATATATGAAAACATTACTTTTTACATACCTTGCTTTCAGTTGAGAACCTAAAAGTAAATACGGATTTTTCTTTTTTTATAACTTATTTAGTTAATGAACCTAATTGTCAACAGGAAAAAAAAGAGTTTTATAAAATGTAATTATTTATAATTAACATTTTGACACTTAGTATAAAATTAGCTCTACTTAATTAAAACACTTTATTTAAAACATCTCTATTCTATTAAATTTGTTAATTAATTTTAATGTTACTTTTATTTAATTTATATATAAAAGATTTTGATTTTTAAAGCGTAAGAAGTGTTATAGTTAAAAAATTAATATGAATAACTTTTTAACAGAATTTTTTATGCCATGGGAAATATTTTCATTAATAAATTTGTGTGTGTTGATAAAGACAGTTCTTTGACTTTTTAGATTATTATTATTATTATTATTATTATTATTATTATTATTATTATTTTAATTAATGAGGATATTTAAAGTAAAATAGAGCAAACATTCAACACTTAAAATCTTAAAACACTGATGGCTGGTATAGATAAGATAATTCTTCTACTAGTGGATCTACAGATCATGTGCCTCAACGCCCTACTTGCATCACTCCTTATTCAACAAATCATTTGTATTTGTTCCATATTATAATATATTTAATATACATATGTGTATATTGACTAAATTGACTCTGTGATAAAACAGATATGTTTATGAGGAGCTGCAGCCCCCCCCTCAACACCTGCTCCCTCTCCCTCTCCCTCTCTCTCTCTCTCTCTCTCTATATATATATATATATATACATAAGTTTCCAGAGTTTTCCTATTTCGGTTTGTTCTACATCCCCATTCAAGGACGATATTTAAGTACCGACGAGTAGCCCCGTCGGCCGAAGTGGGTTTGTTTATCAGGTGAAGGGTTTTATTTTATTTCATTTTATACTTTCTTGTTTACTTTCAGTAATTCTTTATTGTATATATATATATATATTTAATGAATTGATGTAACTTTGTAACTTTTGCAATTTTGTAATGTATAACTTTTTTAGTATTTTTATACATTATATATATGTTTGATTTCTCTTCAGTTATTGGTGGTTTTCTGTTTGGTGAGAAGTTGGGGCTAAGGATAGTTATTAGCTAATTGCTACTGTCCTTTCAGAAACTTCTCTTTCACCCCTACATTGAGGGGGGGGGGCTGCAACCCCCCCCCCTCAACGCCTGCTCTCTCTCTCTCTCTATTTATATATATATATAAGTTTACAGAGTTTTCCTATTTCGGTTTGTTCTACATCTCCATTCAAGGACGATATTTAAGTACCGACGAGTAGCCCCGTCGGCCGAAGTGGGTTTGTTTATCAGGTGAAGGGTTTTATTTTATTTCATTTTATACTTTCTTGTTTACTTTCAGTAATTCTTTATTGTAAATATATATATATATTTTTTAATGAATTGATGTAATTTTGTAACTTTTGCAATTTTGTAATGTATAACTTTTTTAGTATTTTTATACATTATATATATGTTTGATTTCTCTTCAGTTATTGGTGGTTTTCTGTTTGGTGAGAAGTTGGGGCTAAGGATAGTTATTAGCTAATTGCTACTGTCCTTTCAGAAACTTCTCTTTCACCCCTACATTGAGGGGGGGGCTGCAACCCCCCCTCAACGCCTGCTCTCTCTCTCTCTCTCTCTCTCTGTATATATATATATATATAAGTTTACAGAGTTTTCCTATTTCGGTTTGTTCTACATCCCCATTCAAGGACGATATTTAAGTACCGACGAGTAGCCCCGTCGGCCGAAGTGGGTTTATTTATCAGGTGAAGGGTTTTATTTTATTTCATTTTATACTTTCTTGTTTGCTTTCAGTAATTCTTTATATTATTGTTTATTTTTTTAATGAATTGATGTAACTTTGTAACTTTTGCAATTTTGTAATTTTATAACTTTTTTAGTATTTTTGTACATTATATATATGTTTGATTTCTCTTCAGTTATTGGTGGTTTTCTGTTTGGTGAGAAGTTGGGGGCTAAGGATAGTTATTAGCTATATGCTACTGTCCTTTCAGAAACTTCTCTTTCACCTCTACACTGAGGGGCCTCCCTGATGAAGATCTCAGTGTTTTTTTTTTTTTTTTTTTTTTTTTTTTTTTTTGGGGGGGGGGGTTAATTTCATTCATTTGTTTATATATTCCTACATTTATATATTTTTACATTTAAGTTTTGCATTTCCTTTTGCTGCAGTTTTGCGCATTGGTTTGTAATTCTCCTTTTGGTTTTTCTAGTCTTTAAATTTAAATTTATATATAAATTCATTTCAATAGTTTTCTATCTATCTATCTATCTATCTATCTATCTATATATATATATATATATATATATATATATATATTCCTAGTAACTGGTAGCCTTGTATTAATATCTTGTAACTCATTAATACTTGAACCAAATTTCATACAAAATAATTGCATAACAAATTGGAATTATTTTGTGTAAGCCTGTAAACTAATTACAAATTCTATGGCCACAATTTTCCGGAGAGAAACATGCTTTTAAACATTCTAATAACATTTCATTATATTTAAGGGTGTGTAACTATGTTAAAATAAACTTTCAAGAAAAATTGTCTATGGACCGTAATGGTATGAAATCTTTTTATGTGTCCCTGAAAAGGAACCACAGTCATTATATACGCAAATAAAAAGAACACGCCTAATTAATTATAACTGATTAATATTTCAACTAAATTTGACATCATTTGGAAGATTTCAGAATGTCATCATAATTCTTTTGTATGATCTTGTAAATAAATTATTTAGTCTATATACCTTTCTTTTTAGAGAGAAAACATGCTTTTAAGTATCTTTATAATATACGTTAATTCCATTATGTTGAATGCAGCGCATAAACGTGTTAAAATGCGTTTGAATAAAAATTTGTCCATAGGCTCAAATGTCACAAAATTATTTTGTGTGTCTCTGTGAACGAACCATAAACATTGTCTACACCAGTAAAAAGTATTTGACATAATTTGGATGACGTGACATATTTGGAACAAATTTGCAAGTCCTGTACAATAATTATGAAGCATAAGCACACATATTTTTTCTACAGAAAACAGGAGTATAAGCATCTATTTGCACTTTTTTGTTTGTAGCTGATTCAGTAAGTGATATATATATATATACATACAATCGAATCCCGTTAACGTGAACTACTTTTAACATGAACTGTTTCCACAATCCTCATCCAAATGAAGACTAGTTTCTGAGTTACTGATAACATTAACAACTTTTTATTCCCCTTGAGATTCACGTTAACGAGATTCGAGTGTATATATAAATAAATACATACTAAGATATGTTCAGTTACATACATTTTTTATTTATAACTGATTCCGTAATTGAGATATAAATAAATACACAAATAAATAAATACCCAGGTGTGTTCAGTTACATACCTGTGTTCAGTTTGGAGGCAAATTAATGACATCTTTGAATTTATTATTATTATTATTATTTTCCTAATAAATGCAAGCACTTTTATTGAACGGCTGGTTGAAGGCAGTACTAGAGTCCCTCACGCAGACTTATGTGACAAATAAAACTGTTCCTTAACCCATTTTAGATTATTTTTAAAGTTAGATTGAACTTTACTATCTTATCTTATTCATTTTATGACTTAATCTGCAAGCTATAATTATTGAAATGCAGATAAGAGAAAGTCGTGTGAGTGCCACCCCAGATTATGTAACTGATTCTGTAATTGAGATATAAAAAATTAAATACCCAGATGTATTCAGGTACACACAAAAAGCGCGTAGCAAAAAAAAAAAAAAAAAAAAAAAAAAATTAAATTAATTTAGAATTCACATGGAACTTTATGAAATTAGGCATTATGTTGTATTATTTTTCCCATAAAAGAGGTCTTCCATCTCTAAAATTAGTATATACAGGGTGGCCATAATTAAACTGCAAGTGTTCAAGGGGTGCTGGAGAGAAAACTACTGGGAATATTCCAGTGAAATTTGGTATCTACACGTTTCAGAACATGCGCAAATCAAATATGAAACAAGAAAAAAATCGCCATTTTTCACCCGATAGGTGGCGCTGTACCGTATTTCAGCGCTCACCGGTGGCATATGCAACTTCCAAAACCGATAGACAGAGCATAATGACATTCTAAGAGGCATATAAACAATATAAAACATCACTTACAGTTTATAAAAATTTATGGATTGTTTAATTTGTGATCTTAATTTACGTTAATTTTTGATTACATGATACTGTAAAAATTTAATTACTGAGGCGAATTGTATGGAATTTTGATGAACTGTAAGTGATGTTTTATATTGTTTATATGCCTCTTATAATGTCATTATGCTCTGTCTATCGGTCTTGGAAGTTGTATATGCCACCGGTGAGCGTTGAAATACGGTGCAGCGCCATCTATCGGGTGAAAAATGGCGATTTTTTTTTTCATATTTGATTTGCGCATGTTCTGAAACGTGTAGATACCAAATTTCACTGGAATATTCCCAGTAGTTTTCTCTCCAGCACCCCTTGAACACTTGCAGTTTAATTATGGCCACCCTGTATATATATATATATATATATATATATATATATAATTTGAATAATTTAATTCCTATGCAACACCCAGCAAATGAAAGATAGATGAAAATACCAACATATGAAATTTTAAATGAGATGTATATCGAATAAAATTATTGTCACGATGATAATTTAATTTAAGTACACTGAGTAGTAAAAACATGTTAAAGTACTTACACAGAAGAGAAATGACACAAACATAACACATAATCCTAACGATGAGATAATTTGCATAATCCATTAATCCAATAAAAACATTCATCAATTAATAGAAAGGGAAAGAGATAAATTAACCAAAAGGATCTATTAAAAGAAAAGAGACTTCATGAAATGAAAAATAGAATTTTAAATGCTTAAAACCAGAAATGTGCACCAATCAGGAAACTTGCATCTCTGTCAGCATTATGGAAGATTTCGGAAAGCAGTATAGCTAATTCAAGCAATATACAACTCAAGTCTCTATCTTGCAACAAAACAAAGTAAAAGAAGAAATTAGATTAAACAGTAACACAAACCAAATTTGAAAAATGGAATAGGTACTTTTAATAAGTCCACATGTAACCGATTCCATACAGAGATAGTAGAAATAAACAGGTTGCCAAAACGAACATGAGTGAAAAGAAAAGATTAAAAGTAAAGAAACGATTATTCGATCTAGTGCATCTGAAATGAAATAAATGAATGAATTAAGTGATAGTTATTAATCTTTAAAATTTCTAAGTTTTGTTCAGTTATATACATTTTTGTTTTTAACTGATTCTGTAACTGATATATAGATAGATAAATAAATAAATACCCAGGTATATTCTGTTACGTACCGGTGTTCAGTTTGAAAGCAAATTAATGACAGCTTTGATTATTATTATTTTTTTCTAATAAATTCAAGCACTTTAATTAAACGGGGGATTGAAGGGGACAGTAACTCCCCTCACATAGAATTATATGTCAAATAAAACTTTTGCTTAACCTATTTTAAATTATTAGTTCCCCATCATACTATAGGTATGGGGAACTTAGGTAATCGTGAAAATTTTCGACCTCGGTTTTTTGACATTTTTACACGTTTTCAGGTGTGAGGAATCCGAAGATGACAAAATTTCTATGGTGTCTGTCTGTAGGGTGTCTGTTAGTCTGTTAGTGTGTAAGTCCGTAAGTTTGTTAGTCTGCGTACACGATATCTCAAGAACAAATTGTCGCAGAGAGGTCAGATCAGTTTTAAAATATTACTTTCGACACTGGCAAGAACCCTATTTATTTTCAACATTCGAATTTAAAAACTTCGTAAGTTATTAGAAATTTACGATTTTCTTAACATGGGAGAATAGGACAAAAATTCACTTAAACGTGCATTAAATGGAAACGTTTTACTGTAAAAATGTCAGACCAGTTTTAAAATATCAGTTTTGATGCCGGAAGGAACATCAGTAACTATAAATATGCTACTTTGAAAATTTCGCAAGTTATTGGAAATTTACGAATTTCTTAACATGGCAGGGCAAAATTTCACATAAACGTCAATTTTCAGAGATATTTTCATCGTAAAGATGTCAGAGTACTTTGGAAATATTATTTAGGACACTGGTATGAATATTAATGACTATAAATTTTCCAATATAAAAATTTCGTAAGTTATTGGAAATTTACGAATTTCTTAACATGGCAGCATAGAGCAAAATTTCACATAAACGTCAATCTTGAGGGATATTTTCATCGTAAAGATGTCAAACCACTTTCGAAATATTATTTAGGATACTGGCATGAATGTCATAGACTATGATTTTTCCAATTAAAAAAAATTCGTAAGTTATTTGGAGTTTACGATTTACTTAACATGCCAGAATAAGGTAAAATTGAGCATAAACTTTCATTTTGAGGCTCATAAATACATTAGACAACTTCAAAATTACATTTATGATATTTGTTTGAACATGATTGAATACAAATATTCTAATAGGAAAATTTCGTAAATTATTCGTTATTTACGACTTTACCAACATAGCGAAATTGGAAATTTTTTCATATAAATATGAATTTTGAGGATTATTGCATTGGAAATAGTAGCATGGAAACTAAACAACGGAATTGACCCTGATAAAATAAATTAATAGATTAGAATAAGATAAATATATCGAAGTGAACGGTGGATAGCCTATTAGGCGGGGTTTTCATTCTGTCACTGTATCAAGCTTTTGTGAAATTCATTTCTTTTAACATGATTATATCTCTCAAACTAGAAATTTATGAGAACATAAATATGATGGGGAACTGAGCAGAGTCCACCTATGCCAACTAGTTTTTAAAGTAGACTGAGCTTTATTATCTTATCTTATTGATTTAATGACTTACTATGCAAGGTATAATTATTGAAATGCAGGTAAGAGAAAGTCGTTTGAGTGCCACCCCAGATTATGTAATTGATACTGTAATTGAGATATAAAAAACCAAATACTCAGATGTTTTCAGTTACACACAAAAAGCGCATAATAAAAAATTTGTACATTTAGAATAATTTAGAATTCGCACGGAGCATTTAAAAAAACAGGCCTTTTTTTTTTTTTTTTTTTTTTTTTTTTTTGTATTATTCTCCCCATAAGAGGTCTTTCCACCTCCATAATTACTTTTCATTCTTTGAAATAGGGTATGTGCACCAGTGATTGACACTTTTAGAGCAATCTCTGATGTTTTTAATGTTCTAGTCATCAGAAAATATTTTTAGAAACCTTAAGTTAGTACATAGGGTATGAAAAACATTCAGAACCACATATATGTTAAAATATATACATTTGATAACAATTATTATTATTATTATTTTGTTATGTATTTTTATTTGACACCCACTCAATATTCCAGTAATTGACACTGCCAGTTTTTCATTTTATCAGTAATTGGCACCCTATGTTCCAGTGTTTGACACTGCTAGTTATTCATTTTACTAGTTATTAGCACCCAAAGCTCCAGTGTTTGACGTAAAATGTTAAAATTCTTATACGTAAAATGTATGATTTTATTATTTTTCTTATTTATCAATTATTTCGGGATAGATGTCAATTACTGCAGCATGCTAATCATTGGAGCACTTACCCTATGCACTATCAGGGTGGCGACCGGCCAAATTCTTTTCCTAATACTTCCACCAGTATTTTTTTTTTTTTTCGGAATTTTTAGTAGTTAGTTTGTACGATTAATAAGGTAAAAAAATATTATATAAATATACTGGTGGAAGAATCAAGGGAAAAAGGCGGATCTGTGACCACCCTCTCTATGGATAAAAAATAATAGATTTTCTGACAGCATCTGACTTAATAAGTTATAAAATGTAAAATAAAAATAAATAATTTTAACGTACCTTGTTCCCTTAAAAAGCAATAAAATATAAATAATAATAAAAGTAAATCCCAATGTCCTTTAACCATTTAAAAAAATGCAACAATTCAAATTCATAGAGTAATATTTTCAGAAATGCATTACCTCTTTTTAATTCATCAGCCGTTTGTAATTTCTCCGTCTAAAGATTTGGGCAGTCCGAATCGAATGGACAATGGGTATTCTCTACCGTAAAAACTTTGAGTGATACTGGAATTCGGCTCGGTGCGCCCTCTGATGATTCATGACTACTATTAGTGAATCTTTAAGAGGATGTGGATATTATAAATCTTTTTTGTAAATTACTTTCATAGAATTATAAAAAAAAATATGTGCATGTGCATTGAAATATAAAAATATTAGGTACAGTGAATTTCTCGAAAACTATTGAAATTTTATGATTTTTTTTTTCTTAATAGAATTTTTTAAATGTTTCATTCTAAATAATTTTTATTCCCCCCCCCCCCCCTCGGTTTTACATCATATTGTTTGATATCACAGCTTAAAATTATTTGAGTATTATTCTGTGAATTCATTGGTAAGTTAATAATAAAATAATAATAATAATAATAATAAATTCCTCAACTATTTTTAAACATTTTGTCGGTTAAATTTTGAGTACAGGAATAAAAAGAAGCAAAATAAAAACAAAAGTTATTTAGACAAAAAAAAGAAAAGAAAGAAAGAAAAAAAGAAAATGAAAGAAAGAAAACAAAAGAAAAATTAACAATTCAAACTCAAACTTAATTCTCTTGTTTTATTATTTTTTTTTTTTCATTTTTCACGCGCGCTTTTTATTTCCTAATTCAAAATTATATTTAAAAAAAACTTTCGATATTGTCCGTTTCGAAACTGATTATTACAAATTTTCTTTTCTTTTTCTTTCAAAAAAAAAAAAAAAAAAAAAAAAGGGAAGAAAGAAAAAAAGAAAGATTTTGATGAAATTCTGGCAAAAGCAGAATTTAGTGTAGTATGGAGGACTATCAGTTGTTTTTTTTTTTTCAAATTATAACATTACTTTCAAATTATTCAATTATATATTCGATAAATTTTCGATTTCGATAAATGTCCAACTATCGTATAACTGGTATCGTAAAAATCCGTAGATTGAGACTAATAGTCCTCAGTCCCAAAAAACAATCAAATCATATTTGGGTATTATTTTGTAGATTTAACGGTAAGTTAATTTTTTAAAAGTAATTTTATGTTTCAGTGATAAAAGTTTTCATTAAATTTCATATATTTAATCGGCTTGAATGGCAAATCGGCCATTGCCAAGTATTGTAGGGAGAATAACCATATTTTGAACCTTAATTCAGCTAAAATGATTGTCGACCTGATCATTTACATGAACTCGATTTGCCAGAAGCTTTCTATATTTATAAAAATGACAAAAATGTCATTAATTTAGATTTTGCTGTACCCACTTGGATGGTTGGAAATATATAAAATCCACATATTCTTGATTTTCCTCTTCTATTTACATAGCTTTTTATATCCCAATTGTCCTAACTACCCAATTGGCTAACCCCTCCAGTTTCTTAAATTTCGACTCTTGAATCTGCTTCCCTTATCTACATATAGGAGCAATAATCCATCTTGTCATTCTGCACTGATGGCGGTACGCTTAACGCGACCGAAACTGCAGTTTGTTTAATTAATATTTTTTTCTTTGGCTTTTTCAATGTTGTGTAATTATTCATTGAAGATAAAAATTGCTTTGATTATTAAAATTTTTGTCTGTGTGAGTGCGCCCGTGCTTGTAAATGGCTGATTGCTGAAATGTGAAAGTATATTTCCTCGCTGATATGACATTTTTTTTTTTTCCTTTTCTTTTCTTTTTTTTTTTTTCTTTTTTTTTTTTTTTTTAGATTGCTGAAATAAACAATTATTTTATCGCTAAGCGTAAAAACTCAAGTTTGTTTTCAAAATGGTGATTTTGGAAATAATGCTATTACTCAGCCCCAAATCAGCAAAATGACTGCCTTTTTTTATTTTTTATTTATATATATATATATATATATATATATTTATTTTTATTTATTTATTTATTTTATTTACTTATTCATTTATTTTTTTATGAACGTCCGATTGCCAAAATACCCGATGTTTTTCTGCCTATTTCCGAATAGTGAAATCATTTCGCGTCTGTTTAATTTAATTTATGTTTTAAGTATCGAAAAACACAATTTTCATCCTGCGCTTATAAAATTCGCGCTTATAAAAATCCCGGAAGAATTAAAAAAAAAAAAAAAGCGAGTTTTTAAATTTTACTTAGAGGTAGACCATTTTGGAAATATACATCGCAGCTGAAAAATAAGAAATGCTAAATTTATTTTTAATTTCAGTACACTAATATTAAAGAAATAATTTATATGATATCTAGTTTTTATACAAATAATTTATTTATACTTTTTTTTTTTTTTTGGTGTGTGTGTGTGTGTGTGTGTGTGTGTTTAAGTACATATTTAAATTTTAATTAGAGGCAAATGATTTTGAAAATGAAATAAAATTAATGCGAGATGCACGATTTATCCTATCCAATATTAAAAACATGCATCGTAACTGAAAAATAAGGCGTGCTACTTTATTTTCCATTTTTGCATCAATATTAAAGAAGCTATTTATGTAATATTTAATTTTTATACAAATAGTTTATGACACAAATTGTATTGTGCTTTCTTCTTCTTCTACCCCCCCCCCCCCACCCCGTTCCCCCTTTTACATAAAATATAAATATACATGATTTTCTATATCGAATGTAATGCATTTCTATGCAACTAAAAAAGCCTAATTGTTTCTTAGCTGGCTCCATCTAGTGACACATACCTTTATTATTATCTGAAATAACGAAATGAAAAGTTACCTTCATTAGATACCAAAGATAAACACTAAAAGAAAGGATTAGTTCACTCTTGTGCTCAACTGTTTATCTTTAAGATAATCTTATAAGAATTTTCGTTTCTAATTAAGGATCCATTTAAAAAGAAGTGAAAACTATTATCTCATTTTTTGAAGTGAAAACAAATAAAAACTGAATAAAGATAAATATAGCAACAGATGAAAATTACGTTTAGCGCATAAATTATGGAACATTTTCCGACATTTCAAATATGTTAAAATATACCTTTTTCGTTAATTCCGTTCAATATCTTCATTCGAATAATTCAGTTCTGTAACTATTGTAAAGAAGAAAGTAAAATTATGCAGTTTACATAAATTATAAAACGATTTCTAGTTGTACTTAACAATTACTTCTTTTAATATTCAATGTCTTTCATGATGATACGTTAATTATTATAATTATTATTATTATTATTATGGAGAAAGAAACCTTCAAACGCTATATTTATAACTTTATTTTTAAAGGAAAAAGTAAAATTAATTGTTTTTTCTGTAGTACGTATATCCATATAGTGTACCGGGCCGCGGTAGCCCAGGTCGGTAGAGCGCCGGCCTCGTAATTGGAAGATTGCGGGTTCGGTACTCGAGCCGGCCAAAGACCGTCGTGTACACTAATGGTGGCTGGTGCACGTAAAATCTGTCGTGGCCACAATGTCCTCCATGTTCCCATCAAAAATTATACCTCTGGGGGTTACCGAAGCGGGAGAGCCATCCCTTCCGTGGAGGATCAAAATTGTGATGGCATGTCTCCGGACCACCTCTAGGGGTGTGTCCCAGACCGTCGTTAATTGCCCATCTGCGCAGCATTAGTGCGACGTAAAACCCAATCACCAATCACCATATAGTGTACCAAAATAAATAAATAAATAAATAAATAAATAAATAAATAATAATAATAATAATAATACATAACACCGTTGAAACTTCACATTAGGAAGTTTTACTTATATCTCATAACTTATCTCATTATTTTTGTGTAATCCTACAAATGAATAATATTCCACAGAGAACATGTTTTTGTGCATCTGATTTATATATGCGGATTTTGCCATGTTTTGCGCATTTATATAGATATTATAAAGATCATTTATGCGCAATTATATAAATAATGTTGTATAAAGAAATATTTATCATAGACCAGCATATACCAGAATTCTTTTACACGATCTTGTAAACAAACTAGCTGTGCTTTCTAGATCATTTTCAATAGGAAATTCACTACGTGAGCATATATTATACGTATATATCCGTTTCATGGCATTCTACAATTATTTATGGAAATTAGTGTGGAGAGACAGACAAATAGACGAACGGTTTTCAGCAACCAATCTTTTAATTTACGAAACACTTTTAAACTTTCTTGGAAAATATTCAGAAACGCTTCATATTATTTCAATTCCCATCTTGAATTTCATAAAATGCATCTTAAGCATTTATAGATCTTGATATGTTGGTGTATGTTTAAAGTGACAATAAGGCCAGAGAACTTAGGCCTGGAGAGAGCGTGCAGGAATTTCTTGGGGGTTTTAGTCCGTATTAGGCAAATTTCAGAGAAATTCCCAGAAATCAAGTCCCACCAGCTGAATTTTCCAATTTTTTAATGAAAGCTTTATAAAATAGTATTTAATTAAATATTGCTCTTTTATATTCTCAAAATTTTGAATAAAAAAATTTATTTATTATATGAGAAGAAGAAAAAAAAAAAGTCAGTGAGAAAGAAATGCCTTAGAAAAACTAGTATGTTGTGGCCACCACAAGACTTTCTTCTATATTTTCCTATACAAATTCACTCAGTAACAATATTTAAAAAGAATCAAAGTTTTTTTTCCGTTAAAAGTTTTAAAAAAATCGATAACTTTGTTTTAAATTATCACATATTTATAGTTCAACCATTCGTTTTAAAGGTATTGACGAGACCTTTCGAAAGATACCCATCTTGAAAATTTACTCCGCTCGAGGGGAGAGTCCTCCCCCCCGCCAGAGGGATTGACGAGGCTCCTACACATGCAAAAAAATTTTCCCATTTGACTATCTCTATTATAAATAATTCTTGTAAATTTCATAATGATTACTAAAAAATAATTCTCTTTATGCACATTTATACAAAATTTTGTCCTATATCACCATGTTAAAAATTTAGAAAAAGCGGGATGGCAACGCAACCTGTAAGACGATTTTTACCAAAAGTTGATAGGCACTAAGTTATGTCAAGGTGCAACTACATACCAATTTGTATGAAATTCTGTACTGTAGTTCCTGAGATACAGTTGCCACAAAATTTTGTCACACACACACAGACAGACAGACAGACATTTTTTAAAATGGTCAAATCGGGTTCTACATCTCTCAAAACGTGTAAATCCATCAAAAACCCGAGGTCGAAAATTTTTACGAATCCAATACTTTCTTCTATTGAATATAGAAGAAAGTAAAAAAAAAAAAAAAAAAAAAAAGTTGGTACTTATGTAACATTTTAAAGAATCTGGTAAAAAGATTCCTCAGCAAATTTATCGAGATATCGGAAAATATTTCATAAACAATGAATAACGCATGATTGGTTTCTCATTTTTCGCTAACAACGTAAGTCTTACTTTAAGAAAAATTCTGCCAAAATCAGTTATTTTGCTCCCAGCAGCAAATAATGAGGCTTCTGTATTACGGTTAACTGAAACAAAATATAGATGGAACATTTATTTTCTTTCAGTAAAGTCTTCTAAAGTCTATTTAATGGCGCTGTGAAAATGCTGAGTTTGAAAATCTGCTGCATCATTAAAATGAAATTCCAGATAATTGGAATCCAACTTTTTTAAAGATAATCAAAAATTAAACTGATCCATCCCATTTTACATTGATTTTTTTTTCTTGTTTTTTCTATTATGTACCATATAATATCCACCTAACTAAGCGGGCTTGAACTTTGGAAAAAATATAACATCAAATAAAATTCAGTCATTTAAGAGTTATGTAATTATTCGAGCGCTAATAATAATTCCTATGCAACAAAAGTACGTTTAATATTGTTTTGTTAAATAAGTCCTTATCGAATCATGTACTTAGTCCGTCTAAGAACATGATTTGACAAGGATTTATTTAACAAAACAGTATGAAGTGTACCTTTTTTAACATAGGAATTATTGCTAGCGCTCGAATAATTTTTTCTGCTGACTGTAGCAATAACAATTTTCTTTTCTTTTCTTTTTTTTTTTTTTTTTTAATTCCATTACACGACTACTATAGGTAATGGAAATATTGTATTCGGTCAAAAATTTCGATACTGAGTTTTCACCAGATTTAAATGTTTTAAGGTGTCTGAAATCGAATAATGTTTTTGGCATATGTGTGTATGTACAGTCAGTAACAAAAGTGTCAGAAAACTAGCAAAAATTCTTATGTAAAAAAAGTATACTTCATACGGTTTTGTTAAATAAATCCTTGTCGAATCCAGTTCTTAGTCAGCGTAAGCACATGATTCGATAAGGATTTATTTAACAAAACCGTATGAAGTGTACTTTTTTTTTACATAGGAATTTTTTCTAGTGTTCGAACATTTTTGTTACCGACTGTATGTGGGGAATCTTTTGACTATCATATCTCAAAAACTAATAAAGATAGAACGAAGAAAGTTCAGAATTAATACAGCTCTAGTGTACAGAGGATTTTTTTCAACTTTTGGGGAAAATTGGAAAAACCTGAAGTCGCACCGTAGGCCTGTATCTCAAAAACCTCACGGTTTTCTTCAAAGTTTCTATATAAACACCTTTATAGACGTCTGTCTGTATTTGTTGAATAGTTCAGCACAAAAAAAAAAAAAAAAAAAAAAAAATTGATAAACTTCCTATATAAATAGGCCAATTTTAAATTTCGCAGATGCGTTTCTTTGTAAACGACTCAATGGATTTTCTTTAAACACGCCA
This sequence comes from Salticus scenicus, assembly GCA_963930645.1. Taxonomy (NCBI): domain Eukaryota; kingdom Metazoa; phylum Arthropoda; class Arachnida; order Araneae; family Salticidae; genus Salticus; species Salticus scenicus. The sequence goes on along the minus strand of OZ005660.1, from coordinate 118,670,090 downwards.
TATTAACTCTTTTTTAAATAGTCTTTTGTATGAAATTGTTAATTTTTAGTTGGCAGATGAGTTTACCAAGTTTGGGAGAAAATCAGCAATGGGACCGATTGTTGATATCTTAAAAACGGCTATAATGATTTTTCTTTAAATTTGCTACATAAACAATTTATTAGATGTCCTTTAGCATGTATTACTTGGTTACTGCAGGAAAATTTACGGAAGTCCTAATTAGGCAGGTCAGTTATAGATCTCGGAAATAGGTGTTTCAAAAGAACGGTCTCTAACGATTTTTTTTTAACTAAACTGTCTATGTAAATTCTCTTATATGTCTTCACGTCACATGTATGAGTTTGCTCTTGTAGGAAATTAGTTATGTGTTTAATGTATTAAATGAATTTTTGTGTCTTCAGTTTAGTCAATAATGTCGTTTAGAAGTTTAACAATAACGAAAAAATTGTATTTGATATGTTATAGCTAATTGAATTATCTGTATTGTAACTAAGATTCACTGTAAAATGTAAAACAATAAAATGAAGGGTTGGGGGAAGAGACATTTAAGAGGCAGAATATACAAACTAAAAAACCATTAAAGCGTGTCGATAAATTACAAATGATAACATGGCATCTACAAATATATCACTCAAAGTCTATTATATTTTAAATCGTTTAGAATTAATAACGTATATTCAGCTAAGAAAATTTCAGATTTCATTGTCTTGACGGATTTACTTGTTTTGATTATATGACATGTACGGGTAGAGCACTTCATGAAGCTTCAACACGATGCCACAATTCATCGATCGAAGTTACTGGTGAGTGGTGGGGGACCAGTCGCTTTTCAATGATTGAACAGTCATTTTCATTGGTGCGAGATCAGGAGAACGCGCTGGCCAGAGCAACAGTCGAACACATTCTGTATCAAATAAGGTCCAGACAATACAAACAATTTGCGGTCGTGCATTATCTTGCTTAAATTTTGCGCTACGGAGGCCTCGAATACAGGGCAGAGGGGCGGGCCTTAACTCATCAGAAATTTAATGGCCGCTGTTCAGAGTGCCAGGAATACGAACATGAAGTAATCGAGACGTGTATCCAATGGGAACCCATAACATCATTGCAAATGATGAACAGTATGATGATGTCGAATCCCAGCTGGCAATGTGCATTATTCATAATGCCGTTAAATACGGATAAGGCAATCTTGATGCTGTAAACAGGATTGTGATTTATCTGAAAAGTGACTTTACTTCATTTCTGCGTCCAGGTTCATCGTTGATCACACATTAATGGCATCCATATCAGTGATGCAGTTTTGAGGGTTATCAGAATTTTGGTAGCCGCATACTGAGTCACCACCTGGAGTCATGGTATGTTGTACCATTGGATACACGTCCCGGTCACCTCTTGTTTTCATTCCCGCCACTCTGAATACCAGCCATTATATTTCTGACGAGTTAAGGTCCATAGCTCTGTTGTATGTTCAAGGCATCCGAAGCGCAACATTTAAGCAGGACAATGCACGATCGCAAGTTGTCCATATTATTTGGACCTTCATTGATGCCGAAGTGCTCGACTGTTGCTCTGGCCAGCGCGTTCTCCTGATCTTACATCAATGAAAATGACTGTTTAATCTTTGAAAAGCGACTGGTTCCCCACCACTCACCAGTAATTTCGATCAATGAATTGTGGCATCGTGTTGAAGCTTCATGAAGTGCTCTACCCGTACATGTCATCCAATCGCTGTTCGATTCAATGCCTAGGCAGATATGTGCTGTTATTGCTCACAGAGGTCGCTGCTTTATGTACTGTTTTCTCAGTACATATTACTCCAAATTTCCTGAAATTTTAATCAATTGTTCTTCCTACTATAATGTATGTGTCCAACAAATTTCATTCCGTTATTATTATTATTCCTTCTTGGTGTTGCATTTCCACTGTCGAGCAGTGTATTCGAACATGCCATTTCTCGTTTTGAACTTGGAGAAAATGGCAGACGGCATTCTGATTATTCCTTGAGCAAGTCGCGCGCAGTTAAAACAATATTTAATTATTGTTTTTTCTTCAGTTTTTGGCGTTAGGACAAATTAAAACGGATTTAATTGTTCCTTTTCTACAGGTTTTGACATCAGAACATTTAAGAACCGATTTCATTGTTGCTTTTTCTGCAGGTTTTAAACGTAGACATTATTTTTAAAAAATTATAAAAAAACACGCTTATGTTTTAAAATGTATTAAAACTCCAATTTTAAATAATATGTTCATGTATGCAAAACTTCAGCTCAATCGGATGAAGTTCTACATACTTCATCCAAAGAAAGTGGGTAAAAATTCGATTATTATTATTATTACAGTAAAGGATCCGTTATCCAGAAAGCTTGGGACCTGGGATATTCTAGATAAGGGGTTTTTCCGCAATTCACAATACTTTATTAGATGTATGAAAATTATACAAAATAATTTCATAAATAGCAGTGATAAACATGAATAATATATATGTAAACACTTAACTTATATATTTGTTCATTTAATAAATTATTTCCACAAAATAAAAAAATAAAAGAACATTCTTAATTAGAATTTCAAACTATAAATGATAATAGTAATAACAAATAATAAAAAAAAATAAACATATATAAAATTTAATTTTGGACCTGAGAGTAAAATCCTTTCATTTGGATTTTGCAAACATTTCTATGATATTTTTAGCACATAATGCTAAATATTTTATGAAATGAATTCTAAAAATAATGGAAATTAATAACAGGGATGAGATTCTTCAGACTTTAGTAGGAATTTCAGACTTCTCTTAATTTTTTAAAGTAATTTTCAGACTTTTTATTTCTAAATATTCTTATTTTCGTTTATTTTTCTTTGTTTTGACATGTTCTTGAACAATTTATTTTCATATATTGCTTATAAAAAATGGGATTTTATTGCAAAAATTAAATTATCTTTGAGATTTGCACAGATTTTCAGACTTTTTGTTCATTTTCCACTCTCATCCCTGTAATAAAAACTATTTAAAATTTTTATAACAATTGGGACTTCATGCATGTGACCTGAGTTCAAGGATAAAATTCATCTGCTACTGAGCACTTTAAGAAGTATGTGTTATTAATGTTTATCTATTAAAAAATACAATACAAATTCATTTTCAAACCTAAATTTGCAAAATTTTCAGTAATTATTTGGACAGTTTTGTGCTCACCATATTTCCTCAGAATAGCACCGTAGCATTAAAGAAAGTAGGTTGTAAAACTATAATTCTGATCGCTGCTATTGTATAACTTTAATTCTTAAATTTTACGATAATTAAAAATTTTGGTAGTTGGCATTTTGCATTCTGGTTTTTGGAACATTCTTGATAACGGGTTTCCGGATAACGTATCCAGTACTGTATTATTATTAGTTTTTTTTTTTTTTTTTCTTTCAAACTGAAGTTAGTGCCTCAGGGTGCCCCAGACTCCACCCATAAGTCCGCTATTACTTGAGTATGAATTGTTATCGGAGCAAATTACACGTATGCAAATTTTCAACTCAACCGGATAATAGGAACACTGAGAAAAAAATCTGTAACTGACATCAAGAATCTAATTTGTGGCTCTAGAAAAAAATAGTTCCATGTCATCCTTATAAATTCTAGTCCCCATTGAAAGCGAGTTCTAGAAATACCTATTAGAATTCTAGAACGTTTGCCTATACTCTCGAGGGCAAAGTTATTTAAAAATCTCTGCAAATAAATGCGAATACAAGAGGCGGGTTTTCAGCAACTATAATCTTGGTTTATGACCCAATTCTAGAAAATCAAGTGAGAATTTCTCGCAATACAAAAGATTCAGAATATTTGGAATATTTGGAATATTCAGAATATGGCTTCACCATCTAGAAATGTGTAGACTAGAAATTCTCGATCATTTCGCCTATTCAGTTTATTGGCGTGCCTTATGCACATAGCTCGGAAATCTATATTTTTAGTTAAGGGATATAGAAAATGACCACTTATTCATTCTAGATGAAAGCGGTATATTTTTTTTCTCGGCGTTTGCTGAATGAGTAGGAAATCTTATTCATTAATTTTTTCAAAATGTTTATATTCTTTAATGGTTTTGATTAGTTTTGAATTAAATTTTGTTCAAACAATTCTATACGAAGAAACGTAAATATTTTTTACTTTATGAAATATAATTATGTTAAACAGCATTAAAATATGTAAATAAAGTAATCCTAATTCATGCAATAAAAATCATACTCTATGCGCAAAATACATAAACATAAAAATTACCCATTACAACCGAATACACAAAGAAATTTAACATACAATTATAAGAAAAAGAAAAGAAGAAATCTCTTTTATTTCACATTATCTTGAATTTTACGCTTGATCACGCCCCATTTAAGGAATTCTCAGAACACATAAAAATCTTTGGAAAGGCGTCATAAAATCATTAAAAAGATAATAAAAAATATTTATTACCCATAAATTATTATTATTATTTTTTTTATTTTAATAAACTGTCAAGCATAAATCTTTGAAAATATGCTCAAATATGAAAAAAGGAAGAATATACAAGGAAAAAATTATTGACTAAAAAAACAAAAATGATTGATTGCAGAAATATTTCCGACAACATTAATAAAGTCTGCAGTGCATAAGAAATATGTACGTGCATAACTGATAATGAAATGTAAATATTACGATAACGCAGACAAAAAAAAAAAAAAAAAAAAAAAAAAGTTATTAAATTATGTAAATTTTTTGCATGCAGATAGATAAATAAAACTAGTATGTTGTGGCTGCCACAAGACTTTCTTTTATATTTTCCTATATAAATTTATGCTGTACAAATTATTTTTTTAAATTATTTCTTATGATAAATGCAGTCAATTTTCATCTCAGAGATGTATTACACGTACACTAAATGTCGAAAGTAAGTCAATTTTACGCCAACATGCAAAAAATGCTTTTTTTTTTTTTTTTTTTTTTGTAAAAAAAAAAAAAAAAAAAAAAAAAAAAGATACATTTGATTAAAATTATCATAGATCTATCGTTCAACCACTTATCTTAAAACTGCTATCGAGTTCTTTCGAAACATACCCACGCTGAAAATTTACACCTTCCCAGGCAGAATTCCTCTCCCGATTCTTCAGTAAGGAATACTCCTACATATACACAGCCCCCCCCCCCCCCAATTTACTATTAGGCCGCGGTAGCTCAGTCAGTAGAGCGCCGAGCTCGTAATTAGAAGATTGTGGGTTCGGTACTGGAGCCGGCCAAATACCATCGTGTACACTTATGGTGGCTGGTGCACGTAAAATCTGTCGTGGCCACAAAGTCCTCCATGTTCCTATCGAATATTATACCTGTGGAGGTCACGGAAGCAGGGGAGCCATCCCCTCCGTGGAGGATCAAAATTGTGATGGCATGTCTCCGGACCATCCTTAGGGGTGCATCCCAAACCGCCGTCAATTACCCATAGCGCTGTCGTAATTTACTATTACTATTATCAATATTTATTATTGATTTCGTAATTATTTGTTAAAAATAACTCTCATTATGTACATTTATACGAAATTTTGTCCTATACTGGCATATTAAAAATTATGAAAAAATGGGATGAGAGCACTACCAGTTGAGCGATTGATCCCCATACGTAATCAGCATCAATATAGGCAGTTAAGTCCCAACCATATATCAAGTTTAGTTAAATTTCGTTCATAGGTTCGTGAAATACAGTATCCACAAATTTTTTTAAACACACACACATTCACACACAGACAGAAATTTTCTAAAAACTGTCAAATCGTATTCAGGACATCTTACAGCGTGTAAACTCATCTAAAACCAGAGATAAAAATTTTTCATGAATCCAATATCAAGTAAAAAAGCAAAGAACATATGTAGAATGTATTCACACGAACCTAATAGTTATTTATAATTTATAATTTGTGATATATATTTTCAACTTTAACGAGTATGGTTTGGTCATCGCAAAACATTCTCCTATATTATTTATTATAACAGATAAAATGTACAAATAATAACAGATAACAGGCCTAACAGATAGCACAAAATGTAAATCAACACAGCTTCTGAAAACAAGGATTATACCTATGCAGCTGGTCCGATTTATAGATGCCCAGGAAAAGCATTTAAAAAAAAAAAAAATTTTAAATAGCGCCACCGTTTGGTCGATATACACCTAAATACATTCAGTATAGCGTTTCATTATATGAATATGAAGTTTGGTGCATTTAAGGACAATAGAGGCCGTGGTAACCTGGTTGGTAATTGCACCGAATTCGCAATTGCTTCGGTACTCAAACCACCGAAGACCGCTGTGTACGCTAATGGCGAATGGTGTACGTTAAATCTATTGCGGTCACAAATTCCTGAAAGTTCCCATCAGAATTTTTACCTCTGGGGATACTGGATCAGGGATTACTCGGCTCTCATCTTGATCAAAATTACGAGCTCTTGTTTGGTGGTGCTATGATTAAACTTTTATGAAAGTTTAATCGTAAGTGGCGATATTATCTATATAAATAAAGAGAATTGCCTGTGTATCTGTGTGTCTGTCTGCACTCTGCTGTTCACTCTACAGAGCTACAAAACTTGTCAGTGGGTAGCTGGGACCCTGCAGGTGTGCACCTCATCGAATTTTTTTCAAATTTCGATTTTGTATTTTTTGAAATTAATATACTTCAATTTTAAACATTGGCTTCTCTGTTTCATTTTTCAAAAATTTATTCTTTCATTTCAATAGTCTCAGTTATTACGCTATTTATTTTTTATTCATTTAATTCGTTATATTTTGGAACTAAATCACTATGGAGGTGTTGTATTGAAACTCAATAAATATAGCAAAGCATCTTATTATTATTATTATTATTATTATTATTATTATTATTATTATTGATATAGATATTAATTAACTGATGTGTACCGTAATGACATTCATTAGATAAAACGAAATGTTGATTCGTAGTGGAATTGAATGATTAAATAATGAATTGAATCATATTAAAAATAATGTTAATCTGTGTTAATGAAACTCAATAAATATAGCAATCCATTGTATTGTGTTTCAGTAAGAGTGAAGTGGGGTAAGTGTTATTCTGTTTTGTCATAGTAAGCCTTTGGCTTCATTATGCTCAGTTGCTATTACACCTACAGTCTGAAAAACAAGCGTAAACTACAACTAATTGTCTTTAAAAATGCGATTTTTAATAATTTAACGATGAGCCACGTAAAGGGGGTGTGTGTGAAAATCTTGTGTTTCGCGAATCTACTTGTCCTATAGTTTAGGGCAAGTGTAATCTTGGTCTACTTCATCCATATGCTGTATACTAAGAGGTATATATAAATCAACTTTCCAGATAATGAAAATCTTCATGAATACGCATTTTTTTTTAATTACTTAAATAACCCTAGTCATTAAATAGTTACAAACTCCTCGTACGCGCTGAATTACACTTCACAACTTAAACTTTTTAACACATTAATAAAAATCTACAAAAGGGATCAGGAATTAAGTTTCATTAAGAGAGACCGAAGAAAAAAAAAAAAGAAAAGAAAAGAAAAGCAAAAAAATATAGATTGCAGTTGATATACTTGGGACAAGCGTTAAAATGTTGATGACATTTTCCGGACATACAAAATTTCTGGGGCAAGTACACTAAGAAAAAATTCTGTGACTGATATCTAGAAAATAAATTGTGGCTCTAGTGAAAATAGTTCCATGTCATCCTTATAAATTCTAGCCCCCTTTGAAAGAGAGTTTTTGAAACCTCTACACTCTCAGAAATGGATACTCAAATTTCACGAAAATTTCTTCATTTTTGACGAAAGTGTTTCTAGGGATATGCTCCGAGCGAACATTTCGTCAAATTGACGAAATTTCTTTCGTTACCTATATGAGAATACGAATTTCGTCAAAAATAAAAAATAAAATATTTTCTCCTTCTTATTTCGTCAAATTGAGAAAATTACTTTCGTCACTTGTTTGAACATACGAATTATGTCAATACATTTTTTCATCCTAGTTTCGTGATACAGAATAAAATACAAATTATAAAATTACTTGCAAGTTCGTTGCTTTAGGCATTAAATCCTAATTATATTTAATAAAAATATAAATAAAACAGAGCAAACAAAAACAAATCATTTGGACATTTATTTGACAGCTTTGAGACAATGATTTTTGTCTCAATTGATCCATATTTTTACAAAAATTGTTAGAAAAAAGCGCACACAATATTTTGTAGACATAGGACATCACAAACATACATGCCCGCACCGTGATTCGAGCCCGGGACGTGGGAATCCAGAAATCAGCGTCCTACCGACCGAACCACCAAGCCGGCAAATAAAAGTGATTGTAACATAAAGTCGAAAGAACACAGGAAAAAAACTAATATGGCGGTAATGAAAGCTAGCACATGCTATTGTAAGTAAACAGTTTCGTCATATATTTGAGAGTTCACGTTTCCTCAAAAATCACGTGATCGCTTGACGAAATGGCTGTCAAAAACAACGAAATTAAGCCTGATGATGTCTGAATCGTCAAAATTGAGTATATTATTTCTGAGAGTGTACTGGAATTCTAGAGTGTTTGCCTATAGTACCGAGGTCAAACTTATTTTAAAATCTCTGTAAATAAATGCGAACACAAGAAGCGAGTTTTAGCGACTATAATTCAAGTTTATGACTCAATTCTAGGAAATTAAGCAAGCATTTCTCGCAATATACAGGATTTATAATATTCTTTTACCATATAGAAATATATAGACTATAAATTCACGGTCATTTTGTCAATTAGATTATTGATTTACCTTATACACATTGCTCAGAAATCTATATTTCTAATTTAGAGATTCAGAGCAGGACTATTTATTCATTCTTGATAAAGACGGTATAATTTTTTTTTTTCTCAATGTGTAACCATGGATGAAAACCAAAAAACAGTTATGAAATAGAACAAATCTGAAATTGTATTCAAAATCTATATACAAAACTTACAGTCAAAGCGGTGGCTGCAAAAAATTGACTTGATAAGGTATGAAGCTTATTTTTTTTTTCTATAGATAGAATTCATTGTTACAATGAAAATCTGATAGGGTTGCCTGGTCAAAGCTGTCAAGTTTAAGAGAAACAACCTTACTTCCGGTCACAATTTAAACGATTTTCGAACCTCACTGGTGTGAAGATGAAACCGGGGCTAAAATGTAGAGATTTATATGCTCTTTAAAATGGCATAGGGTTGCCTGGTCAAAACCGTCAAGTTTCAGAGGTTGCCTCGATAATAGGGGTAAATTTAAACGATTTTCGAACCCCACAAGTATGAAGATGAAACCGGTGCTAAAATGCAGAGATTAATATGCTCTTTAAAATGGCATACGGTTGCCTGGTCAAAGCCGTCAAGAAACAGAGGTTGCCACGAAAATAGGGGACGTATTTTGCGATTTATTTACCCAAGTAAAAAGTGATTTACCCAAGTGTAAAGATGAAACCGGTGCTAGAATGTAGAGATTAATATGCTTTTTAAACGGGCATAAGGTTGTTTGGTCAAAACCGTCAAAACCCGGAGGTTGCCTCGAAAATAGGGGCCAAATTTAAACGATTTTCGAACCTCACAAGAGTAAAGATGAAACTGGTGCTAAAATGTAGAGATTAATATGCTCTTTAAAATGGCATAGGGTTGCCCTGTCAAAACCATCAAGTTTCAGAGGCTGCCTCTATAATAGGGGTCAAATTTAAACGATTTTCGAACCCCACAATTGTAAAGATGAAACCGGTGCTAAAATGTAGGGATTAATATGCTCTTTAAAACGGCATAAGTTTGCCTGGTCAAAACCGTCAAGACCCGGAGTTTGCCTCGAAAATAGGTCAAATCTGTCAAGTAAAGCAGTCAACCACAAAAAAATAGGCGAGTTTTGAAGATTTCTTAACGAAGTGTAAAAAAAAATACGAATAGCATTAACAAAGAAAATGAATAAGGATGAAATTATATGAATATTTGAAAGGTGTGGCTGGTTCCAGAATGTACATCATAGAAGTTATTTTAAAATGGTATATATTTGCCTGGTAAAATTAGTAAAGCAATAGCGGTCAGTCTCCAAAAAGCTAACGCATATTAAAGTTGTTTAACACAAAATGAAACACACATGAAGACTAATTAAAAAAGGTTAAACACGAAATGATTAATATTTAAAAGATGAAATTGCGAGCTTAATGTAGAACATACAACACTTTTCAATTTGCTTACGATTGGTGCTTCAAACCTGTCAAGGTATAGCGGTCAGCTTAGAAAAGGAAGCGAATTTCAATATTCGTTTATGTTATTTGTTTAATGATGTAAGAGAATTTAAAACATAAAGAAAATTAAATTATTATGCGTGACCATTCTTTTTCTAATCTGTATAAAACTAATTTCAGCTCACGAGCTCGTTTTTTCCCCATTTTTCAATACTTAAAATATTCAAATTTTGTCAAGGTATTGAGAAGATAAATTCCCTGAAGAAATGTATGCGACTGCTTTGTAGAATTTTATACGAAAATTTTGGGTTGTGCCGATTTTGTTGTATTAAAAATTTGTCAAATTTAGAAAATTTTCTCAATTAATTTTTTTCTATCTAAATAAAAATAATCAATAATACCTTCTGCAAATTAATTATGGGTACAAATAAAGCGAAAAACATTTTTAAAAAAGTGATAAATTTTTCGCGTTTCTTAATAACCATGAATTAATTTATGAAATTGAAATTGGTAAATCTTGCTGCAAATCTGAAATAAAAGTTTTTTTTTTTCTTCATTTTATTTAATTATTTATTTTGTATACTAACAGAATTTTTTATTATAAGTTTCTTGGGCATTATAATCTTCATTTCTGTTACCTTTTGCGGGCGTATTTTCTTATCTGTATCCGCATGCTACATTTTTAATTTTTACTGTTAATTCGTTGCTTTTATGGGAAATTTTAGAACAGTTCTATTGCAGTTTATTTATTTATTTTTTCTTTTTTAAATACTTTTTATATTTTTTCTTCACATTGTATAAAAAAAACCCTTCAAAATTAGCTTTTTTTTTTTTTTTTTTTTTTTTTTTTCGAGGCAACCACTATTTCTCGAGATTTTCATCTGGCAACCCTATGTGGCCGGTGAAAGAGAAAATTATTCTCTATATTTTATAAACGGTTTCATTTTTAAATATGTTAAGGTAAGAAAACCGCTAAAATTCACCCCCCCCCCCCACACACACGCACACACTTTTAATGGCAACCTCTTTTCTTGGCGGTTTTGACCAGGCAACCCTATGCCATTTTAAAGACCATATTATTCTCTACATTTTAGCGTCGGTGTCATCTTTACACTTGAGTAAATCATTTTTTACTTTGGTAAATAAATCGTAAAATACATCCCCCTTTTTCGTGGCAACCGCTGTTTCTTGACGGCTTTGACCAGGCAACCCTATACCATTTTAAAAAGTATATTATTCTCAACATTTTTCACCGGTTTCATCATTACACTTGTGGGGTTCGAAAATCGTTTAAATTTGACCCCTATTATAGAGGCAGCCTCTGAAACTTGATGGTTTTGACCAGGCAACCCTATGCTATTTTAAAGAGCATATTAATCTCTACATTTTAGCACCAGTTTCATCTTTACACTTGTGAGGTTCGAAAATCGTTTAAATTTGGCCCCTATATTCGAGGCAACCTCCGGGTTTTGACGGTTTTGACCAGACAACCTTATGCCCGTTTAAAGAGCATATTAATCTCTACATTTTAGCACCGGTTTCATCTTTACACTTGGGTAAATCACTTTTTACTTGGGTAAATAAATCGTAAAATACGTCCCCTATTTTCGTGGCAACCTCTGTTTCTTGACGGCTTTGACCAGGCAACCCTATGCCATTTTAAAGAGCATATTAATCTCTACATTTTAGCACCGGTTTCATCTTCACACTTGTGGAGTTCGAAAATCGTTTAAATTTGACCCCTATTATCGAGGCAACCTCTCAAACTTGACGGTTTTGACCAGGCAACCCTATGCCATTTTAAAGAGCATATTAATCTCTAAATTTTAGCACCGGTTTCATCTTCACACTTGTAGGGTTCGAAAATCGTTTAAATTCTGACCGGAAGTGAGGTTGTTTCTCTTAAACTTGACGGCTTTGACCAGGCAACCCTATCAGATTTTCATTGTAACAATGAATTCTATCTATAGAAAAAAATCAGCTTCACACCTAATCAAGTCAATTTTTTGCAGCCGCCGCTTGGACCCTTCATCACAAATTGTGAAGTTAACTACTAAAGTACAGTAATTGCAAATTTTTTGAATTTTGAGAAGGTGACTTTGACGGAAAGGTAAATGTAAGAAGTTTTTCAAACTTCTAAAACTATCACTGTTTTCTACATGATTTGGTTTCCTAAGGCTAAACATAACAAAGAAAGGTTCAAGCAAACAGATATGATTATTATCGGATCAAATTGAGCTTATCAGTTGCAATGTAAGCGGAAGTTACACCTATCACCCTGCACCTTACATTAATTCAGGTATGTTTTTATGAATTTCAATGAACTTTAAAAGAAATTGTTTTATATGAAATTGAAGGAATTCAGTCTCTCGTAACTTGACTGAGAGAATAACAGAAAGTACTTCAGAGCATTGAAAGTAAATTAATTCAGGTGCATCAATATCCGATTCATTGATGTCGTACCATAGTGATTTTTTTACAACACTATTTTTTTATCACAAGTTTTGTATAGAAATTTTTAGCCTACACTGAAAAGAAATTCTGTAACTGACATCTAGAATCCAAATTGTGGCTCTAGAAAAAATAGTTCCATGTCATCCTTATAAATTCTAGTCCCCTTGGAAAGCGAGTTCAAGAAGCCCCTATTAGAATTCTAGAGCGTTTGCCTATATTCTCGAGGGCAAAGTTATTTAAAAATCTCTGCAAATAAATGTGACTAGAAGAGGCGGGTTTCAGCAACTATAATCTTGGTTTATGACCCAATTCTAGAAAATCAAGTGAGAATATTTCGCAATACAAAAGATTCAGAATATTTGGAATATTCAGAATATTGTTCCATCATCTAGAAATATGTAAACTAGAAATTCTCTATCATTTCGTCCATTCAGTTTATTGGCGTGCCTCATGCGCATAGCTCAGAAATCTATATTTCTATTTAAGGGATTTAGAAAATGGCCACTTATTCATTCTAGAGGAAGGCGGTATATATTTTTTTTCTCAGTGTTTTCTAATTTAGGAATCCAGGAAATGACTATTTATTCACTCTAGTTGAAGATGGTATATTTTTTTCCCCTCAATGTGTAACCATGGATGAAAACCAGAAAGCAGTTAAGTAATAGAAGAAATCTGAAATTGTATTCAGAATCTATATACAAAACTTAGTTTCATTATCACAAACTGTGAAGTTAACTCTGAAGTACAATAATTGCATTTTTTTTTTTTAATTTTGAGAAGGCGACTTTGCCGGGAAGGTAAATGTAAACAATTTTTCAAACATCTAAAACTGTCTTGTTTTCTGTATTATTTGGTTTCCTAAGGCTAGTATTATTTGGTTTCCTAAGGCTAAGTATAACAAAGAAAGGTTCAAACAAGCAGATATGATTGCTATAGGATTGATTTGAGCTTATCAGTTGCAATATAAGCGGGAATTACACCTACCCCACTGCACCTTACATGAATTCAGGTACGTTGTTATGAATTTCAATGAACTTCAAAAAACATTGTATTATATGAAATTGAAAGAATTCAGTTTTTCGTAACTTGACTGAGAGAATAACAGAAAATACTTCAGAGCATTGAAAGTAAATTAATTCAGGTGTATCAATGTCCGATTCATTGATGTCGTACAGTAATGACTTTTTTACTACACTACTTTTTTATTACAAATTTTGTATAGCAATTTTTAGCCTACACTGAGAAAAAATTCTGTAACATCTAGAATCTAAATTGTGGCTCAAGAAAAAATAGTTCCATATCATCCTTATAAATTCTAGTCCCCTTGGAAAGCGAGTTGTAGAAGCCCCTATTAGAATTCTAGAGCATTTGCCTATGTTATCGAGGGCAAAGTTATTTAAAAAATCTCTGCAAATAAATGCGAATACAAGATGTGGGTTTCAGCAACTATAATCTTGGTTTATGACCCAATTCTAGAAAATCAAGCGAGAATATCTTGCAATACAAAATATTCAAAATATTTGGAATATTCAGAATATATACATGATAACTCTTACAGTTTATAATATATATATGTCTATAGTACGTTTATAATATATATATATTTCTTAAGTTCAGAATATATACATTCAGAATATATACTTTGTAGATATACATGTGCATTCCTTTCAGATAAAGTGATGGCTGTGCCATTAACATCCAAACATTATACACAAAATAGTCTAAAAAAGAAAGAAAACAATGAAAAAATAAAAGCACACTTCATCATCTAGAAATGTGTAAACTAGAAATTCTCTATCATTTCGTCTTTTCAGTTTATTGGCGGACCTCATGCGCATAGCTCAGAAATCTATATTTTTATATTTAAGGGATTTAGAAAATGGCCACTTATTCATTCTAGAGGAAGGCGGTATATTTTTTTTTCTCAGTGTAAAATAGCAATTTATGCCTTTTGAATAGCGATTCTGCGATTCTTGCCTTTAAATCTAACCCTTTAATCCTAAAGCCTGTCTTTTTTTTTTTTCCCGTCAAGCATTGCCGAAACAAAATTCTAAAATGACTAAATTTTAAACATGTGTCTTTTTTTTTTTTGAGAAAATAATAAATATCTGTAATGTACAGTACCAAATTCTCGTATTTATACTGTGCACAGTATTAATTTTATGAATCATTAAACAGATATACTGAAAAACGGCTAACACTGAAAGGGTTAAAAGAAATTTATTGATCGAGAATAGTTATGGAGAGTATCCTGAAAAAGAAATAGCGAGTTATATGCAGTGTTGCCAGATCTGGTGAAATTTTATTCGATGATCATCAATAAATCACCAATCATTGAAAAAAAAAAAAAAAAAAATCCGCAGTTCTGGCAACACCCTAGAATCAATAAATTTAAGTAAATAATACTGCTCTGAAAAAAAAAAAAAAAAAAATCGAGATCTGACACCATTTTTGCTGATTCTTATATAAAATGATCTCTTGAATCCGAATATGATTACCATTTTGCTCAGTCACCTACCGTTATCTAGATACACCTCCCTCAATTTTTTTCCCTGTTCGATAATTTTATGACCATGAATTTGATTTGAAGAATGGAAAATAATTTAACATCTAAAAACAAAAGAATATAAAGTTTAAAAAATAACATTAATAACAGATTAAAAAAATATAAGATATGTAATGCATAATTTCAGGGACAAATTCCCCCCAAAATTTTTCCCTTGTCGCAAATGTCCATGTTTTAGAATTTTCCAACTCTGTAGCTCCTCAGAAGATGTTTAACGGTTAAAATAATCCTCCCCCTCCTAAAAATCAAATTTATAGCCATAAAATCACCGAAAAATGATAAAAAGAAGGAAGGGGGGGCATTCCTAAGAAACGGTGGGTGGTAGGGCAAAATGGGCGTCATATTCGGATTCAGGAGGTCATTTTACGTAAGAATATGCTGAAATGGTATCAGAGGCGATTTTCATGCCGAGCAGTGAAATTTGCATTATAATGAAACTAAATGAATTATTGTGTGTCTAAATTAAAACTCAATAAATGCGGACCAATATTACCAAATTATTGATTTATTAACTAAAATGAGTATTTAAAACATAATAAATGACCATCTAAAGAGACTTATCTTTTTCACATCAGATTTTCTTGTCTTAAAGCAGGCAGTGCTTCACAAAAGAACAAATACTTTGTACATATACATGTGCATTCCTTTCAGATAAAGTGATGGCTGTGCCATTAACATACAAACATTACACACAAAATAGTCTAAAAAAGAAAGAAGACAATGAAAAAATAAAAGTACTAACGAACCATTTTTAGTACGACATCTAAAGGTAAGGTTTAGTTTTTAGCATTAGACTGTCCAAAAAGTTACTTTCATTTTTATACATGAATAATACAAGTATTGTATTTTTTTTTTTTTTTTTTTTTTTTTTTTTACTAACATATTTTTATTCTTAGTACTTTTATTTTGTATTTTATTTCATTTTATTTGTTTATTTTTAATTTCTGTGAATCTGTTCGATGACAATTTTTTTTAATATTTTATAGTTAGTAATAAATCAATTTAAAAGTTTTTTATTTTTTTAATGGATATGAAAACTTTTAATATAGTTTCATAGTTTAACACTTGTGTAATAAAGGGTTTTTTTTTTTTTGAAGAACATATAAAGGAAAAGTAACAGCAAAGGATTCACTAAAATTTTCAACCGTAATTTTTTTAAAAATAACATCTGGTTGTACAAAATCAGTATAAAATTTTAAAATTCATATAAACTTGATAAAATACTGATTAAAATTGTGGTTTTATCATTACAAATTGTCCTAAGTGAAGTTTTAACTTGACAAGGAAGGAAAATTTAGATGTTACAATAGTTTTAACAGGAAGAATTATGACGAGATTATAAGTTGCATACTTTATATATATATATATATATATATATATATATATATATATATATTCTAGATGTTAAATAAATTTCATATCTAGTAAAAACGTATTTTAGTCATAGTTATATGTAGCGCCATCTACCTTTGATTTTCATAACTAAACTGTTCATTTATCAAACAAAATATGATAATCAAATTTCATTTGAAATTTTGTAGAGTTTTACGAAATTTTGAAAATTACATAGATATTGTAAATGTGTAATATTTTATATTTTGTGCTCTTTTATTGAAATATATTCATTTGAAATATTCAAAAACTTTATTATGACATACTTTGGATTTTTCTGTTTTTTCAAAATAGAATTTTCAGAAGTATATATGCATATTGAGAAAGAAACTTTCGGAACAGCTTAATGTTTAAATACATGTTTTAAAAAATCGTATTATTATTATTTAAAAAAATATATAAAATACTTTTGAATTACTTTGATAATTAGAATTCTGGATATTTCAAATTTTCAAACGTAGCTTTAGATTTATTTAAAATTGATATCATTTGAATTTTACTAGTTCAGAATTTAATTCAATTAATGCTCAACTAAGTAACTTAGAAATACATAAAATTTTAATCTCATTCTAAATAATACAGAAAATAACTTTTCAATCATTAGAGCGTTACATTAAATACAAGAGGTATTTATTATATTTTTCAAGTAATATTTACTTTCCTAAAACATTAATATTGTCGTTTAAATTTAAATAAATAATTAAAAAAAAAAATAATAAGAAATTCAATCTTAAATATTTAAAAGTATTTAAAAAGTTATTCAGTAATTTTATGAAGTAAACAACATTAAGAAATTTTATTTCTATCATGTTAACATATTTAACGATATAAAGTTGTCAAAATACACAATTTCATTTTGAAATTTTGTTGAATTTTTAACATCCAATTCTTTGAATGTAAAATACATTACAAATAATTATTCTTTGTAATATCATAGCTGCCAATTTTTATGCTTTTTTTTTTTATATCCCCTTAATGTAACAGACATTTTTATTTTACATACTGAGTGAAAATTGTTACAGAAATTTACAAAAAGTTTGCTATAAAAAATTACTGGTAGCCAAAACCGTAAATTTAACAGCTATGTAATACATAAAACATTTTTCTTTTCATGTGTAAATAACTAGGATAAATGCACAACTGCAAAGTACTGCGAATTTTTAATACCACTATTTTTTATAGAAAGTTGTTTTAATTATTTGAAGCAGTTTTCTATGACAAAACAAAGTAAAACTCTTTATTCAGAAAAAGTGGAGTAAAAATAGGCAGTACTTGGTAACTATGAAGACAGCATCAACAACAACCGGATTTTATTATTAGTAGTAATGAAAACAAAAATACAAACAATAAATCTTTCATATTGTTCAAGTATGCTGAAAAAATTCAGGAATTAATTTTTCCAGCTATCTCTCTCTATCTATATTAAGCGTAACAGAAATATAGCATTAAAAAATACATAAAATCGCGCTAGAAAAACACTTATAAACTAAGATCTATGCGACAATGTTTGAAGACATGGAATACAGATTTTCCTCTCTTTCATTATCATAAAATACTGTTTCAAAATTTACTATACATTTTCACTCAAGCAAACAGCATTAAATATACAAAATTAAAGTACTATACACTGATTTTTAATGATAATATACAATAAATGTAAAATATTTAATCATACAGTTTGGGAAAACAACTTATGTAGAGTAAGTGCTCCAGTGATTGACACCTTTAGAGCAATTTCTGATGTTTTTAATGTTCTAGTCATCAGAAACTATTTTTAGAAATCTTAAGTTAATATATATGGTATGAAAGAATTTCAGAACCTCATATATGTCATAATATATACATATGATAATAATAATAATTATTATTATTATTTTATGAATTTTTATTTTATACTCACTCAATATTCCAGTAATTGACACTGCCGGGTTTTTCATTTTACGAGTAATTGGCACCCTGTGTTCCAGTGTTTGACACTGCTAGTTATTCAATTTACCAGTTATTGGCACCCTATGCTCCAATGTTTGACATACAATGTTAAAATTCATGTAAAATATATGCGTTTATTTTTTTTTCTTATATAATAATTATTTCGGGAAAGATGTCAATTACTGGAGCAAGTCAATCACTGGAGTACCTACCCTATATGATTTTCTTTTATATAATTAATAAATTAAAGAAATATTGAGAATTTACAAGTATATAATGTCTTGTTTAATACAGTTTTAATTTATTTCTCATATTATATAAATTTTAAATCGTTTTACAACTTCTGTATTTTAAGAAGGTTTCTCTGAATCTTCTGCGAGTTTTATATTATAATCATAAATTTTATCGTCTTGAATATTAAATTAAATAAAACTACTAGTTGTTTTATTTATGAATATACATTTATTTACAAATCAAGGATAAATAATTAGGATAGAAAAAATCCTAAACAACTGTATAATTCTGTATCCCGGACGCATCATGTCCAAAAATGTAATTTTTCAGGAAAGCAACTTCTTCTTCTATTTTTTTCAACTTTATTTTTCAACTGTTTTACATGTTTCTTCGTAAATATCAGTAATCTCTTTATGATACTTTAACATAGTGTAGACGGTAACAAAAGTATCCGAACACTAGCAAAAATTCCTACATAAAAAAGTACACTTAATACTGCTTTGTTAAATAAATCCTTGCCGAATCATGTTCTTAGGCTGACTAAAAACAAGATTCGACAAGGATTTATTTAACAAAACAGTATTAACTCTTAATAGCAGGAGACTTGGCGTTGGAATATTAAAACAGGAATAAACTACTACGTCAGAAACGCCAAAGAAAAATTATTGAGGTGCATACAGCTGTTTCGGTAGCCTAAAGCGTACCGTCTTCAGTGCAAAAAGAATTCTGAATCTGGAGAAGTGCTCGTTCCGCAAACAAGAAACCAATAAATCGGCTATTTCTAAACATTGCTGGGAGAAAAATCATAATTTAAAATTTAATTCAGCTAAAATAATTTGCAGACCTAAATCCATTCATGAACTCGATTTCTTTGAAGCTCTTCATATTTTTAAAAATTTTAAAAACCTTCTAAATTGTGATTTCGCTGTTCCCTATTTGTCTGATTGTTGGAAATTTTACATTCAGTCCACATTTCCTTAATTTTTCTACTGTTTACACAGCTACACATTCCTTAATTCCTATTGGCCACACTCCCCACCTCTTCCGTAATCCTATTGGTTGAACTAAATCCGGTCCCTCTCCTATATTTACGAGCACTTCTCCAGATTCAGAATTCTTTTTGCACTGAAGACGGTACGCTTTAGGCTACCGAAACAGCTGTATGCACCTCAATATTTTTTCTTTGGCGTTTCTGACGTAGTAGTTTATTCCTGTTTTAGTATTAACTCTATTTTTTTTATATAGGAATTTTGCTAGTGTTCGGATACTTTTGTTACCGACTGTATAAATAATATAATATACTAAATGCAAATGCTGTTTTTAATTATACATTTTGACGCAATCCCCCCCCCCCCCCCCTACACACAAAATAAAATAAAACGAACATGGTGGTATTCTTTACCATAGAGGTATAAAATTAGTAATTTCGAAATTTAAAATGCAACCAACCAAACGTTAATTTTATTTAAATAACTGCTAAAAAAGTTTATAAATTCATTTTTCGTGATATCACTATCTATGTATAGTAAACGCACAGAAATATAGCATTAAAAAAAGTATAACAACGCGCTAGAAAAAACACTCATAAACTAAGACCTATGCGACAATGTTTGAAGACATGGAATAGAGATTTTTTATTTTTTATTAGAATAAGATACTGCTCCAAAATTTATTGCATATTGTCACTCAAGCAAATAGTCTTTAATATACAAAATTAAAGTAGTATGCACTGATGTTTAATTATAATGCATACTTGCCAACCATCTCATTATGAACCGTACAATTTTTAGTACCCGCCTTTTTTTTCACACCAATAATTTTTCAGAGTAATTTTAGTCTTATTTAATCGTAATAACATTTGGAGAGAATTACTCTAAAAATATAATGGTGTGAGAAAAGGGGCGTTTTTTCAGGGGGCGTTAACAATTGTACGGTTATTAATGAGATGGTTGGCAAGTATGATAATGTACGATATATGTAAAACATTTAATTACGCAGTTTCGGAAAACTATTTACGTACACTGAGGTAAAAAAAAAAAAAAAAAAAAAAAAAATATATATATATATATATATCGCTTTCATCTAGAACGAATAGATAGACTTTTTCTGAATACCTAAACAGGAAATATAGATTTTCGAATTACGCATATAAGGATGTAAACAAATGTAAACAAATAACTTGTATATATTATCAGGAATTTCTAGCCTACAATTTTCTATATGGTGAAATAATATTATAAATACAGTGCCCGCAGCCAGAGTTCCCAACTTTTATAATTTATTCAAGAGCATTTTTAGCCCCGCCTTCTTTTCGCACCAGAAATTTTGTAGATTATTTTTCTTTAATATGTGGCAACGATTAAATAAGAAGAAAACCATTTTTCAAAATTTCTAGTATGAAAAAGAGGCGGGGCTAAAGTGTTCGTGAATAAATTATAAAAGTTGGGAACACTGCCCGCAGCAGTCCTATATTTTTATGTGCATTTTATTATTTTCCCACCGCTTTAATCAATAAGTATACTTTTACCTATTGCTTTAGCTTTAAAATCCTGACAAAAAGTATAAAAAAAAATAGTGGTATCAAAATAATAAAACAAACGTGAAAATATAGGACCGCGGTGGGCACTGTGAATATTGTGAACGTATGAATATTTTGTAATGAGAGAAATTATCACTTGATTTTCTAGAATTGGATTATAAAACAAAATTATAGTTAATAAAACTCGTCTCTTGTGACCGCATTTATTTACAGTGATTTTTAGATGAGATTGACCACGAGAATATTGGAAAACGCTCTAGATTTTTAACAGGGGTTTTTAGAACTCGCTAGAAAAGAGGACTAGAATTTATAGGGATGACATGAAACTATTTTTACTAGACACACAATTTAGATTCTAGATGTCAGTCACATAATTTTTTCTCAGTGTATATCATTTTTTTTTTTTTTTTTAATAACAAATTAACGAAATATTGAGATTTTACAAGTAAATAATTGCTCGTTTAATACAGTTTTAATTTCTTTCTCAAATTATATAAATTTTAAATTGCTTTGTAACTTCTGCAATTTAAAAACATTTCTCTAAATAAGCTGTGAATTTTCTAGTGTGATTATAAATTTATCGTCCTGAATATTAAATTAAATAAAACTACATGTTATCAGGGCCCGACTTGGCCCAATTGGGGCCCGGGTCAAAAACATTTTGGGCCCCCCCTCTGCTTCCCTACTTCAGTAATGAAGAATCGAAATTTATGGAGGTATTTAAATTTTTCACCTCATTATAGATATATAACAAGAAAATTGATTAGAACCTAAAATAGCTATAAAGTCCCCCCCCCCTCCAATGGTCAGACCAAATATCGTTCTATCCATTTTATTTCTAATTGCTAATTTTGTCATCTAGATCTAGCTGCGAAAAATTCATATCCTTGCTGACACTAGGGCAGAATTCAGCTAAATTTTCGCAAATACGATGGCTCAGTTAAGTCGGATTTTACACTGTAGATACTGATATTTTGTTTAAAAAACGTTCATTAAAGATGGAAACGTAACATAAACTTTCTATTCAATTTGAGGGGGGCCGTCTGATGTGGGGGCCCTGGGCAACTGCCCCGTATGCCCCTGCCTTAGTCAGGCTCTGCATGATATGTTATTTATGAGTATACATTTCTTTTCAAAACAGGTGTAAATAGTTAGGATAGACAGTGTCTAAAACAACTCCAGAATTAGTAATATAGTGAAATTAAAAATACTATCAAGCAAATTTTAATCTCGTTTAAATATCTGCTAAAAAGTTCATAAATTTAATTTTTCAGATGTCATTATCTATCTATGGTAAGCGTAAAGAAATGCAGGATAAAAAGAAAAAAAAAACGTGCTGGAAAAATGCACATAAACTAAGATCTAAATAATTTTTGAAGATATGGAATGAAGTTTTTTTTTTTTTTTTTTTTTTTTTAAATCTTTAATGTAATGAAATACTGTTAAAAAATTCACTGTAAATGCCATCTAAACAAAGGGTTGTAAAATGTCATTTGTAGGGTACAAAAGTGGCTCTCTTTCGACTTTCAGGGTTATGACTTTTGAAATTAAAATTGTATTCACTCATTAATGAAAACGATTTTGATGAATAATAATTTTAATAAATATACTGCACTGCGTGAATTCATTTAGAAAAATATAAAAAAAATACTTACATGATGGTTACAACATAATAGCTTTATTTGATGTACTAATCTTTTTCATTATTTAATGAATGTAGAGTATATAGATTACTAAGATCAAATTTTCATTTTGAAGTACACGAATAAGTAAATAAATAAATAAAATAATTATAATAATTTAAATAATTTGTGCAAAAACATTTAAAAGGTTACATATTTCAGACATATTTTTAAAATATAATGATGAAATTGCTTGATAATGCATCTTAATTTTGAAAATTTCATACAATGTTATAGATTTAATTATATTAAGCACATTAAAAATCTCCTGCCAGGAAAAGTTATTAAATGCACTCTTAATTTGACGGCATGCTGAGCTAAAATTGACTTTCATTATATTGACACTGTTGCCATTTGCATATAAATTAAACTACTTCAAAACTGACGACAGCAAGAATATATAAGGAGAGTTGTTCAATATCCGCTCACCTTTTACGTAATAATGTAATAACATAGGACATGCACTAAACAAAATTAATGAAGTTCTAACAGTTTTTCTGGATATTGTTAATGTTTATCATTATAATCTTTTAGTTGAAGGATTTTTTAAGAATAATTTTAAAGGAGCGACTTCTCAAGATAGATAATAGCAGAATAAATGTATTTATGATTATTAGACTTTAATTTTTATATCGAATAGAAATTGTTGACGGACAAATATTTTATACGAAGGGATGATATACCATTTTTATATAAAGGATTATGAACAACACCAGTTTAATTAAAATTTTACAAGATCAGGAATTCGTGGGGAAAATGAAAATATAATTATTATAAAAAAATTCGAAATGTTTTGTGTTTTAAAACATAAAACGAACTAAATGGGTCACATATGTATTAGAAATGTTGGCTAGGTATTTTTTTGGGCTATTTAATGTAATTTGAAATTTTTTATTAAAATAGCAAAAAAATTAGAGTATTTTAATTATACATCTAATGTATTAAAAATAAACTATCGGAACCAATTTACCTGAATAATAATAAAAAAGAAAAAAAAAGAAAATCTCTCTTTGACAGAATTAAATTTAGTACGAGAGGACTAATTTATATATTGCAATCTTGCAACTTTTTTTTTTTTTTTTTTTTTTTTAAGCCACTTTGGCTAATAACAAGCTCGACATTTCTCACATAATAACCGTTTAACGTATCTGAAAACGCAAATGTAACGGTTATTATGTGAGAAATATCGAGCTGGTTATCAGCCAGGGTGGCTCAGAGGAAGAGCATCCGCACGTTAAGCGGAGGGTCTGCGTTCAATTAAATGATAAACGCATTGCTGTCTAAACTATCAAACAGTATTTTATAAAATGTAAGATTTAATTTTAATGTTATTATTATTATTTAATAATAATGTCACTCACCCTGTTCAAAAACATAAAAGAAAAAAATCCTAGATTTTTACAAGCATAAATTTTTGAACCAATATCTATTGCAGATTCTTAGTTTTGAGAACATTTTGGAAATTCGGGTAAGGGGCAATGAATTAACTTTAGTATAAATAATGCAAGTTGAAAAATCTACGATTTAACAATATCCCTCTTTTCTCCAGAGGGTATACTCCTTCCTACTAAACATATTGCTTAGAGCTACTGGTTGATTTCCAAGGCTGCAAAATGAAACAATTTTGGAGACGTGTAGCATCATGAAAATATATTCTAAAAAGACTATTTAAGTATTGACGACTGGTTACCATTGTAATCATTAAATGACTGTCCATAATAGTATCCAATAATTGATTTAAAAAAACTTTCAAAACCCAAATTTTTATTATAACGTATCATATAAATCTTTTCAAAGTTAGAATAAAATTTAATTTGCAAAAAAAAGTAACTTTTTCGTTTATTAACCAAAATTGAGGAAATTTGAACTGTGTTATGAAAAGGGAAATTATTTCTTAAAATTCACAACAGATGGCAGCACCACACGATTGCCTATAAGTTTTGTGATTTCATTTTATGATTAAGGGCCAATATCTGCAATTTAATTATTCGTTTGAGGCACCTTTTATTATTATTTTAGTTTATTATTATTTTTTTTTTATTATAACTTAACATTTTACTGATTTGGTTAATGTTTATGTGTTTTTCCTAATCATTTTTATTTTATATTGTTAATTGTTTCATTGACATTTTAGTGAATATTCCGTCCAATACAGGGCGCTTGTAGTCTACAAAAAACTCTTTTTTGCTTCTTAAAAGAGATGTAAGAAAAAGGCTTCTTAAAAAATCTCTTCAAAAATTCTTAGAATACTGTGTAGTCAACGATAAATTTTCTTTTATCAATTGACATCTTTTCTACTAATTGTCTGCAAAAATTAACACTCCGGACCTTCAGGGTATCGAACGCGGGACCACCGGATTATTTGCACGGCGCTCTTACCAACTGAGCTACGGAGAAACAAATGAAAAAGCTTGTATTTACCTTAAAATAGAGGCGCATTTTTTATTTGGTTGAGATTCACAAACATACCGTAATGAATGACAGCAAGTACAGTCGGTAACAAAAGTGTCCGAACACTAGCAAAAATTCCTATGTAAAAAAAGTACACTGATTACGGTTTTGTTAAATAAATCCTTATCGAAACATGTTCTTACACTGACTAAGAACAGGGTTCGACAAGGATTTATTTAACAAAACCGTATGAAGTGTACTTTTTATACATAGGAATTTTTGCTAGTGTTCGGACACTTTTGTTACTGACTGTACATAAGAATTTGGGAATAAGAAGACGGAGTGTTTAATAGTTCACAGTAAATAATTAAATAAATTAAATAAGTAAATAAATAAAAAAGGTGAACACATATCTAATTTCTTCCAGTGAACAAGGGACAGTAGATTAGCACCGAGGTAGCTGCATGAAAGAAATATTGTTTTAATCTATTCCATGTCTCCAAACAAGTATACAGAACGGCTAATTATGCTGGCGGTGGGCGATGTCCGTGTATAGCAATGCAAACGCTGCAAATAGGACGCAAAGGCGCAAGCTAACAACAAACGGCTGAAACTTTTTTCAGCATTAACTAAATTACTAATAAACTTTATTCGGCTTTTCTTTTTACAAAGCTCTCTTTTCTCTCTTCTAACACAGGCATACAAAATTGAAGTTGACAAAGTTTGATTTGATGATTTTAGCTGAACTTTATGTTTTTGATGTACTGAAACCGAAAATGCAGCCCATTTTTCTCTATCACGTAGATATTTTTGTTAATACAGGCTGCTGACCGACACAATTTCTTATATATGCCATCATAACAATAGGTTGGTCGGTTGGTATGGTTTTACGTCGCACTAGTGCTGCGCTATTACAACAATAGGTATCCATGATTAATTAATCATGAAAACATACTAGAAAACTTACCATGTAATTATATTGGTTGAAGAGTAATGAAAGAAATTATGTTGGTAGTCACCCTGTATTGACAAAAATCTATACGTGATAGAGAAAAACTGACTTCGTTTTCGGTTTTAGCACACCAAAAAAACATAAAGATCAATCAAAATTATAAAATCAAAATTTTACATGTCGACCTGTGTAATTATTCTACAATTTTAATTACATCTCTATCTACGCAATTTTTTAACGCACTCAAGAACAAAGTTACTTTAGAAATGTAATCTTACCTGTTTATAATCAGGCAAATAAAATTTAACAAGAGCAAAATAATCTGGTAAATTATCTGGTAATGAAATTGATTTGTAAATATGATTATTCCATAACTTCAATTTTTATAAATATTCATTATCAGTATAATCATTAATATAAACTGGAATTACGTAAAAAAAAATATATTCTAATACGTAATATAATATTTGTATTCATATTCATTACAAAAATTAAAAATAAGCTAAATTATATGGTGCTCAAGAAAATTTAATAATTAAGTTTATTTAAAAATATACTTTTTCAATAATTTATCTGATTATTTTTTAAACTTTCATTAGCCACATTTATAAGCATTGATGTAAATTGGAATATCATACAAAATTTATATTTAAGTACATAATACAATACTTGTATTCATATATCTATAAACCGATTTTTAAAATAATCGATACACTTAAATAAAAAAGTTTTGGTAGCATTCATTATTGTTTTTAATTATATTTGCTTTTTTAAATTCTCTATAAAACTATTTATACAGATGTAATTTTACTTGTTAATAATTTTAAATAAAAATTATCTTGTATTCAGAATTATCCAATGGTAAAATTGATTGCTAAATATGATTTTTGTATTACTTATATAATTCTTTTGTTCACATTCATTAAAAAAAGGCATAAACATTAATGTAAAAAGAAAAAAAAAACATAAAAACTTATATTGATAATATATTGCATTACATAAAACTTATATTCACATTCATCAACGATTTTCTTATACAATTAGGGAATATGGATATTGAATTATTGAGAGCTTTTGTCACCAATTTTCAATCATCTTAAGATTTTTTATCTTTATAGTAAAAACATTTACTCACACAAACGTAATTATATTCTTTAAAAATCTTAAGGAAAAATTGCCTGGCATTCAGAATTATCTCATAATGAAGATGATATGTAGACATGATTCTTTTGTAACTTATATACTACTTACGTCAACATTCGTTAGCAATATATATATATAAACATTAATGTAAATAGGAATAACATATAAAATTATATTTATAATCTAGTAAATGATATACTTCTTACATTCATATTCATTAATATTTTTTAAAAGAAGTTAGTGATCATGAATATTGAAATATTAGTAGTTTTTGTCAAAGATATTTAATAGTCTTCAGATTTTTAACATTTTCAATAAAATAATTATTTACACAAATGTACCCTTTAATAATCTTAAAAGAAAAATTAATTGGCATTTAAAATTATCTAATAAAGAAGTTAATTTTATCTTTTTTTTTCTAACGTAAGTGCTCCAGTGACTGACACTTTTAGAGCAATCTCTGATGTTTTTAATGTTTTAGTTACCAGAAACTCGTTTTGGAAGTTTTAAGTTAATATATATGGCATGAAAGGCCTTCAGAACCACATATATGCTAAAATATATAATTTGATAATAATAATTACTTTTTTTTATGAATTTTTATTTTACATCCACTCAATGTTCCAGTAATTGACACAGCCAGTTTTTCCTTTTACCAATAATTAGCATCCTATGCTTCAGTGTTTAACACTGCTAGTTTTTCCTTATATCAATTATTCGCACCCTATGCTCCAGTGTTTTACATAAAATGTTAAAATTCTTATATGTAAAGCATATGCTTTAATTTATTTATTATTATTATTATTATTATTATACTTATTTATTAATTATTTCGGAAAAGATGTCAATTACTGAAGCATGTCAATCACTGGAGCACCATATATATTGTCAACATTTATTAGCAGCACACATATAGGATTAGTAAAAAGGAATACATAATTTATGTTCATATTCCAGAATATAATGTACATTTATGTGCATATTCATCAACTAAAGTCTTCTAAAGTTGCCAATAAACATAGATATTAAATTTTATTACTGTTTATTACTGTTTATTAATCACGTACCGTAGTTATACAGTCTTCTGATT
Organism: Salticus scenicus; assembly: GCA_963930645.1. Classification (NCBI taxonomy): domain Eukaryota; kingdom Metazoa; phylum Arthropoda; class Arachnida; order Araneae; family Salticidae; genus Salticus; species Salticus scenicus. Next base: position 118,641,472 of record OZ005660.1, on the reverse strand, counting down.
GAAAAAATTGAAAATACCTACATTTACATTTTTATAATATTTATGTTAGTTACGCTAATTATTAGTCATCTAAATTATTATACCATTGAAAATGCTGATGTAATCACCGAGCATTTTATCAAGCCCTATTTTGAAACTGTATAAATATATTTTAATACGAAGTTGTTAATTTTTTTTTTTTTTTTTTTTTTTTTTTTTTTTTTTTAAATACATTATACGAGCTGTCTCAAAATTAAATTTGCTTTTGATATATATCGTATACGTCATATCTTTTAAGAAAAATTTAAGGTTATTGATAAATTATATAAAAACTTGTGCAATTTTTTAAAACCTTGCTAAAAATTATCAAAGCGCAGTATAAAATGCTTTTCTTGAAATTTTGGAAACTGTTAAATTTTGGAAGATTTTTACTTTTTACAGAATCCAGATTTTAAAATAAACACTTGAAAATTGCATATAAAGCTGCACACGTATTTAATTTTATCAATAGCTGAAAATACTTATGTATTATTTGAATATTTTTATAACAATTTCAACTTAATTCCATACATTTATAAAAAATATGTATATACAAAATTTTACTAATTTATAAATGGAGATTTACCTCTAAATTTATGATGAAATTTAAAATGAGCATTTACTTTTGCATTGTCTTAAAAGAATTTCTGTTATCATACTTTGATATTTTTACTTGGCATTTTGAAATAAATAATTCAATTAATGAATCATAGATATACTAGCACCCTGTATATTTTGCTGTCGCCAGCAAGTTTTTTTTTTCCATTAAAGCTGTTTTATACATATAAATTTTAAATATATGAAAAAAACCTCAGATATATTTTTTCTTTTTAATAGAAAACTGACAGAAATTTATCCAGTTTCTAAATCATCGATCACTAGATTTTTTTAAAGTCAATAATATTAGCATTTAAAGTATTATTTCGATTATTTATCATAAATATATTCTATCACTATTCACAGAGTATAGGAATTTGCAAACATACGCACATATTTGTAAATAATAATATTATGCAAACTCATAGCACATAAATTGAAAAAATATTATGAACATTAGCTTTTAGTAAATAACGTTCTAAGATAATCAGTCATTTGATAATATATTGTTTCTTGTAGACTTCTCATAAAGTCACCAAATTATATTTTATTTCATTAGTAAAACTGAAAACATTTATTCCAAAATTGTAAATGAAACTAGAACTAAAAGTTATTAAATTAACAACAACACTTTTATTTGATTACATTTAACTTTGATACATGAATGAAAGCAGGACTAAAAGTTATTAAATTAACAACAACACTTTTATTTTAATTACATTTAATTTTGATTATAAAAATAATGTAAATGAAAATAGAACTATAGGTATATAATTAAGAACAACACTTTTTATTTTGATTATGTTTAATTCTGATTATAAAAATGAGGAAATAAAAATAATAGAAATGGAAATAGAACTGAAAGTTAGTAAATAAAAAACAACACTTTTGTTTTGATTATACTTAACTTTGATTAGAAAAATTAGAAAAAGAAAATAATGTGAATGAAAATCGAACTAAAAGTAATTAAATTAACAACACTTTAATTATATTTATCTTTGATTATAAAAATACAAAAATAAAACAGTATGAATTAAAATAGAATTAAAAGATACTAAATTAATAACAACACTTTTATTTTGATTATAAAAAACAATGAAATAAAAATAATGTGATTGAAAATAGAATTCAAAGTTATTAAATTAACAAAAACACTTTTATTTTGATTATATTTAATCTTGATTATAAAAGTGAGGAAATAAAAATAATGAAAATGAAAATAGAACTAAAAGTTATTAAATTAACAGCAACACTTTTATTTTCCTCCTATTTTAAAAACTACACTTTTATTGTCGTTATCTTTAGTGATCTAACATATAGATGATACATTCTATTTTTGAAAATGTAAAAAACATTTCAACTTCTCTAAATGAAAATAGTATTTGTATATTGAAATCTAATAATTCCGAAATATTTTTTTAATTTCATTTTAATTTGTAAAATAAAAAAGTAATAATAAACATATATTTTAAATAGTTGATATTTATACTTTTCGCGAGAATAAACATTATTTTAAAAATTTGTGTCATAATTTGGACGATTATTTGATTTTTTGATCATACAATTTGAAACAAATTTTTAATTTGGATTTTTAATAACTAAAATTTGTCAACAAAACCCAGTAAAGTTAGCTATAATTATTTTAAACAAATTTAATATTTTATAAATCAATTTCAGAATATTATTATTTATTATTATTTTAATTATTTTAATTATTCTATTTATTTTACTGAGAATATCATTACTTTTCAATATATATATTATCATCATTTTCAATAATATAAATATTTTATCGATTAATAAAATAAATAAATAAATAATATTTAAACTATAAATCTAATAAAAATTTGTAAAAAGATTATTTATCTTTGTTTATTTATTATTTAGGAAATTTCCTTATTGTTCTACAGAATATATATTGATTTATTTAGCAAAATTTGATATCTCCATTTCACAAAAAATGAAGAAATTAATAAAATAATAATAATAATAATAATAATAATAATAATAATAATAATAATAAAATGTAAAATGCATAAACATAGTTGATTTAAATCAATTTTATCATTATTATCATTATTATTATTGTTATTATTATTATTATTATTATTTTTCAATTTGCAATTGAATTTTAAAACATTATACCCCAAGTCACTATAAAGATCTGAGAATGACAAATTAAATTTAATTTATAGAAATCACTCAAGCAAATTAACTTAGTTGTACCTATAACATACACAGTAAAAAATTCTTAAAAATTATATTTTTACGAATCTTTTCAAATTTTAAAACAAAATACACATTATATTAAAAAAAAAAAAAAAAAAAAAAAAAAAAAGAATAAGATTTATCATTTTAAAATTTCTGTACTTGATTGTTTCGGCAGAATTTCAAAATTATTACTTAAAAAAAAAAAAAAAAAAAAGAAAGAAAGAAAGAAAGAAAAATGCATGATTTTAATACTATGTTATTTAGATTTAGATTATTATTTTTTTTTTTTTCAGTTTTGAAATTTCTTATTTATTTATTTATTCATTTATTCATTTATTTTTATAAAGATTTGACCTTTATAAAGACCTTTTTATAAAGATCTGTGAATGACAAGATATTTTAAATAATTCATATGAATAAACTAATTTAGTTATACATAGCTGCTAACTTTTAGGCTGGTTTTTTTTTTTTTTTTTTTTTTTTTTTTTAATAACCACCACTATTTTCTAATAATGCTCCTCACTGCAATTAGCAATAATTACTGGAAAATCCTGTTTGTTATTTTCTATTAAAAATTAGTGGAAATACATTTTAAGTGAAAATAAAAAGAGTTGGAAATTATAAATACCTTACATAGTAAAAAATTGTGTAAAATTTCTATCTTTTTAAACTTTCGAATAGATAGCATGCTAAAAAAAAAAATTATTTAGGATACTTCACAAATGTATAGGTTTTTAATAAATAAGTATATTAATGAGAAATAAATCATATAATTGAATTTAATTTACTTTGAGTTATATAGTTGTTTGTACATTATATTATTTAAAAAAGATATTTACAATTACTCATGGATTTCATTGTAAGATTTCATATAATAAATCATAATAATATTAACTTATTAATATATGTGTGTGAATTTTTTTGCTATACTTTCAAACTGTACAACCCAAATGAAAACATATTGCTTAGGGGGGGGGGGGGGACCTGGAATTTTTTTGGAATTTATACATTTTTAAAAAATACAAGCATAATAAAAGTATAAAATTTTGATAAAGTTTTTGAATGATCAAGATAATTTGCTTTTATATCACTGTAAGATAAATATTCTTTTACATTTACATTACAATATCGATTAATTTTTTTCATTCGATTAATTAATTAACATGCCACATAATCAAGTAATTCATAAAAATTAAACTTATCATTTATAAGAAAAATTTTAAACAAATTTAAAATACTTTTTCTTTCATTAAACATTTTAGAAACCAGATGAAATTTGTAATTAAAAAAATGGAAGACTATATTTTATATAGAAATGTATTTTTAAAATTTCATTGTCAATTTTTATAAAATAATACTGATTTGAAGGAAATAGAATTATTGTAATCTCATTCCTCATGTGTTTTTTAAGCTGCCTTACATCTAAGCAAAATCAGTTTCAACAAGAAGGTCATTTACATATAAAAAACTCAATTCTTAAAATGCACATGCCACCTCTTTTTCCATTTCCATCACAAAACTTTTACTGAAAGTCATTAAACATTTAGATTGATAGCACCAGTTTTTCGTAATATGTAATGAAAAGTTTTGCACAAGTTTCTTTACACATACCTTGCATCCAAGTTTACACCAACACAAACTATGACTTCTTTCACCACAAAAGTTTTCTTTTAATTGTACAATTTCTTAACTGGCTGTTCAGAATTGTTAATACTTATATAGACGAAACTGTCTAAAAACATTAAATTGGCTGTATCACTAGAAAAGTTTGTAAAACAGATCTTAGGGATATAAAAACTATGAATTTGATAAAACAGTTAAACTCTTATACCAGAAGGGTATTCTATTCTTTACTTGGCACTGGTAGTAAGGAACAGAAAAGTCACTTGAATTAAGTTAAACTTTTAGAAATAAATGTGTGCGTAAAGTAAAAATAACTACTTAGTAACTTTCAACTAATTTGCACTACAAATCAAATACTAAAGAGCTTGACGCTAAAATAAGTTCCATGGCTAAAACTAACGGAAAGTTTTTCCCATCTTTAATTTTTCCTGGCTGAAAAGTAGACGGAAAATTTCCATTGCTAATGTTTCTCAGTTTTACACTTACCAATTAGTACCTATACTGGACGAAAATTGGAGAAAAATGGCGCGATTTAAAATTTAGCATTATTATCTACAAGTTCCTAGATAGTCATTTTTGGATCTCTGTTATGGCTATCAAAGCCAGTAGCAGCAACTGTACGTACTTGTCTCAGTTGTGCTTTGATGATAATATGTATTTTTCAGAGAGATTCCACTTTAAGAAGTTGATTTAGGCAGGTTTCATACAGGATGATGGCGGTTGAGTGTGCGTGGAAGAAAAAAAAGTCAGGAGAAAACTGCTTTAACATATTTCCATTTAAATAAAGAAAAACACACTGAACTTCACGAGTTACCGGAAGAAGTAGAACTGCATCCTTTCAATTCAGTGAAAACCTCGGTAAAAAAGGCCGGTTCGCTGTTGATACGAAGCATTTTTTCACTGAGCAAATCAACAATAAGCAGGCATCTATCCCAAAACTGGTCTCGAGCATCGTCTACAAGGAAAGGTTTCAAGGGATATGAGATCTCACTACCCATATAGGCATACGCAAGGTAGAGGCATGTCAATAACACTGATTGGAGTTCTCTCTCCTCCACTATCTCATCATTGACCAGTTCTCGCAACAGAAGATAAAGGAATACTACATTTGCTGGACTTATAAAGGCCACGTCCTGCCACCCTTGGAGTAGGAGGCTTCTATCTACAGATCTGAGCCAAAGCACTGGCTCTGCTGGTCTGACACCACATCGCCAGCAACGTCGACATAAAAACTCTCCCAGGCATCTGAGGAGCTCTGAAGTAGATGCTTGGAGCACTGTCTTTCGAGGAGGACCTTTCGAACCAGCCGGTGCAACCATATTATGATGCTGGAGCAAAGAAGGTCTACCCCTGGGCCCACTGCCCCCACACCCCACAACGTCTAAAGCGGATGTTGTTTTTAGGTTGTAGCACGAGGCCGACTTCTGCATATTCTTTTTATTATCCACTACCATCAGATGGTTTAAGTTGTCTAGTGGTTGGCGATTTCTATTCCTGTCCAGCTTCCGACGAGTAGAAGAGGTTAATGTTTTCCAGCTCAAGGCATTGATGAACAGTGAATGCTTTTTAAAGCTATGCCCACCAGTGTTGGTCTGTTGGTTCAAATTTGGAACCACTAAATTACCGTTTTTCTCCTTCATCTTGGAATTACTCAACTGCTCGTAGGTAAAGCCGTTCAGGGCATATTCCGAGTAAGACGGTTTACGATCGCGCGGGGAAATACTTAAAACCGTCCCCATCGCGTTTTCTTTACTGTCCGGCTTCACAGCGTACAGCGAGGGTCCAGAAATGTTCCTTTGTTGTTTTGATTGGAATTCGATGGCAAAGCATCCATGTTATCAGCACAGACGCTAACAAAAGAAACTTCTTCCGATAACCCGATCGACCTTGGCGGGTCAGAAGAGTTATTCACAAGCTATTAATATTGTCTTCACATCTTCATATTATCTTCGCTCTACCATTTATAAAGAATTTAAGTAAAAGCATTCATTCTCACGTACATGACGTAAGAAGATTAGTACACTACTCTTTCAATCGCATCATTTAGAGTATCCGGAGACCAGAGACATCAGATGCTCTGCCAACATGTCCGTTTCTCCGGAACGGGATCGAAGAGAGATTTTCGGCTCAGGAGCGTTGCCTAGGAAACACTCCTGGTAAACTGAATGACAGCCGCAGAAAGGGAGGAGCCGCCTGACGTCACGTGACCACCCACCTGCTATCTCCGTGCTACTACCTGAGAGAAAACAAATCAAGGAGTACCAATTGAAGAAACGAGAAAAAAATTATATCTCTCAAGTAATAATGAATTCAAAAATATTTCGATTTTTACTCAAATGCATCTTTTGTTCCGAAGATATGATCTCTATCCTCGAACGCAGTGTTCATTTGTCTGTATTTACTTCTTGAATCCGTTGTATTAAAGAGAAATCCCGGATATTGCTCCTTGGACAGGAAATGCCGTTGTATAAAAAATACGATATGGAGCATGTTACTTATGTTTTGGGGGAAGAGGATTTTCTAAACATAATGGATTATCGTGTATCTTACATTTTAAACATTGCATATTGTGAGGCTAAGATAGGTTTATTTACTTTTATTTTATTTTACTTTTAACATTCATTTAAATTCTAGACATTCATAAATTATTTACTTTCAGTTTCAATTTATTTACCTAGAATTAAAAAACATTGATGGATACACATAAAAAGTACTTCCATGAAGATTTTATTATTCAAAAATATTTCTGCAAACATTTCTTGAAGTAATTTTTTTTTCTTTCTAGTGAATCAACAGAAACTTACGTATTTAAGCAAGTTTTTATAACTGTAATTGGAATTAATCAAATTACCATGTATATTTCATTCAATATTTTATTCATTACACTCTACTTATGTAAACATAAATACGTTTATCAATGGTTGCATTTCAATTTGCTGTAAATTGTAAGATATGTAGGATGATTAATTTTGAACTATATTATAAATGCAATAGAGTAAGAAAATGGAGATAGACATTGTATAAAAGCTCTATAAATTTACTGTTATGTTTATTCAGTGTTTCGGTAAAGTAATTTTCGGTTAAATACAAATAGTCGAGATTCTCAATGTATATTTGCATTTATTTATTTTATTGTGTTATTTTATAATTAAAAATTACAATGCTTCTGAAAAAGTTATTATAAGTAACAAATATACGCATACCAATATTTGATTAAAATAATATTCACCACTTCAATTTCTCAACAAAATAATTTTTTAGCATCTTCATCTCCATTTCACTGTATTTTTACACGATTTAAAAGAAATATTATGCAGGAGTGTTTCTACTGTAATTGTAACAGTGTACACATGTAGGAAATATCACAAGACGCTTTTAGAAGTAATATTGATTTTTTTTTTTTTTTTTTTTTTTTTTTTAAGCTTAATAGGCATTTCTGGGATGAAAAATTTAATTTTTCAAGTAAGGTAAATTAGGTATTAAAAAATTTAGAAAAAAAAAAAAAGAAGAACGGAATAAATTTGATATTATACGATATATATATGAAAAAAAATTTTTCTGGTTACTAAAAATATTTTGTACAATAACTTCCTTATGAAATAAATTTAAATTTAGTGTTATTAAGTTCAAAGAACAGGTGATTTTTTACAAAAGGGGAAATTAATTCCATTGATTTTTAATAAGGGTTGGGTTGTGGGGTTTAAGGCCAATTGAGTACTGTAGGGTTCTAAGCCAGAGAGGTCTTTCTAAAGTGCCCTAGCCCGTATTTACGCAAGTTTCGGAGAGAACCACAAAAAACTCCGAATGACTAGGCCGACGAGCGTGACTAAGGATCGAACCCGGCACCTCGCGTCTATCAGTTTTGAGCGCAGAACCGCTCGGCCGCTCTTGGGTAATTTTTAATAAGAAATTAATTTTTAAATTAAAGATTTTATTTTAATGTTTCTGTGTGAATTTTCCATTTTGCAAAACTTCTGGTGTAGAGAAAGAGAAAAAAAAATATTTTAGAGCAAAATGAAAACTGTTTTTTTATACTTAAATAAGTCTATATTATCGTGTAAGATAAAGGGGGGGGGATTGCTCCCAATGGTATTCCCATGAGGGAAAAAAAATGTTGACGTCGGCGGACACTGTTCAATTCTTTATCATATGTTTGTGCCAATAAATTTCTACTGAAGAGTACACAGTTAAGAGAAGTGAACTCTGCTTACCATCCGGCACGGTCGCAGACTGAAATGCCTCACCCACAAGGTTACACTCTCCTTTCTCCGGTTCAATATAGTATTTACCTTATCCTTTTATGAATTTTATTAGGGTAATTTTCATATTTTAATTTCATTGAATTCGATACTATTTCCTATGAATTAATCTTCATGATGTAAATTTATGCGAAATATTGCCCTAGTCTGCCATGTTAGGAAAATCTTTAATTTCGTATAACTTAAGAAGCTCTTAAAATAGAATGTTTATGATCAAAAATATTCATAGCAATATCATAAATTATATTTTGAAACTGCTCGGACATCTTTACGATAAAAATAATCCTCAAAATGAACATTATTGTGAAATTTAGCTCAATTCTCCCATGTAAAGAAAATCGAAATTTTAAATAACGTCAATGTCTTCAAAGTAGAATGTTCATAGCCCAAAAATGTTCATGTCAGTATCATAAGTAATATTTTAAAACTGGTCCGATATCTTTATAATAAAAAAGTAATACTCATTATATACGTTTATGCGAAATTTTGCTTCATTCTTCCATGTTAAAAAAAAAAAAAAAAAAAAATCGTAAATTTTGGATAATATACGAAATTTTCAAATTAGAATATGGTGAATATCAACAAGGTTTTTGTCAGTATGATAAATGATATTTTAAAACCGGTCTGACTTCGTTTTGATCATTTGTTATTGAGATAATGTTTACAGAATCTAGTGCACTAACAAGCTAACAAACTTACCAATGTACAGATGGATACCTTATCAATTTTTTGAATTTCTTATTTCTCATACTTTAAAATGTAAATTTTAACAAAATTTAAAACGAAAATTTTCATTAATTGATATGCTTCCCATACCTGTAGTATGATGAAAAATTAATATTTTTCAGTAGAGAATGAGATATATTTTTCTAAATTATAATAAAATAAAAATAAAATTATAATTTTAAAATATACACAAGCAATTCACATGTAATGTATGCGTAAAACCAGGGTTCGAAACAATTACTGAACTTTTTCGAAGAGTTCCAATTTAACTGTTTCACAAGAACTTTTACAATTAAAGTTGTAACATAACAATTCCACAAGAACATTTACAATTAAATTTCTAACATAACATTTCCACAAGAACTTTTATCAAAATAACTTTTTATAAAAATTTCCCGAAGAACTTTTTGGTAAAAATTTGGTAAATATAAGTTCTTGTCACAACATTTTATAAAAGTTCTAATAATAGAAGTTTCTACTACACTGTTAAAAAAAAAAAAAAAAAAAAAGGTAACTTTTACAGCAAAATGTGCTGGCACCCATATCGCCAGCACATTCTGCTGTTAAATAAGGCAATTTACAGAGAAGACATCTGTAAAGAGAGATTCTTTTACGTTTGTTTCTGTTGTAAATTACTTCTAACTTTTTTCCCCTGCACCCATATTGCCAGCGCATTCTGCTGTAAATATACCATTTTTTTTTTTTTTTTTTTTTTTAAAGACTGAGGATTATTAGTCTCAATCTTATCTATGATTTTTGCGGTGTCATTTTTCGATAGTTGGACATTTATCGAAATAATTTTTCGACAGTTGGCCATTTATCGAAATCTAAAATTTATCGAAAATATAATTGAATAATTTGAAAACGATGTTATAATTTGAAAAAAAAAAAAAAACTAATAGTCCTCCATCCTAAACTAAATTCCACTTTTTCCAGAATTTCATCAAAATCTTTTTTTTTTTTTTTTTTTTTTTTTTTTTTTTGGGAGGGGGGGGGGGGAAGAAGCGCGTGCAAAATGAAATAAAAATAAGTAAAAAAATGAATTTAATGATTTAATTTTTATATAAAACATGATCGCGTGCTATCTTAAAAAGTAGATGTAAAATTTAAACTTTATGTGGTGCGTGTGGCATCTATAAAAATTGTTTTAAGAAATAGAATAGAATAAAGAAAGAAACGATGTTGGTTGCATTTTGTTATATAGTTTGAATTTTATAGAAGTAATATCTACCGTAGGAATAATTTCTTATGTTAAAACTACAGGGAATTGTTATATGAGCACAAGCGATGCTACTTTTATTATTATTATTATTATTATTATTATTAATTATTTATTGTTATTATTATTATTATTATTATTATTATTATTATTATTATTTTACAGTGAACAACTTTTTAAACTATAAGTAGTTCAAAGTGTTCAATGAAGACCCATGTAAAGAAGTAAATTATTTTTATTCCTTATTATTTTATTATTGATAATTTAATTTATAACTTTTTCTTTTTCAATTTAAATGTCTCTGTTACTTTTCTTAATAAACTAACCTGGTTAACTTTTAACCTTCCAGGTTAACTTTTTGTAATAATTTTTCACTGTTATCCAAACTATTTTGCTTCCATCGACCAAAAGAATATGGTTGAATGAAGAGTTATTATTATTGGATAGTCCGATAACCTACGTCATCGATCTCTCTGTAAACCACCAATGAGCAATCGATGTGCTGAATCAACATAGCTGCTTGTTTAAATGATGAATTAAATGATTTTGCTGATTTAAACAAGAATTGATTGAAACAACAAAACTGTTTGGTTTAAGTTTAAACAACAAAATAATTTTGTTGATTTAAACAAGTATTCATTTAATCATTAAAGCTGCTTGTTTAAATAAATAAATAAATAAATATAAATAAAATAATAATAATAATAATAATAATTTTGTTGATTTAAACATGTATTTGTTTAATCAGCAAAACTGCTTGTTTAAACCAACAAAACTGTTTTATTAAAGTAACAAAATCATTTTGTTGATTGAAACAAGTATTGGTTTAATCAACAAAGCTGCTTGTTTAAATTAACAAAATAATTTTGTTGAGTTAAACATGTATTGGCTTAACTAACAAAGCTGTTTGTTTAAATCAACAAAACCGTTTGATAAAAATAACAAAATAATTTTGTTGATTTAAACAAGTATTGGTTTAATCAACAAAGCTGTTTTTTTTAAGTTAACAATATATATATATATTTCTTTTTAATTTAAAGAAGTATTGGTTAAATCAACGAAGCTGTTTGGATAAAGTAGAAAAATAACTTAGTTTTGGTTAATAAAATTTTAACTGAGGCTATATCAGTAAAGAAATTTTATTGATTTAACGAAATTTTGGCTGTTCCAACAAAATGTTTTTTTCTGTATAATCCAAATTTATTTTTCACTCTAAATCTTAAAACATTCCTTTATTTCTGCACATCTTAATAAACTAAAACTAGATTTTACAAGAGCTATTCCAAAATTGAAACCTTGAAACACCAACTGAATCAGATATTTTGATAGTTTTGAGAGGATGTTAAATGGGAACAATATAGCAAAAGGTTGGTTAAAAGTGAAAAATTTAGATGCCATGATGCTAAAACCATCAGAACGTCGCATGCAACCATATTTAAATCTTTTGAAACGAATTAGAGGGATTAAAGTTTAACGTAAACGCCCACAATAATTATGTGAGCAAGTTGCTCATATGTTCTTTGAATACATCTAATTTATTCCAAAATTAATAAATATCTAATTACAAATTAAAATAAATAACTTTCATTAAAAATAGTAAAATTTCTGTAATAAATTCATTGATCTCTTTTTTAAAATATTACATTGTAAAAAAAAAATCCCGTAAGATTACGGGGAAAGCCCGGCAGCAGATATTCCAGACAAAGCCCGTAAAAAGAAACGCTTAGACCGTAAATTAAGTATATAATAACCTTAAATTACGTTACATGCCTATAAAAAACATTTTGTCCGTAAAACAAATGTTTTTTTTACTGGCTTTGTCTGGAATCTCTGCTGCCGGGCTTTCCCCGTAATCTTACGGGATTTTTTGTTTACAGTGTACAATATATATATGAGGGATCTTAAACATAATTTAATTTCTACTGTTCCTCGAAAAGAATAATTTTTATCGTTTGGAATTTAGAAAAGATTGTTTATATCTTAGTGTCGCTGTGACAAATGTAAGTACTTTTGCATTGCACCTGCTAAGGTTTTTGTTGGCGAACAAATTTAAGCCAGATTAAGGGTTGTAATATTTCAACCATCATTTTCAATTTTCCAATTTTCCCATACACATGGAGACAAAGAAACATATGGTTGGCGCTCTGGCGATTAATAATTCTATTTCTATCATTTTTGGTATTTTTTAGAAATTCTTTTTGCTCGCTCCCGGTAATCATTCTGTCTCGGGACTCGCTTCTAGTAACATCAAAAATCATTGTGAGAATCCTCTTCCTCGGCTCTTCATATCCGTAATGTGCATTTCTACGTTTTAACTATGACTTTTTTTTTTTTTATAAAGATTGTTTCATTGCAGTTGCTTCACATTATTTACCAGTTATGAACATTTTAAAATAAAACAAGTTGGATCCTGACTGTCATGTCTTTCAATTTAAAGTTCCAGTATATTTTACGAACTTGTGTTGTTGTAGAAATGTACTCTATTGATCTCGGCACCTTTACCAAAAACAACGTTATAAATGATGTTAAAGTATCACAAAGTATTGAGAGGTATATTATAAAAAAGAACATTCTTAAAAATATTTAGGGCTCTATCAGTGGCCAAGGGGCTCTATTCTCACTAGTAAAGGAAAAGTGCCGCTTCGAGACCAGATCATGCTTGTGGGCTGCGACGTTGGTGTTTTAAGTTGTCATTTTACGTTCACTTTTTGCATATAGTGGCTCATTAGATGATATCTACACCTTAAAGCAAATTTTGAATCACTTCGAATATAAATGACTGAATCAGGATTTAAAACCAACACCTGAGAACTGAAGGCCAGAGCGGTAACCATTCGCCACCACACTGGTAAAAATTTCAACAGAAAACTACTGGCAATCATTTATATTAGATCTTCTGTAAAATTATGAAGAAAAATATACGGAGATGTTAAAAAATCTGCTTTATATACGTAGATGTATTTTGATGACTGATATTCATTTGAATAATTATTGGTGAGAATATATTTATGACTTAGATTATTTTTTTCTAAAATAAAAACGTTCATTTTGAACATTTATTTGGAAATTAAATAATAAAAATAGATAAAAAGGAGACTTGGATAAACAATTCAGTAGATTCAAAGATTTTTTTTTTCACATTGCAGATGGGTGCCAACATATTCTTGTTCACTGTGTTTCTTGTACACTGAAAAAAAAACATCTGTAAATGTACTAAAATGTCTATCCAGAGTCTTTGCCAATTTACAAAAATACTTGATAAAAGTAAATTGAAATTGAAATTCTCAATTTTTATTCTGCGTTTTCATTTATTTTTATTATTTAATTTTTCAATAGAAATTTTAAATGAATGTTTCTACATTAGAAAAAGCATTTTAAGTCACATACATATTGTCACCAATAATTATTTAAATTAATATTATCCCTTAAAATGCATACACAAAATAGATATTTAAACATCTCCGTTTTTTTTTTTTTGTCGATAATTTTCTATAAGACTTGAGATAAATGATTACCAATAGTTTTCTATTAAAAATTTTTAACAGTGCACTGTAAAAAAAATCTGTTAATTTATTGAAATGTTTATCCAGAGTCTCTGTAAATTTACAATTATTCTTAGTTAAAGTTAAATAATCGAGATTCTTAACACTTTCGCGACCGCATGATTTTGACTTTTTGATAGTAAAGTCCGAATGTGGGCGTTATTCTCCTAAGTTACATATTTCAGAACAAAATTTTCTGTATTCACATTTATATTACGAATGGATAGACATTAAAATTATATTATTTGTAATCAAAGTATTTGTATCCATAGTATATTTCATTGTAAAAATATGAATACTGGGTATATACTTACGAAGTAAATAACATATAAACTGAGAAAGAAAGTCCCACTGGTTGAGTTACAGATTTTCTAATGACGTGAATCTATGTCAGTGGTCTCGAAAGTGTTAATTAGTTTTTACTGTGTAGTTTTGTTCATTTTATTTATTTAATCTATCGATAAAAGCTAAAAATGGCTGTTTCTACTTTAGAAAAGGCATTTAAAGTCACAGATATATTCTCGCCAATAATTAATTAAATTAATTACAGTCATTAAAATGTATATTTAGAATAGATTTTTTAATATCTCTGCTTATTTTTATCGATAATTTTACATAAGACTTGAGATAAATGATTACCAATAGTTTTTTATTAAAATTTTTAACAGTGGACTGTAAAGAAAATTTGTAAATTTACTGAAATGTTTATCCAGAGTCTGTAAATTTACAGTTACTCTTAGCTAAAAGTAAATAATCGCGATTCTCAATTAATTTTTACTGTGTAGTTTTGTTTATTTATTTATTTAATCTATCGATAGTAGCTAAAACTGACTATTTCTACTTTAGAAAAGGCGTTTTAAGACACGAATATATTCTCACCAATAATTAAGTAAATTAATATTAGTCATTAAAATGCATATATAAAATAGATTTTTTAATATCTCCGCTTATTTTTATTGATAATTTTACATAAAACTTAAGATAAATGATTTCCAATAGTTTTTTATTAAAATTTTTCACAGTGCACTATAAAAAAATTCTGTAAATTTACTGAAATGTTTATCCAGAGTCTCTGTAAACTTACAGTTATTCTTAGTTAAAAGTAAATAATATTTTATTTATTTAATCTATCGATAAAAGCTAAAAATGACTGTTTCTACTATAGAAACACACAACACTGTATTTCTCCTTTTCATCTCTCTCTATATAAATGGTTAAGAGAGTTTTAGTTCCCCATCATACTATAGGTATGAGGAACTTAGATAATCGTGAAAATTTTCGACCTCGGTTTTTTGACTTTTCTACACATTTTCAGATGTGAGGAATCCGAAAATGACAAAATTTGTATGGTGTCTGTCTGTAGGGTGTCTGTTAGTACGTTAGTCCGTTAGTTCGTTAGTTTGTTAGTCTTTGTACACGATATCTCAAGAACAAATTGTCGCAAAGAGGTCAGATCAGTTTTAAAATATTACTTTTGACACTGGCAAGAACCCTACTCATTTGCAACATTCGATTTTAAAAACTTCGTAAGTTATTAGAAATTTACGATTTTCTTAACATGGGAGAATAGGACAAAAATTCACTTAAACGTGCATTAAATGTAAACTTTTTACTCTAAAAATGTCAGACCAGTTTTAAAATATCCGTTTTGATGCCGGAATGAACATCAGTAACTATAAATATGCTACTTTGAAATTTTCGCAAGTTATTGGAAATTTACGAATTTCTTAACATGGCAGTATAGGGGAAAATTTCACATAAACGTCAATTTTGAGCGATATTTTCATCGTAAAGATGTCAGACTACTTTTGAAATATTATTTAGGACACTGGCATGAATATTAATAACTATGAATTTTCCAATATAAAGATTTCGTAAGTTATTGGAAATTTACGAATTTCTTAACATGGGAGAATAGGACAAAAATTCACTTAAACGTCCATTAAATGGAAACTTTTTACTCTAAAAATGTCAGACCACTTTTAAAATATCCGTTTTGATGCCGGAATGAACATCAGTGACTATAAATATGCTACTTTGAAAATTTCGTAAGTTATTGGAAATTTACGAATTTCTTAACATGGGAGTATAGGGCAAAATTTCACATAAACGTCAATTTTGATCGATATTTTCATCGCAAGGATGTCAGACTACTTTTGAAATATTATTTAAGACACTGGCAGGAATATTAATGACTATGAATTTTCAAATATAAAATTCCGTAAGTTATTGGAAATTTACGAATTTCTTAACATGGCAGAATAGAGCAAATTTTAACATAAACGTCAATTTTGAGGGATATTTTCATCGTAAAGATGTCAAACCACTTTCGAAATATTATTTAGGTTACTGGCATGAATATCATAGACTATGATTTTTCCTATTTAAAAAATTCGTAAGTTATTTGGAATTTACGATTTACTTAACATGTCAGAATAAGGCAAAATTGAGCATAAACTTCCATTTTGAGGATCATAAATACATTAGACAACTTCAAAATTACATTTATGATATTTTGTTGAACATGATTGAATACAAATATTCTAATAGGAAAATTTCGTAAATTATTCGTAATTTACGATTTTATCAACATAGCGAAATTGTAATTTTTTCATATAAATATGAATTTTGAGGATTATTGCACTGGAAATGAAAACATTGGCGTGAAACATAAACAACGGAATTGACCCTGATAAAATAAATTAATAGATTAGAATAAGATAAATATATGGAAGTGAACGATGGATAGCCTATTAGGCGGGGATTTCTTTCTGTCCCTGTATCAAGCTTTGGTCAAATTGATTTTTTTAACATGATTATAATATGTCTCGCACTAGAAATTTATGAGACCATAAATATGGTGGGGAACTGAGCAAAGTCCACCTATGCCAACTAGTTTTCCTTTAAGTTCGTGGCTGGACGCAAGTTGATTGGCTAAGAGAGATTTTCTTCTGTTTGTTTGTGTGTTGTTGCCACCAGCTTTTCATACTTTAGTCAATTTAAAAAATTGTCACCAGATTTTCATACTTTAGTTAATTTTAAAAAAATCTAATTGTCCGATCGATAAGTTAATTAAACCGACGGATTCAGAAAAAAAGTCCCTTTCATTTGATACCTTATTTGTAACGAAATTTTGATTACATTTTTAAAAATTAAGTAAAATGTGAAAATATTAACCCGGTAAAAGCTTTAAGGGGGTTATCTATGAGATGAGAAAATTAAAAAAAAGTTCCTTCCTTTTAAAATAGCAACTAAAATCATTCAAACACATGAAATAAACAGTTTTAAGAACTTAATGCAAATTTACATTATTCTGTATTGTTAAAAGTTTAATAGTTAAATTTCTTAGGGGTTCACCTGCAAATTAAAACACTTTAAGAGTGGAAGAAAACTAAAAGACTAGCAAAACCGTGTGAAATTTTCGCACTTTATTTCTTTTTACCCTTTTCTATCATGGTTGAAAAACTTTAATGACTTTGGCTATTTAACAATTCCAACAAAGTTGAAAAGTGTTAATGACTTCGGTTTGTCTGTCTGTCCATCCGTCTTTCTGTCTGTCCGCGCTCTAACTCCCGTGAATATTCATGGAATTTCCTGAAACTGATGTATGTTATTTGAGTTAACTAGCGGATGTTCCTTATTGAAAATGGAGTGACTACCTCTGCTAGTTTGTGTACAGGGACACCCGAAAGTAATCCAAAGCATTGTGTTCTAGGAGAGGTATTTTTATAAAACATATTTTAATACCTTTAATTTACGCATATATTAATAAAATTGAAATATGTTATTCATGTTTACAATCGGATATTTTCTATAGAAAATGAAGTAAATACCATCACTGGTTTGCATACAGGGACACCCGAAAGTATTCCCAAGCATTGCTTTCTATTAAAGATATTTCTATAAACCAAATTTTAATTGCTTTGCATAAATCTTAATGAAATTGAAATATGTTATTCATATGCACAAAATAATGCTTTTTATAGTGTACAGTACGATTAGCATTAGATTTACAGGGCACACAAAAATATTCTGTTACGTTAAGGGTTAGTATTGGACATTTGCTGGAATTGTATTTTCGTTTATACATTAAACGTTTTCTAACAATTTTTAACTCTGAATATGATTTAAGTTTGCATATATTCTTGTCTGACAATCGATCTGCCTATCTGTTTGTCTGTCTGCCCACCCAAAAAGTTCGTAAATATTTTGAGAAATTTTAAAAATTGATATATGTTATTCAGGTTTACTATGGAATATTCCCTATTTAAAATGACATTAATAGGTCCTCTACAATTGGTTCATGTTCAGGAACGCCAAAAAATGCCAATGCATTGCGTTTTGGGACAGACATTCTTATAAATTACATTTAAATAACTTTCTACTGTAAACATCAAATAAATTCATATTTATTGTTAATATTGTAAAATATTTTTTTTCCATAGAATATGATATGGTATTGATGTATAATTATATGTCAGGGGGGTTACTACACTTCTGTTTAATTATAGTGCCTACTTTTATTAAAACAAAAATCAAGTCTGTTATTAATTTCCTTGAAACTTACAAATCTTGATCAACTTTTCAAGTGGCAGCTAGATATGGAATCCAAAGTACGAAATTTGAATTTCCTACAGTTATTTGCTGTTAAAGTTTGCTGAAAATTCATATATATACAGATCAACCACTAAAAATCCTATCTTTCGTATTCAAGAGACCTCAAACGTGATTTTATAAAGGATACAATCGATATTCAAAAACTGCTTTGTTTACAGTATGGGTATCAGCAATTAATTTTATGTCCTGTCTCAGTAGTGTCCTTCGACATAAAAAAAAAAAAAAAGAAAAAAAAAAAAAAGAAAAAAAAAATGCAACAAAGCATTTACGTCAATTACATTTAATAATAATAAAAAAAATGTTTACCTTAATTTTGGATAGTTCTGTGTATTGTCTATAAACTATATACAAATGACTTTGTGGACGTAAATTTAGTGTTATATGTAAAACACGTAACACAGAAGGAGATACACTTCCAACAATACCCATGTAGAGGAGAAGAGGGTATTATGGAATACTCGGGAAATATGGAATACCGAGGTTTCGGCTCTGATTAGTGCTGCTATCTCTTCAAAATACTATGAATTACTCAATAAGGATTCCCATGAAGCAATACACACTGTTAAAAATTTCTGTAAATTTAATGTAAATATTTATCCAGAGTCTCTGTAAATTTACAGTAATTCTTAGTTGAAAGTGAATATCAAGATTCTCAATCTTTATTCTGTGTTTTTACCTATTTTTATTATTTAATTTTTGCATTAAAATTAAAAATGACTGTTTCTACTTTAGAAAAGCATTCCAAGTCCGAAATACATTCTCACCAATAACTAATTAAATTAATATTAGTTATTAAAATGAAAGTATAAAATAAGTTTTTTAACATCCCCGTTTATTTTTCTCTGTAATTTTACGTAAGACTTAAGATAATAGATTACATAGAGTCTTTTGTTGAAATTTTTAACAGTGCAGTAAGAAGCAACTTCTTGTTGCTGTTATACCATTCTCTATAGAACAAAGTATGTTTTGTGATTTTTAAAAGTTTCTGCAGGTAAGTTTTCAAACATTTAAACTTACTAGTACACATGTGATTTGAACATTGATGTTAAGCATAATGTATGCTCAAGGAATTGTATTTTGTTATACATTGGTCGTTTTTAAGCTGAAAATGTTTTGTCGATTAATTTAAAAGTTAATTTTTAAAGATGGCGTATCGGATATTATGGAATACTAGGTATTTCATAGTATCATCTGAAATTGACTTCATGTATTCAACTAAAGAAACAGAAAATAAAGATGCCGAATGTATCTTCTGTCACATAAAGTTCCTCCAAGATGATTTTATGAATTAGTTTTTCTACGGTTTAAACAGATTAAACCCCCTATTCCATATTACCCGACTACTTCATATTAACCTCCATTTGTAACTCTTTTTTTACAGTAAACATTTTATAGCAACAAAAAAAAAATTGGATTTTTTTTTTTCATTGACAATTCATTACAAATAATTACACTATGTACTCATCATGATTTTGGGAATTTTTATTAAAAACAAGTAAAGTTATTTTAAGAAATGTAAATGGTATTCCATAATACCCTCCTCTCACCTATAGCTTCAATATATCCAAATACTCTGAGTAACCCTGTAAATGAAAGATGAATGATTGCTATACCACAATCTACACAAAACATACATTTATGCGAATAAAAAATCTGTTCTTTTCATTTTGCTTTGGACAGCCTATAGATGTCACACAGTACATATGAGAAATTTCGCTCACAGACGTAATGTATTTAAATTCTCTTGGATGACCCTGTACACAACCCTTTGTCTGATCGTTACGAATAGCTCAGTGTAGCATCGCTATATTATACAGATTTAGAATATCGAATTTGGACTTCCTGCTACTATTTGTTTTTGAGATATGCTAATAACGCATACACAAAGAGAGAGGGACCAAGTACTAAAAACAGGATTTTTGAAGTGAGAGGATTTGAAAACGTGCAAATATAACAAAAGTTAATTTTCGGAAATTTGACTCAAAAACAATACTTTCTCTATACCGTGTATGCGGGTAAAAGAATGCATAAAGGAAAAGGGAAAAAAAAAATGAATTTGAAAATTCTCTTTTAGTACATAAATTATACATAAATTTTATTTGAGTGTAAATTAGTTAAATGAGTATTCTCGTGTGTATTCATTAGAGGAAAGAGAGACATTACAGGTTAAAATAGTCGTCTTTCCCTAAATGAAAAAAAATCCTCCCCCCCCCCCCCGTAAAATTCCGATTTAAACAAAACCGAGCTTAAATTAAAGAGCTTGGTCGAAAACATACCGTAGCGTACAAATTTGCTGCAACAACCCCCCATGGAGCGAGAAAACGACCCTAAAAGTTTTAGGTGTTTCTGTAAAAACCTACGAAAGAGACTGCGTTAGTAAGACTGTGTGGGGCAGTGGTTAGAGTATTCAATTCCGTTGCGAAAGGTCGTGAGATCGAACACAGGCGACTGCTCGTATTTTTTTATTATTATTATTAATAATACATATAAATGAAATAAAACAAAATATTAAAATAAATGAATAATTTTAGAGAAAATAATTATGAAATTTAATAATGAAATTAAAAATAAACATAATCTATACAAAGATATTATTAAGGAATATAGGGTAAAATTATCTCTTTACGGGGAAATATATAATTATATATATATATATGCTTAAATTCACAAATTTAGTGTCAAATTAATAATGACTATGATTAGAAATAAAAAAATGATCAAAATATAAGCATTTTTCAATTTATAAGCGCAACGTATAAACGAAAATTTATCACAATAACGACTATATGAGTAAAAGTTCTTTCTTTTTCCGCATTAAAAATAATTCAATTAAAAACAGACGATCAGCTTTTGGAGGCACTTTATGCTTTAGCAGCGTTGGCAAAAAATATTAATTAAGAATTTACGTAAAGCAATAATAAATAAATAAATAAATAAAAATAATATTTTTCTTTGAATTATTCATTTATTTAATTTAGAAAGAAAAATTAAAAGCATTTTTTCGCTTGAAATAAAATGTTTTAATAATTCAATAGAAATACTATCCGCGTTTGTAATGATCGACAGATGGAGCTTTCTCAACTGCAGTTGTTAGTAAATATAATAGCCACGTGTATTTATTTATTGTTCTTTCTTGTTGTTCTATCGTTGTTTCAGCGTGAAAGCTATCAGTGGTATGATATATTCACTTTAGCCCACCAGAGGGCGAGCATTTCATTACAATCGCGGATTCATTTTTATGTACGAAGAACAACAAAATTAAAAGCAGACGATCATCATTTGCAACTAGCGGCTTTGACGTAAAATATTGATAAAAAAATTAACTGAAACTTTAGGAAAGAAAAAAAAAATGTGTAAATAAAATTTATTTTCTCTTAAACTCGTCATTTATATAAATTACAAAGAAAAATTAAAAATACTTTTTTTCAGTTGAAAAAAAAAAAAAAAAAAATGTTTTAATAATTTAATTAAACATTTAAATATATTTTTAAATTAAATTTAATAATTATCTTCGTTAATTTTTTTCCTTTATTTTATTAAGAAAAAGTATGAATATAATATATCTGCATATGCATATTTGGGAAAGGAAAAAAAAAAAAAAAGTATGCACTCCGTCGGGGATCGAACGCAGGAACTACGTAACACGAATCCAAAACCTTGCCACAGCACCACGCTTCTGCAACCTGTAGTCTTCTTTTTTCGATTTTGATAAAAAGCATCTAAAAGTTTAAGGGTCATTTCTTGCCCCCTGGGGAGTTGTTGCAGCAAATTTAAACGCTATCCTATGTTTTCGACCATGCTCTTTAATTTAAGATTGATTTCGTTTAAATCGGAATTTTACTCATTCATACTTCCCTTGTTAGAAACATGACTTTTTACTTTCCGAACACTATAGTGAGGAAAATATTGTAATCATGTCAAAAACCGAATTTGAGATTTTGATGTTTCTATCTATACGTTTCGAGGTGCCCTGAGTCCGTTTTCACTATTTTTACGATGATATATGTATGTGTGTGTGTGTCTGTGAGTGAGCACGCTAGCGTCTAAACGCTTTGTTCAAATAAGCTGAAAGTTGGTAAATATATTGTAAGTCACCGTAGTACGAACCCTACTGATTTTGGTGAATCTAGCATTTATAGTTTTTTTACAGGGACACCAAGAAAAATTCTTTATCATTATGGCCTATGGGGCCAAATTTGTGCGATAGCGTCTAAACGCTTTATTAATCTGAGCAAAAAATTTGTACACATGTTATAGGTCATAGTTGCACGATCTGTATTGATTTTGGTGAATTTAGCACTTACAGTTTTTTTACAGGGGCACAAAGAACAATTCTTTATCATTATGGCCTATGGGATCAAACTTTTAAAAGTGTGATAGCATCTACACGCTTTATTCAATTGAGCTGAAAATTTATATGAATATTATAAATCACTGTTGCACTAACTATAAGCATTTTGGTGAATCAAACATTTATAGGTTTTTACAGGGACGCAACGAAAAATTCTTTATCGTTCTGATCTATGGGCTCAAAGTTCAGTAGCGTTAAATAAAACATCGTGTAATATATGGAGAAAAATACTCAAGCACTCTATTATGGTTTTCTCTCTTTTGTTTGTTTAACAACTCCTCTTTCTTTACTTTATCTACAAAACTGTTAATTACTCAATGTTCGGAAAGTCGAGTGGAGTCACTGCAGGTTTCTTTTTCTTCTTCCTGGACTCAGGAGAGTATTTTCCTAAATGTAAGTCATATGATAGGAGGGGCTGTATAAAAATTAAATTTCGTATTTAATATGTATACAACCCCTTGTATAAAAATATGCAATATCTGATATCTGCTCTTAATTTGCACCAATTTTTCAATTGAACGTTGTTTCTATCTTTCTTAGTTTACGAGATAATCGCTTTAACATCTATTTTGAACCACTCGGTATATATATATATATATATATATATATATGGCAAAATGTTATTCTGGAAGTTTTTGAACAGAAATGTTCAGCGTTAAACTTTTTCGTTTTTGAAAGAATAGAATTCGAAGTATAAAATTCGATAACATTCAGAAGAAGTTTTGGAAATTTTAAAGGGGCAAAATTCTTCCAATTTGCAATTCATAGCGCGGGAAATTTCGTTTGTATTTTGATTCTTGAAAAGTTTCAATTGAATTTACTACGACTTCTTGAATTTTTCACTGAAAATTCAGAGAAACAATTTATTTTTTTCTTTCCCTCTTTAGTCACTGCCAATATATATTTTTATTACTTTCTATTTTATTCATAGAAGAAAGTATTTGATTTGTAAATATTTTTTATCTCCAGTTTTTCAAGGATTTACACGTTTTGGAGATGTCCTAAACCAGTGCCCGAAATTTCAACTTAGATTACACTCGCTGAAAAAAAAAGTTACTCGCCACAAAATATGATTAATTTACTCTATTTTTTACGTATAAGATGACCAGAATTTTTTATTGGAAAAAGAGGAGAAATTACACAGTGAATTTTATTTTATAAGAAAATAGAAGACATTCAATTTTGAAAAAGAGGTCATTTTAGAGGACACAAAATTGAATGAATATGATTATAAAAGTCGATTCAAAAGCTACTTTACACAAGTGGTGGAAACATTTTTGTCCCAAGTGATGAATTTGGATCAGTACACCATAATTTAAATTAATAATATACGGACATGAGATGAAAAAGCTATAATTTTTATAAATATCACTGGACAACATAGATTTTTTTTTTTTTTTTTTTTTTTTAGTTAGTGTTTGTTCACCGGTCGATACAGCCAACAGCTGATCGAGCTTCCTAGTTTTGCAAAATTTTTTTAATTAAGAACTAAATCCTTTTCATTTGAAAAGGAGGACAGAGGACGAAAAACATAAAAGAGAGAATTTTTTAGTCCTGTAATATTTTTTTCGTTTAAGAGGCAGAGCGTTGAAAAAGAAGACTGTACTCTTAAAAAGAGGATATCTGGTCACCTTACCTAAGATCAGCATGATTATATGTTTTTAAATCGATATATATATATTATAGCACGGTGTACTGTAAAAATTCCATCTATATTTAGACTGAAATTTTACTCGCCAAAGCGGAAATTTCACGCCCTGCCCTAAACACAAATTGACCTTTTTAAAAATATGCGTGTGTGTGTTTATGTATAAAAAAATTTCTGAATGCTATGTCTCACGAAAGAAAATTTAACCAAACTTGGTATTTTGTTGGGATTGACTTAAATAGGTGTTTATTACATTTGGACAGTGTTGCCAGATTGGAGAATTTTTTTATTCAATATCCACCACTACATTTTAATTATAACGGTTGCCTAATCACTTCGAAGATTAATCATCTATTATGTTAATTAAATGTCACTTCTCAAAATTATTGGTGAAAGTTGAAAAAAAAAATCTGGCAACATTGCATTTGGATATCAATCACTTATCCCATTTTTTCATAATTTTTAATATGGTATAGAGCAACATTTTATATAAAAAATCGTAATAAGAATGATTTTTAACTTTTCAATGTGAAATTATACATAAATGAAAAACATTGTGGAACGTATTGATTATTAACACTTTCCAACTGTACGTATTCTGGACATCAGGTACGTAATCTGGACTGTATTCTCCTATGCAGTCCAGACTGTACGTATTCTGGACTGTATTCTTCTATGCAGTCGAGACTGTACGTATTCTGGACTACTGTACAACTGTACGTATTCTGGACTAGGATTCTCCTATTCCAACTGGACAGAGTTGACAGATTGGTTATTAACACTTTCCAACTGAACGTATTCTGGACTAGGATTCTCCTATTCCAACTGGACAGTGTTGACAGATTGGTTATTAACACTTTCCAACTGTACGTATTCTGGACATTAGGTACGTAATCTGAACTGTATTCTCCTATACAGTCCAGACTGTACAAATTCTTTACTACTGTACAACTGTACGTATTCTGGACTAGGGTTCTCCTATTCCAACTGTACAGTGTTGCTAGATTGGGGAATTTTTTATTCTGTATCCACCACTAAATTTTAATTCTAACGGTTGTTTAATTACTTTGAAGATTGTCTAACACTTTCCAACTGTAGGTACAGTCGGTTACAAAAGTGTCCGAACACTAGCAAAAATGAAAAACAACTGAAAAATTTTTTAAAGAACACATAAATCTTATTTCGAGAAAACTGCTAAAAACTAGTATGGATGTTTTTTTTTTTTTGTTGTTGTTGTTGTTGTTCTAGATAATACAAAGGAAAATAAATGAAGTGTAATGAACTAAGAAGTAATTATATTCGCTTTCAGCTCCATTCTTGCCTACTTAAAGAGAAATTTAATCAAAAAGAAATCATTATCACAAATGGAAATATATAAATGAAATAAATGAAACCACACAAATGAAATAAATAAAATATTATCTTTTATATCACCCTTTTTCAACCTGGTAACTAACATTTAAAGTCATTAAAAGAAGCAAGAAGTATTAAGTTGAAGAAAGTAATTAAGTTTTACCGAATGACATTATTCATTGTTATAAAACATTAATTATGTAAGATGTAACACTAATTAAAAAATCCATAAATTTTTAAATACATAATTAAGCTTTAAGGAATGCAATAAATGAAGCATAAGACAGATATTTAGTTCGCTGTTACAAAACTTATTTATTTATTTTAAATCAAAAGTAATTAATTTGATGCATAACGCACAGGCGGCTTTTTTTTTTTACTTTCCGAACACTATAGTGAGGGAAGTATTGTAATCATGTCAAAAATCCGAATTGGAGATTTTGATGTTTCTATACGTTTCGAGGTCCCCTGAGTTCGTTTTCACTATTTTGCGATGATGTATGTATGTGTGTATGTATGTATGTATGTGTGTATGTATGTGTATATGTTTGTGAGTGAACACGCTAGCGTCTAAACGCTTTGTTCGAATAAGCTGAAAGTTGGTTCGTATATTGTAAGTCACCATAGTACGAACCTTATAGATTTTGGTGAATCTAGCACTTATAGTTTTTTTACAGGGGCACAAAGAAAAATTCTTTATCATTATGGCCTATGGTACAAAAATCTTAAAAGTACGATAGCATCTAAACGCCTTATTCAATTGAGCAAAAAAATTATACACATGTGATAGGTCACATATACTCAATCTGTATAGATTTTGGAGAATCTAGCACTTATAGTTTTTTTACAGGGACACAACGAAAAATTCTTTATCATTATGATCTATGGGCTCAAACATCAGTAGCGTTAAATAAAACATCGTGTAATATATGGAGAAAAATACTCAAACACGCTATTATGGTTTTCTCCCTTTTGTTTGTTTAACAACTCCTCTTTCTTTACTTTATCTACAAAACTGTTAATTACTCAATGTTCGGAAAGTCGAGTGGATTCACTCCAGATTTTTTTTATTCTTTTCGTGCCACTATTACATTTTATAATATATTTTTATAAGTAAATATGCACTTTGCCTGCACAAATTTATGTTAAATTTTATGTTACGAAAATAATGCGGCAAAAATACTTAAAAAAAAAAAAAAATGTTGCCTGCGGCAGCCCTGAACGGATAAGTGCCAACTTTACCGGATTTTCCACCAGTTTAAAAAAAATAATAATAATAATAATAGTTTTCTGCTAATTATCATGGGTTAATTGTATTCTAAAATACTATTAGAAAAATAGGGTTAATTGGTCATATTAAAAAAAAGGAAACTAAAATTCAGCAAATATTACAAATACTTTTAAAAATAAAATGGTAAGTTTCACTGCAGAATTGGTTCCAATTTAGCTACAATATTTAACCATATTAGTAACAGAGTTGCCAGCATTTTAATTTTAATTTATTCCGGAGCATTTTTGCGCCGCCTTTATTTCATATCACTTTTTTTGCGAGTATTTTTTTTTTCTTATTTTATCGTAGTTATACGTATATTGGAAATGATTATTCTAAAAATAAATTGGTGCGAAATAAAGGCGGGCTAAAAATGCTCCGGAATAAATTAAAATTGTTTCGTAACTATGTTAGTAGGGCCATTTTAGAAATAAGCACTATTAAAACAGTGAAACATAGCACCAAAATAGAACATACTATTTTATTTTTAACAGTACATAGGTGCCAACATGTGCGATTTTTTAACACGCGTATTTCTTTGTAAATATATATATATATGATTAATCGAAGAGAACTGCTAAAAAGACTATTGAAAGTTTCTATAAAAATTTTCCGATAACAGAAAACCGTACAAGTTGGCACATAACAGTATACTGGTAACCCTTTCAAGGCAGTATGATCTATTATATCTAAATCTGCCAGCATTCTATAATAATATTCCATGGCTCTGTTTCTACCTACCCCTTTTCCACACACTTTATTTTTACAGCAATTTTCTTCAAATATATTTACGATTAAATAAGAAGAAAAATACTCTTAAAAAATGGTGTGAAAAAAAAAAAAAAAAAAAAAAAAAAAAAGGTGGGGTACTAACAATATTTTACTACTATATGGAATGTTAATTAGAATTAAGGTAAGGATGTTATATATCCCACCTACTTTTAATTCCCAAATGCAAAAATTCATCCCGGAAGTTTTTTAGAACATACTTGTCATACAAATGCGTATTCAGAAAGTATTGTTCTGAAATATTGTAACTTTGGAGAAAAACGCCCACCGGCTGACTTTAATGCCAAAATGACAAAAGCATGTGGTCGCGAGTGTGTTACTAACACAGAAGTAAGAACAAAAAAAATCTATTTCTTTTGTATTGGACTTGTTTGTAAATTCTGGTGGTAGATTATTTTACCTGAACCAAATTTCCTTGCCCCCCGAAACAGCGTTCCCAGCCTTTATAATTTATTCCCAATCGTTTTTAGCCCCGCCTTCTTTTCGCACCAGAAATGTCGTAGATTATTTCTCCTTAATATGTGACAACGATTAAATAATAAGAAAAAAAATTTTTCAAAATTTCCGGTATGAAAAAGAGGCGGGACTAAAAATGATTGTGAATAAATTATAAAAGTTGGGAACGCTGCCCCGAAAAGATTAATAAGAAAATGCAACATGTCACCAGAAAATTTTTTCTAATTTGGCGCCACCAATATTTTGGTGCAGCGTTTCACTATTTAAGTGGGACCATTTCAGCTTCTGGTTGCAGCTAAAAATGTCCATTTAACAACACTCTTTCGGTGAAATGAAATGCTAAAATATTGTTTTGAACAGCGTAAAGTATTGGGAGTTTAACGATGTTTTAAGTTTTTAAAATGTCACCTGTAAAATCACGCTAACTATTTTGCTGTGATATTATCAGTTACTGAAAAAGACTCCATAAAAGGGAAAGGGAGAAAGAATTATTTAAAAGGTTTATAAGTCTTCAAAAGTCAAAGATTTTTGTAGAAAAGATAACTAAAATTTGACAAGCAACTTATCGAAAATTTTTCTCACGAGAAGATACAATCTCATTAATCTAAAATGTACGCTAAAATTTATTATTACGCCATTGCTCTTTTCCTTTACAAGCATAATATATTGTTCTTTTAACACTATATTTGGTAATAGAAGATGTGCTTAAAAAATAAATAAATAAATAAATCTTCAGATTCAGTAAGATAAATAACATTTAAAAGAATAATGCTCTATGCATGTAAAACTTTAATAGTTTGAGGAAATTCGTCTTTAAATGACAGTTTGTAATACAGTTGCCCAATATAAGAGTTTTATCAAGATAGGAAAAGAGCTCAAGAAATCATGATTCTATGAATGAAATTCTTCCCCTTTAAATTGTTTTCATTAAGAGCGTAAAATATCAATGTTATTCTATGAGAAAATTGGTTTTTCTACAACTGCTCATTATCTAATGTATTTCTTTTTACCTTAATCTACATTTAATAGAATAAAATACTGGATTGGTAAAAATTTGTAACTTTTGGATTTCTACATTTTGAGAGGTCTAGAACATGATTTGAAAATTTTTAGGAAATGTCTGTCTGTGTGTGTGTGTCGGAAAAAATTGTGTCTGTATTTCAGGAAGTACTGCACAGAATTGCATATAAATTAGTATGTAGATGCATCTTAGTGCCTATCAATTATTGGTGCCAATTGCTCAACAGGTGGCGCTGTGTTAAAGCATTTTTCATAATTTCTGGAAAGACTATATTTCAGGAACTACTGCACAGAATTGCAAATAAATTTATATGTAGATGGACCTGGACGTATATTAGGGTCTCCCATCTTTTTGTGCAATCACTCAACAGGTGGCGATGCTTAAGGGAAGGCTATATCTCATATTTTATGGCTGATAATCAAACAAAACTTGATATGTGAAAAGCCATTATGAGACATTATGTTGATTTAATTCTGGTACATATCGGCCGGTAAGTGGTGCTGCTATAATAGAATTTTCCCCGAAAACTGAAAAGGAAGTCTTCTACATAGTAAAAATTTACTTCCGTTGGACATGTAGTGTACTACCTCTTTGACATGAAAATCGTTGGCGTTCATAATGGACAAAAAAGTATTAAACAATTTGTACTGCGTGAAGTCGTATGGCAAAATACAGACGAAAGTTTTGTGATGGGTATGACATACTAGTTCTAACTCTGTCTTTACATTCAGAAAATTCAGAACCATTAATCTAGTACTCGTTTTCTAAAAGTTGATTTTTCACATTTTATTAATAGCTAAAAATACAAAAAAACTCACTTAATTAATTTTTCGTTTTAAAAAAGAGTTTAAAATAATACATTAAACAATGAGTAATTCGGATAGCTTAATTTTCCATACTCTTTCATTCCTGCCAACCATCTCATTAATAAACGAAGATTTTTAATATCCGCCCTTTTTTCACGCCAGTCTTTTTTTTAGAGTGATTTTTTACTTACTTAATCCTAACTACATTTGGAGATAATTACTCTAGAAATAAAGTGATGGGGAAAAAAGGGCATGTACTAAAAAATTTTCCGGTTCATAATTAGGATGTTATCAGAATGCTCTTTAAACCTTTTTTCTTGCGACCATGTGAGCTTCTGCGCAAATTCTGTTTCAACGATTCCACTGTTAAAATAGGAGTGATAATTCTTCTGATTGAGAGAAAATAGAGATAAGGGAATGCCGAATGACTAACTGTTTAATAAATCTCAACCTGTCGGTCAGTTTGGCATTTCCCCAAGCCATTGGACTCGTCCTCAAATCTAGGCGCGAGAAAAGTCGTTACACTTTACAATATGGGTTTGGCTGTATGCTAGGTTAGTTATTGAAAACATGCCAACATTTAACTTATTCTGGATCATTGCCAATACCCGCTAATTTTCACGCCACTTTTCTTGAAGTTTTTTTTTTTTTTCCTTATTTAATGGTAATAACATTTTGGAGAAAGTTTGACTACAAATAAAGTATATGGGGAAATAAAGGGGGGGGGGTAACATTGTTCCGGAATAAATTAAAATTTTAGGATATTTGTTATTGTATGCTATGTTAAGATTCTATAACGGAAAATTTTACAATACGCAACAATTTCTGTAACGAAAAATTTACCATAAGCATCATTCATAAGTGCCCATTAAGATCATTTTACCGTAGCGTTATTGTATACATCTCTGTACACAGAAATGTACCTCAAGTGAAACTGTTCAAATGTATGTCGAATCAAACTTATTTAGACAGCATAGCGGGATAAAGGGTAGCTAGCACCTATTTCAACTCCTTGTTTGAATGTTGTATATACATTCATAATATATTTAAAACTGTTATAAAATTTAAAAACTTATTTCACGTTATTCAAAGAGCTTTCATCTACATGAATTATAAGAGTTGCCAACATTTTAATTTATTCTGGAGCGGTTTTAGCCCCACTTTTTTTTAAGATAATTTTTTTCTTATTTTATCGCAGTTATACGATGGTGAAAATCATTCTATAAATAAATTGGTGCGAAATAAAGGCGGCGGTAAAAATGCTTCGGAATAACACGGTTTATACAATCGTTATTTTTCGGCATCCATAAAATTTTATAGCAATTTTTGCGATGAAAAAAGCTTATAATTTTACATAAAATTTTATTATATAAATACTGTGGAGGAAGAATCCTTACAAATGAATGGGTCCGTACGAACCCTGAATAAATTAAAATGTTGATAACTATTGAATTATTCTAATTACTAATCGGCCTAACTGTGGATATTTCCAAATGAAGGTATTTTTAAATTAATTACAACTTTCCTGTTCGACTCTGAAGCAAATTTAAATCATATTTAACCCCTTCCTTCTCGCTCCCGTGATATTCACGGGCAGTGACCACGCCCCACGTGTATTTTTCCTTTAACATTTTAGGATACATGAAAGCACCAGCCAGTACCAAACTATATATAATCATACTTGCCAATCATCTCATTAATAACCGTACAATTGTTAACGCCCCCTAAAAAAACGCCCCTTTTCTCACACCACTATATTTCTAGAGTTATTCTCTCCAAATGTTGTTACGATTAAATAAGAATAAAATTACTCTAAAAAGTTATTGGTGTGAAAAGAAAAAAGGCGGTTACTAAAAATTGTACAGTTCATAATGAGATGGTTGGCAAGTATGTGTAATGTATTTGAAAATTCATATATTTATTTTCAATCCATTTTTTTTTTTTTTTTTTTTTTTTATTAGACAAAAATGTGGACTTTATGGGCGTGTCTTTGAAATATATGCGACCGTTTAGGGGTTAATATCGATTTACATTACATTTTTAAATTAATGGCACCATCTTTTACACCTTGATACGTAATAAATAAATAAATAAAATAAAGAGATAATAATAATAATATTAAATAAAATAACATTCAGAAAGCCCAAAGAAATTATTTTCTTTATAAAGTGTTGAATATTATTAAAATAGTTATTATTTATTATAATTATTTTTTAGATTTTCCTCTAATTAAATGTTTTGAATATAGCGATGTGATTTATCGCGCGTGCCCAGGAAGAAAACTGCGAAATCGTCAACTGGCGGTTTTTGCATACTATTACACCATTTTTTTTTTTCTAAATATATATATATATATATATATATAGTTTTGACTTATTTTATTTGTTTTAAATTACGGAGAATTTTTCTTTCTTTCTTTCTTCTTTTTTTATTTAGCTGATTGTTACAATCATGACGTCATTTTCCCCCTGCTAAATCATTCTTTTCCCCATTGTTTAATTCATTGCTTCAAACAAAGGATAACAATTTATTTTCTTAATATCAATGCATTAAGAATGCATTATCAATGCATCATTACTGTAGCTATGATGTTATCATTATTGCTGGAAATTTGAGCTTTTATTATTAAGAAAATACATTTCTCGGCAGTTACTTTTTCGGATAGCCCTAATTATATAAATATATAAAGCAATATAAGTATTATTCAATTGAAGGAAAATACAACAATCGATTACTAAATAACTTAATTAAATATAGCGGTATGGAAAAAATTGACTGCGCCGAGATCTAGACTCATAAATTAAGAGTAGTCTTGTACAGACGGAAAAAAAAAAAAAAAAAAAAAAAAAACGCAATACTCACTGTAATTTCGTTATTAATTGACGCAGAAAAATCTAATAGACACCAT
This sequence comes from Salticus scenicus, assembly GCA_963930645.1. NCBI lineage: Eukaryota > Metazoa > Arthropoda > Arachnida > Araneae > Salticidae > Salticus > Salticus scenicus. Next base: position 118,608,058 of record OZ005660.1, on the reverse strand, counting down.
TCAACAAGAAATTAAGTGCACGTTTTGAAAATGGTGCCAAAATTTGAATTAGGGGACATCTACATATTTAAATGAATGCCAACTTTCATTTTTTCAATAGCAACACCCAATTTTGACTTCATAATTGAATTCTTGAGAATCTGGCAGTGCGGAAAAGTACACTTTACTTTAATATTTATAGAGTTATAACCAAAACTATGTTAGGGGTATATCTATAAATCTAGAAAAATAAAACTAAGATTCTTAAAAAATAGACAAAATTTTACCATACTACACCAGAAATTTATACAAGAAAAAAGTATTAGAAATTTAATAGTCAGAAAAACGTTCGTTTAATAGACTCGTCAGTATCTTTTTTTAAATACGTATCCACTTAGATACGTGATTAGCGAACAAATTTAAAATTGTCCAATCAACGTTCATTGAAAAATGTGCGCTATTTTTCAATTCAAAAGTGTCGTCATAGCTATACTTATCACAAAAAAAAAAAAAAAAAAAACTTAAATTTTCCTCCACTTTATTTTGCAGGTGTGACATTTCATATATGAACTCAAATAATTTATATATATATATATATATATATATATATGCGTGTGTGTGTACAAATAACGATGCATAAACAAAATCTTTTCGAAAACAAAATATTGTAGATGCTAAATTTAAAGGGTATTGCAGGTTAAGCATATGAAAACTGCACCAGCGTCGAATGAAGAGTTCTTGCCTTCTATTTATTGTTCTTTATCTGAAACATCTTTTGCACACAATTTTAGAGTTCTAATGAGGGTGGCAACCTAAAACGGTATTTATTTATTTATTTATTTATTTATTTTTTTAAACTATTCAAGATATCATATCGAGGTTGAAACTATTTATAAATGTTTATGAAGTACATAATATATATTTTTTGCAGAATTTTCTCTCGATTTTAAACGGTAGAAAATGATCAGTATATTTTTGATGGGCGATTTTTTATACTATCCACCAAAATGACACCTACCAAGAAAGTACAGTTTATTTGTGTATTAGTTAGCTGTTACATATAAAAATTACAGAAGTGTCAAATTGCGGAAGCGTAGTGAAAAAAAAAAAAATAATAATCAGTCAATAATAATACGTATGCAAAAGTTTTCAATCTCAAAATAAAAGACTCACACCAGCATTCTTTATCAATAATTTCTATTATGAACAATCGCAATTAATAAACCACAACGGTGATATAAATTATTGATAAAAATACGCTAGTGTAAGTTTTCCGTCTTGAGACGGACACTCTTGCATCCCTGTAATAACACCAATGATATAATATTTACTTTTAAAATCCACTTAAAATTAATAAATAAACAATGCAAGCAAATATAAAAATGCTCTATTAGCATTTGTTATTAAAACCTACCAATTAACAATAAAAAAAATATGCTATTTAATTGTTATCAAGGATCTTACATCTCGCCTTTTTTTTTTTTTTTTCCAAGATACTTTTAGGGATGAGAAATTTCCCTAATTTTTTCTACTTTATTTTTATACACTAGTCTCTATCCTGTTTAATCACGACATATTACTATGAAAATACTGACATAAAGATTTCTGTATGAAAATATTATAGATGCTAATTTTTTAATTTATTCCGGGGTATTTTTGGCCCTGCCTTTTTTCCATACCATTTTTTTTTTTTTAAGGATGAAATGGAAGTTATATATTGGAGAAAATTTTTCTGTAAATAAAATGGTTCGAAACAGCATATCTTATCAAGGTTGAAACTGTTTATGAATGTTTGTGAATTATATATTAAATATATATACATATATATATATATATATATATATATATTTTTTTTTTTTTTTTTTTTTTTTTTTTTTTTTCCAAAAATTTTTGCTCGATTTAAATCTGAGAAAAATGACGTATATTTTGGTGGACGATGTTTTATAGTATATATCCACCGAAGCGACATCTACCAAAAATTAAAGTTTGCTTGTTAATTAGATTGCTATTACATACAAAAATAACAAAAGTGTCAAATAAGCAGACCATAGTTTATAAAATGAAATCCAATACAGGTATCCGTATAAAGTAATTCATGTTTATAGAATCAACTATAAAAAGCAAAGATAAATTACAAAAAGAATCATTTTCAATCAAGATTTAATCATCATCACTATTTTCTTCAGTAGTGATAGTTACACTAATTTTATCAAATATTGAAGTCAATATTTCACCTGTTTTTACAATTTTTGATTTGCATCGACCATTTGACAAATAGTAAAATATTGCTGCTAAATGGGGTGAAACTCCCGACTTCTTCTTCTTTTTTTTTTTTTTTTTTTTTTTTTCTACTCTTATTTTCATAGATGCCAATATTTTGATTTATTCCGGAGTACTTTTAGCCCCGCCTTTATTTAGCACCATTTTATTTATCGAAATATTTTATCAAATATACACTGCACAAAAAAAAAAGTAGACGGACACTTCTTTACAAGTTTTTTAAAACCCCGTCTTTGTTCAATAGGAAATGTCAATTAAAATTCTTTAACGTGTTTTTACTTATTAATCTTCATATTTTTGACTGACAAATAAAAATATTCAATTATTTATAATTTTAATCTAGGGAAATGCAGAAAAGAGAAAAGATACACATTTGCACAATATTTTACTGCAGTTATCTAAGTGGGTGTCTCTTGCGGAACACCAGTTTTGCATGTACATGTACATTTGGCATTTTGCCAATTGCTAACGTGCTTGACAAGATGGTTTTACGTAGTTAAATTTCTTGGAGATGAATGCGCCATGCCACGAGGAATTCCTCTAACTGATTACCAGAAAGGAGAGATTATAGTGCTGAAAAATGTTAATAAAGGAGTCAGAGAAATTAGTAGGCTACTTCTAATAAGAAAAAGTAGCATCAGCGATTTTCTACTTGCTCCTGAAGCCCATGGCGTAAAGAAAAAGAGTGGCCGGCCAAAGAAACTTTCGCTTAGAGATCAAAGAAAAATTTTTACTGAGCTGAAAAAAAACTGGAGCATCAATTCCCAGAGTTAATAAACACAGGAATTACTAACGTAACTTCTCAGACAATTTATAACTACATTAACCGTTTGAATGCTGAAGCATTTTCTGAAACACATCCTTAAATTCCTATCGCTATTTCAGGCCTATATTTAAATTTAGTTTTGTAAAAAATTTGAAACCCAATCATGCCAACTGGAAAACCACGCCGGCAGTAAAAATTAAAAAAAAAAAAAATCCATGTAAGCAGAAAGCGAAAGTAAATGTATAAATGTGTTTTTTTATGCCTAAATTATTTACCTCTTTCTACAAAAATAAAATATGAAATTTTCTAATGATCTATAAAAACACACCTAATTAATGAAAACCACGCCTTACTGTAGAGTTTGTAAAAGGCCAATTTAAGTATCATTAAAGGATGAATAAAAACAAAAAACGTGTTTTACCATTAATAATTGTTCACACACAATATTTTACGAAAATTTAGGATCAGTGAAAAAATCCAATTTTGTTTTCCATATATGCAATTCAGCGTAGTGAAGGGGTGTGTATTTTGATAAGATTTTATCAAGACTCCTCCCATTCTTATTTTTTTCCAACTTATTTCACCAGGGGTCGTACTCTCCGCCCTTTTTTCAGGACACTCTCATTAATAAGAAAATTCTGCCTTAATTGCCACCACTAATTTCATGCAGAAATATTTTTGACATATTTATAGTAATGTGCCATAATTATATGCCTTAGAGTTTTTTGTATAAAAATACTGGTAGTAATAAATTGAAAAATTTCTCTTCCATGACAGTGTCCTGAAAAAAGGCGGAGAGTACGACCCCTGTATTTCACAAATATAATGATACATATTTTAAAAATGATGAAACGAGCGTCGTAATATTTTATGCGTCAAAAAACATGTTAGATATTTCTTTTTCGAAAGAACTACATTTAATTGATTTAAGTGGTTAGAGTATTGACGTTGTTTTCTGGTAATATTTACGAGCATTTAAAAAAAAAAAAAAAAAAAGTTATTTAATAAAACACAATCACTCATACAATTGCCAGTTAATTTATTAATTCTTTTTATGTTTTACAAATAAATAATGAAAGAAAAGAACTTTATAAAATAAATAAACAAATATATATATACAGAGCTGCCAACCTAATCCGGCAAATTTTTAGTACTGCCCATTTTTCTACACAACTTAACTTTTAAAGTATTGGTTTTCTTAATTCATCGTAAATATATTTGAAGAAAATTACTCTAAAATTTAAGCGGTGTAGAAAAATAGGCGGTACTAACAATTTGTCGGATTAGGTTGGCAGCTGGGTATATATATATATATATATATATATATATATATATATATATATATATCAGTGTTGCCAGATGAAAATTTAAATTATCCCTACTTTATGGAGAAAATATCCCTACTTTCCCTACGTTAAAATATGTTTACCCTACAAAATACCCTACGATTCAAAACTATTAATAGAAATTATATAAAATCATATTATTATTATTATTTTAATATTTTTTAGCATTAAAACAAGAAAAATGATCCATTCTTATTAATATACACATAAGTTGATTGTTGAAACAAACGGACGAATAAAAATAAGTACCTAATATATGTATACAAATGTATATTCGTGAAAACACAGTAAATGAAATGAACTATGTTTCTATAATTTGTTTAAATTTAACACTGTCAGCTCTTTATTCTATTAAATTATTAAATCAAACAGCTAATCTCCTTTGACATCTTTTCGCATCAAACTTACCTAATAAATTTAATTTAGTAATAAATAATCAATGTTAAACCAGCAAATATCGACTTGATAGGTACCTTACTCCGACTCCTTAGGGGATGTGGCTACACGAAATGGGTTGCGTGAACACATCAAAGAGAAATAAAAAGACTAATTTACAGAAAGGAAAACGAAAGACAACGCATTCTGACGTAAAACAAAATATTTTTTTTTTTAGATCAGTATAATATATTTACGATTAAGATTTTGTACTGCACAATATATTTTATTTGAGGGGTGGGTGTATACAAATTACAAGTAACTTGACAACTGGCATTTCGAGGAAATTTAATTTGAACATGTACATGACTTATTGTCCAATTTACTTTAAAACTTTGATGTTAATTATATCAAAAAATTAAATAAATGTTATATTTTTTATTAAAATTATAGAATAAATTTACCATTTCGGAATAATAGTAATAATAATAAAAGGGGGGACATTTAAAAAATATCCAAATTTTTCAACTATTATAATTTATGCAGGCGCAATCATAATAATGACCTTTTTTCTCCTTACTAATTTTCTTGAGTAATTTTCCCCAGTATGTAACTAAGATAAAAGAGGAAGAAAACAACTCTTATAAAAAAGTAGTAGAAGTACTGGAAGTAGAGGGCGGTGCTAATAATACTCTGAAATAAATTATAGATGTTGGCAACTCTGAGTTATGAGATGTTTCACATCGCATCAATCTGTAATAAAATAATGTATCAGAAACAAGGTATTGTAAGCAACTTTTTGCATTTTTAAAAAGAATTTAAAAATTTTCATTAGATAATAGAAAAATCCCTACAAAACAGAATTAAAAAAAAAATCCCCCCCCTACGCCAAAATCAGAGCTAAAAAACCCTACTGTAGGGAGAAATCTCTACATCTGGCAACACTATATATATATAAATATTATACATATATTTACTTCTTGAAAAAGAAAATAATGAAAAGATAATGTTCAGCTACAGTGTTTTGGTTCTGAATGGTTGATTTTATTTACGAAAAATACTAAATTAAAATTCCGGTGACATCTGAATTTTACCTCCCGCAACGCGACAGCGCTGCTTCGCAGTTTTCGAGACTGAACATTGCAGCGCTATCGCACTGCTTAGCAGTCAAACGGTTAAGCACCCAGAGCTCTTTCAATATTAGACGAGAAAACATCATCCATGCTGGAAGTTTCACCACGTGACAGAACGCCTACAGTGGGCTCAAAACCATATGTCTTGGACTACAGAATGGATATCTGTAGTTTTTCCAGATGAGAAAAAATTTAATTTAGACGGCCCAGATGGATATCAATATTATTGGCACAGTTTGGAGAAAGAAGACGAAGTGTACTCTACTCGGCAAGTTGTTGGTGTTGGCGCGATGGTGTGGCTAGCTGTTGGCTATGGCGGAAGGACAAATTTAGTGTTCCTAAGTAAGAAGCAGATTCACAAAGATTATATTGAAACACTAAGCAGTGAGCTTTTGCCAATTGCGTGTGATCTTGGAGGAGAAAATTGGACTTTCCAACAAGATGGAGCGCCAATACACACCGCTAACAACGTTAAAAAATGGTTTCATGAGAACAACTTCAATGTTTTACCCTGGCTAGCCAAGAGTCCGGATATGAATCCTGTAGAAAACATTTGGGATATACTTGTTCATAAAATTTATGAGGGTGGACGCTAGTATGAATCAATTCACCAGCTCAAAGAAGCTCTTACAAACATTTGGGAAATTTTCTGTCAAAAAAAGATTCAGAATCTCATTGATTCGATGCCTAACAGAGTATACGAACTTATTAAAGCAAATGGGAGACGAACCCCTTACTGAAAACGTTTTATTTTAGAGATACAAGATGTGTCGTCTACTTTTTTAAAGAAAAATTACAGTGCAAATATGCACCATTTTTGTTTCCTGAATTTTTCCACTACATAATTCAAAAGGATTGAATCTATATCCAAAAAATAATAATATATGATGTTTCAAGAATATAATTATATTAGAGAAATGAACCTCATATCTCTAATTAAAGAAATAAACGGCTTTAAAGTATTACAAGTAAGTGTCCGTCTACTTTTTTTATGCAGTGTAGTTTGTTTTCAGTATAGTGAATTGAAGATAATAAGAAAGAGTTTAATGACATTATAAAAGATTGTATTTTATTTGACAGAAATTATCTAACATTATTTGATACATTAAATTTGTTCACTGAGAAAAAATTCTGTAACTGACATCTAGAATCTAAATTGTGACTCTAAAAAAAAAAATAGTTCCATGTCATCCATATAAATTCTAGTCCCCATTGAAAGCGAGTTCTAGAAACCCCTATTAGAATTCTAGAGAGTTTGTCTATATTATCGAGGTCAAACCTATTTGAAAATATCTCCAAATAAATGCGAACATAAGAGGTGAGTTTCAACAACTATAATCTTGGTTTATGACCCAATTCTAGAAAATTAAGCGAGAATTTCTCGCCATACAAAAGATTCAGAATATTCGGAATATTCAGAATATTGTTTCACCATCTAGAAATGTGTAGACTAGAAATTCTCGATCATTTCGCTTATTCAGTTTACTGGCGTGCCTAATGCGCATAGCTCAGAAATCTCTATTTCTAGTTAAGGGATTTAGAAAATGATCACTTATTCATTCTAGATGAAGGCTGTATATTTTTTTTCTCGTTGTTGCATGTTGTGCAAGGTAGTAGATTGTTCCCAGTATAGTGAATTGAAGGTAATAAGAAACGAGCTAGAATGCTTTGCTAATTAGTAAGTTTTACGTTATTATTTTTATTTCATATGGCATTATCTAATATCATTTTATGGCATCATGGTTGTAGCGCTTTATTGATTTATTATTATTATTTTAACTTTAATGTTTTTCATTATTTTTATTTAACAAGGAAACTAAAAAATACCTCATATCTCACCACCAACTATTGCGAAGAAATTGTATAATAAACCCGTTAGTAGTCGCTAGTTGGTCGATTTGCCATCCATTCGCCAGTGTTGCCAGATTTTTTTTATTCAATAGGCACCAAAAATTTTTAGAAGTGGCATTTGATATACATAAAAGGCGAATAGAATCAAAAGTTGAATAAAAAAGTGCGCAATCTGTACCAGGTGGCGCTGTCTATAGCGACTACTAACGGGTTAAAATTTTATGAAAATCTGTACAGTCATCATCTCTGAGACACTTGGGACACATGTGTAACATTAGCTCGTTTAACCCTTTCAGGGCAATGAATTTAAATTCATATGAATTCAAGTTAAACCAGAATTTGAGAACAAGTTTAGAAGAAAAGTAATAAATGAATGTTTTCAAATAAGGTTAAAAAGTAAAATTTTATAAGAAATTTCTGGGATGAATTTTTGCTGTTGGGAACTAAAATTAGGTGGTATAAAATATATACCGCCAAAAATAACAAAAGTGTCAAATAAGTAGACCATAGTTTAAAAAATGGAATCCAATACAGGTATCATTATAAAGTAATTTATGTCTATAGAATCAATTATAAAAAGCAAAGATAAATTACAAAAAAGAATCATTTTCAATCAAGATTTATTCATCATCACTATTTTCTTCAATAGTGATAGTTACACTAGTTTTTTCAAATATTGAAGTCAATATTTCAGCTAGCTTTACAATTTTTAATTTGCATCAACCATTTGACAAATAGTAAAATATTGCTGCTAAATGGGAGGAAATTCCCGCTTTTTTTTTTTTTTTTTTTTTTTTTCTACTACTATTTTCATAGATGCCAATTTTTTGATTTATTCCGGAGTACTTTTAGCCCCGCCTTTTTTTAGCATCACTTTATTTATAGAAAAATTTTATCAAATATATATAACTTCGATAAAATCAGACAAGTTTTTCCTTAAAAAATAAGTGGTATGGATAAAAGGCGGGGCCAAAAAATATTCTAGAATAAATTAAATTTTGCCATCTATGCTATTTTCATATAGAAATTTTTATATCAGTATTTTTGTATTGTTATGACGTGATTAAGCAAGATAGAGGCTATTATATAAAAATAAAGGTAGCGAAAATTGCGGAAATTTCTCGTCCCTAAAATTGTCTTGAAAAAAGGGCGAGATGTAAGATCCTTGATAATAATTAAATAGAATATTTTTTTTATTGCTAATTGTTACGTTTTATAACAAATGTTAATAGAGCATTTTTATATTTCCTTACATTGTTTATTTATTAAGTAGTTTTTAAAGATAAATATTATATCATTGGTATTATTATTAAGTGATAATTATTTTTTTCACAACGTTTCCGCAGTTTGACACTTCTGTAATTTTTATATGTAATAGCTAACTAATAAACAAATGAACTGTATTTTTTTGGTAGGTGTCACTTTGGCGGATAGTATAAAAAGTCTCCCATCAAAAATATACTTATCATTTTCTACCATTTAAAATCGAGTGAAAACTCTGAAAAATATATATATTAGGTATTTCATAAACATTTATAAATAGTTTCAACCTCGATAAGCTATCATGAATAGTTTAAAAAAAAATTAAATTTAACGTTTTAGTTTGCCACCCCATTACTCCCTAATCGTTGAGAGTGGAAGTCTAAAATTGTGTGTAAAAGATGTTTCGGATAAAGAACAATAAATAGAAGGCAAGAATTCTTCATTCGACGCTGGTGCAGTTTTCACATGCTTAACCCGCAATACCGTTTAGAACAGAAAAATAAGTCATAACACAACTTGAAATGTAATGTAAGCTATTGTCAACCTATCCTTAATATCCTTAATAGGTCCGTCATTTCTGGATGCCTTGTACAGGTCTACAGAGCTTTCCTTAAATTGTACGGTCTTTTTAAAATACTGCCACCATTCTGTTAAAACAATACTCTTTTACATGATATTTACATGTTTTACTGTTAAAATATTCATGAAAAATTTCTTATAGAAGATAGGGGTTACAATATAATAAAATGAGCGTAATATTTTAGAAATTCAGCGAGGTCCAGAGCTGCCATGCCAACATTTTTAGCGTTTAAATTAGAATTAACACCAGTATTTTAAAATGGAATATGTTTTATATATTTTCGACGATTAATATTTCTATTAGTCCACTGTCCATCCGAGGCACTGCTATTTGTATGAAAAATAATCTAAATTTTCACCAGGTAACTTTTACTGTTATGGTCCCCCCCCCCCCCCCCCCTTTCACTTTTTTTCTCAGTTTATGCTCCTTGTAATGAGAGCGCAGTTGATATAATATCTGATTTACCTGCCTTACTTAGATTAGACGCGAACACCATTCTCCTTGGTGATTTTAATGCCCACCATCCCTTTTGGAATTGTACTGTCTAGAACGCTCATGGTAAAGCTATTTATGACAACATTTTTCTTTTCGATTATGCGGACATCCTTTTTCCGGACACAACTACCCATCACTATGGCTTAAGTTGTAGCACTATTGATTTTGGTCTTTTTAATGGATTTAATTTTGATAAAAATATTACCTCTTTGGCTGAATTGAGTTCCGATCATAATCCAATTAAAATTAATATTCAAATTCGCCTTCCCCTGATAACCCCCAAAAATTATTTCCCGTACAAATTGGACTCATTTTACTAACTTTATTAACGATATCCCCCCCCCTTTTCCCTTCCTTCAATCAATAGCACTAATGACATAGATCTCCTGGTAAATACCATCACTAATGCCATTAAGAGTGCTGTTGATTATGCTACTACTTCCAAACCTACCAACAAATTTTTAAAATTAGACCCGCATGTCCGCATTCTCACTACTAATACAAATAGAGCCAGAAAAACTTGACAACGTACACATAGAATCCAAGATGAAATTATTCTCAATAGCGCTCAGCGGGATCTTAAAGATTATCTCACCAAAAAACGCAATGACAGTTGGAGCGAATTCCTCGAATCCCTGTCTCCAGATGATAACTCTATCTGGAAAGCGGCCAGGAGATTTAAGAGCTCCACTGAACCCTTACCCCCTATCCTTATTCCAAATTCCCAGAACTATGCGTACACTATTGAAGAGAAGGCCAATGCCATTGCTATAAACCTCGAGACACAATTCCAATGCAACCCTATTGATAGTGATGAAACTGAGAGAGAAGTAAATTCTACTGTTAGAAGATTCTTGAATAACCCCATTCCTCCCTCTGACTTTTTGGTAACCCACGCTGATGTCATCCGCGAAATCAAAAAACTTAAAAATAGAAAAGCCCCAGGCATCAGCGGAATCACTAATGACGCCCTCAAGAATCTACCATTCAGTTATACCCCAAAAATCACTCATCTGTTTAATATTTTTAAATTTAATTATTTCCTTTTCTATTGGAAAAACTGCAGTTATTGCTCCGGTACTAAAACCATGTTTTAAGTAAATTATTCGAAGCCTTCATTGCTCAATATATTGATTCTCATATTGCAAAAAATAATAGTATGATCCCAGAACACTTTGAGTTCAGCAATGGCCTTTCAGCCCCTCACCAGGTCTACAGATTAGTTGAGTATATTACCACCTGCAAAATTCGGAAGCAATATACTGCGGCAGTTTTTCTTGACATTGAAAAGGCGTTTGACAAAGTTTGGACCTCTGGCATAATTTTTAAACTTATTAATTATAACTTTCCCCCCTCCCCTTATTAAATTAATTCATAGTTACCTACTTGACAAAAACTTCCACGTGAATGTGAAAGGCACTCTTTCACGAAACTATTTTGCCCATTTCGGCGTTCCTCAAGGCTCCAAAATTAGTCCTAAATTATTTAATCTTTATATTAACGATATTCCTCGTTACCCTCATACCTCATTGGCTATTTTTGCAGAAGATGCCTGTATTTTCGCTTCAAGCGTCAACAGGCATCATGCTATTTCGGCAATCTCCCTTCACCTCAAAATTTTAGTTAACTGGTTCTATAAATGGAGAATAGCATTTAATACTACCAAAACTGAAGCTATTCTTCTTTCACGTGGAAGAAATGCTATGATATCTGATAAACGAGATAAATTCCAAATTAGTCTCGGCGCCATCCCCCTACCATGGTCAAATCACTGTAAATACCTTTGTGTTATTCTAGACCAATCTCTCACTTTTCAACAACACATTCTCACCACGCGTAATAAATTCCGTACAGCTAAAAGTAAATTACTTCCCCTCTTAGCTCGGAATCAGAGCCTGATTAAGGGGGAAGCACACATTATCTCCGCTCTCACCGGAATATTTTTACAATTATTTTTTACTTCATGTCATGGAAATTCCACGCTTTGACGAGGAAATATTTTTTATAAAAAATGAACGGTGTAAAACAATCCAATTTACTCACCGTTATTAGACACCAGAATTCTTTTAAAATAATTTTTAATGAGAATTTTCTGTTTATTATAGGAGGAAAGTATTTGTTAAAAAATAACGGTGTAAGTATAAATAATGTGTGCTTCCCCCTTAATCAGGCTCTGCTCGGAATAGTACATTAAACTTTAAAAACAAATTGCTCTTATACACTTCCTACTTAAGACCCATTTTAACTTACGCTTGTATGGTATGGTCATATGCTGCAAATCGCATATCAAGTTACTCATTAAGGCTCAAAATTAAACTATTCGGCAAATTCTTGATATGCCTTGGTATGTTAGAAATTTTCATATTTATAAAGAAATTAATACTCCTCAACTTAATGATTTCATCCAACACTTAAATGTTCAATTTCATTTGGCACTTGAAAGCTTAGATAAGCCTGCTTTAAACACTCTCGCAACATATGACCATAATGATCCTCTGAATAGACGCAGACCCAAAGCGGGCCTCAGTCTAAACTCCAACCTTTAACCTTTTTTGTGTTAGCATTTTTTATATTTTCACTTTTCTATCGCCTTAGGGCCTTAACTTCTCTTCGGAGATTATATCCTGTCCTTGTCTTTGTGTTGTCTAGTATTGTGTATTATTTGTCCTTGTGTTAAAAAAAAAAAAAAAAATTGTGTTTTAAAATACCATACGAATTATAAAATTTGCTCCTTGAAAAATAAAAAAATATTCTTACTATCCCTAAACTTTCTCCTAGTTGTGTGCACTTAAGATTTCTACTCATTTTTAATATTGTGTTTCATCTTTCCATAATCTCTAAAATTCCTTTATTATTGTTTTTTGTGCCTTTTATGCCCCCCCCCCCTCACTCCATTGCAGTGAAATTGTTGTTCGGGACTCTCACTCAGTTAGCTTTTACTTTTAGGTAAAGGAGGATGCGTGACGCTGTCACAGGTGCCTCCCAATCATTCCATCCTAAATTCCTTGCCGAAAATAGCTATAAAATATTTCTAGTATGAAGTCTCCATTGAAAAACGAGAGACTTTTCACTTATGGAGGTTTGCTTGTAAATGAAGTATGAATATTTTTTATACCACAATCAATAATTAATTAAACAAACTTTGAAAACTGATTTTATAACGGCATTCCACGATAGAACATTTAAGAAAGAACTCTGGAATTCCATTATTTAATATTTTAATTATAATAAAGCACAATTACAATAACTACATACATCGCGCGTAGTAAACAGAATATAAATGAATGTAAGATACATAAGAACGAATATAACTTCTTACAGGTCACTGCCTGTGGCCCATGGCCACACAGGCGTCTTACACGAAAAACGACTACATCTTTCAGCGAGAACTGAAGAACTTCTGACTGACTTCTGAAATTAGAATGTTTTCACTTCACTTTATGGATTGGCAAGATATAATTAGATATTTTGCCAAGAATGGCGACAGCGCCGTCTGTATTGTTTTAAATGATAGGGAAGATGGCTCAATATCGATAGGCTATTTAATATATTCGTAAGAGTTTGTAATTAGCGCTACAATTTTAGATTTCTTGCTAGTACTTGTTTTTGAAATATGATAAAAAGTATAAGATATATACACGCACACTGACCGTACGCTAAAAGCTTAATTTTCGGATTCGGAGGACCTATAAACGTGTATCAAAACAGCAATTCTGAAAATTTGACCCTATCTGTTGCTAAAATATCGACTTATATTTGTTCAATCGGTTGTAAAAAAAGAATAGATTTTAATCTATTGGCTATAAAAAAAAAAAAAAAAAAAAAAAAAAAATGAATGTTTAAACTGTCTGTCGAGCAAATATTTCAGATTCGAAAAAGAGCCATCCACAAAAATATGTGATTTAAAAAAAGATCTTTCCAATAATAAGCGAATTCAATTTTTTAAGAATCGTATGATTTAAATAATTTTCCTAAAAATTTCGGACTAGAAAATTATTTACTTGAATCATGAGCCGGTTATAGAAAATTATTTATTTCGGTTAAAATATGAGTTGATGAAAACAATGGCTGATAAGTTAAAAAAAAAAAAAAAAAGCGTTCTCAGCAGTCAGTATTTTGAATACTACTTTGAATAGTAATTTTCATTAATCGTTAGTAGTACGATTCAAAAATTGTTTTATTTAAAAAGTAGTAGTCAAAATATGAATGCTCAGAACCCTTGTTAAAACATCTATACTGGAAAGTTACTGACGGGTGATTTAAAATTTGAATTTTTACTTGTAAGCTTAGGCGTCGCGATTTATGAGACAATATATAATTATTTAAAAGTTAATTTTTTAACTATTTGATGTCTGCATATTTTCCTATTTTACCATGTTTTTATTAACTTCGATTCTTGTGTGTTTGTCAGGGACAAATCTTGCAATCGATTTTTAACTAACTTCCCGACTAGCTAGACATTTGAAACTTTCACAGTAGCTCAGAACCCGGTGACAACACAATACTTCGAAGTCAGATTTTCGAATTTTCGAATAGTTTTCTTTTAATTAATTAAAGTGTGAAAATGATAAGCTCCTAATAGCAATAAAAATAGCCATTAAAATATTAACTATAATTTAATTGTTGCCAAAAAAAAAATTACGAGTTCATTTTCTTTCGACCTAAAAATAAATACATTTAATTAAACGTGAGCGTTAAAAAATTGTTAAAAGTTAAATTATGCATTTGGCAAAAATTGACGTCGTTATCATTTTAAAGATTTTCTACATAATGATAAAGTGCTAATGTAGTTCATGATGCAAATATATGTTGTTCGGAAAGGATTAATATTTTATTTTTAAAACCAACTTTTTTTTTTTTTAATTCAAATTTCCGGTAACTCTTTAACCAATCACATTAGAACGTCCATCTTTGGAATATCGATAATAAGAATTTTCTCGCCAAAAGTCGCCAAAAAAGTCGCCAAGGGCAAAAAGTTGTCAAATTTGGCGCCAAATCCATTACCTGCCTATTGGAGCTTTTTAATGCGTTTTAAAGAGAAGTTTAAGCTATTTAAAAACATGGTATATAAAATTTTTTTATATCTTATAATTATTTACTTGTAAGTCCCGCCTTTTGGCGTTTCATTAAACGTTGCACTTTCAGCAAAATGATTTTTTGTATTCGTATTTGAATCAAATTAATTTTATTCTCATCAACCAATGCGGCCAGTCTTCTGAAGAATATACGCACTTGATGAATTAAACACGAATGCGCAAAATGCTTTTAAAAATAACGTATTGTTTTTAGTTGAACGCCTAAAGGCGGGGTTTTTTTTTTTTGTAATGAAATGGGCTAACTTGTGAACGAACGTTCAACAATGGGTTAATTTAAATAAAAGGAACTAAAATAAAGCTATATATATATATATTTAAACAAATGATTTATTTTAGTTGCATTTTTATAAGTAAAAAGATGGTAGAAAAAATGTATTGAATGAAATAAATCCACGAACAATGAATAATTACTGAATACTTTTTTAGCAACATTTTAAATAATTTTAACATTAATTAACCCCTCAACGCGCTTCGTCCTCGCTGCGAGGACGCAAAATTTAAGATCCAGCTGCAAAAATTCATCCCGGAATTTTTTTAGCAAAAATTTACGTTTATAACATATCAGAAAAGGCCAGTTTTTCCAACCTTAAAATTTAAAATTTCTTTTAGTTTAATTTAGTTCATGAATTCCGGTGGCAGTATAATTTAAATGGTCAGAATTGTCTTGCGCCGCAAAGGGTTAAGATAAATAAAGATAGCATGCTATTCTTTTTGCAAATTACGTAGTCTTTGACTATGAACTGAAATAGAAAAAATAAGAAATAATGATAATAATAAAATCTAAAAAGCAATTAATCTTCCTCAATTAAGTTCGTATAAATTAAAGAAAAAGAAATAATTAGTGCAAACTGAATGAATAAAGCAGGAATAAGAAGAAATTGTAAGCAATTAGTACATTTCGTTTTTTCAATGCATAGTTTGTTTTCTCAAAAGAAAAAAAGAGAAAAAATAAGTAAATATACAATTAAGTAATTAATCATTTTATCCTGCTTTGTTTATAGATTCGAAAATGGACGACATATTTGAAAACGAAATGTATGAAATAATAATGTAAACACGTAATGGGTAACACACCCGATATGTATCCCCTTCCCTTTTCCTCCAAACAGTAATGTGTTGCTTATATGGTTCGAAAATTTTTGATTACTGATTTCGTAGAAAATTTTAACACAGTTTAATAATTTCTGCATATATATATGTGTATATATTATGTTTCAACTTGATTATTTTTACAGCATTGTTTCGCAGTACTTCGTTTAACCATAGCCTCCTAAACTAGATGCCTGTCGCGTGGCTCGGAAACTTGACAACAGTTGAAGCGGTAGACAGCGCCACCTGGTACAGATTACGCGACTTTTTTATTCAATTTTCACCAATAATTTTAAGAAGTGATATATGTATACGTAATCGACGTTTTTTCGAATATATTCGCCTTTTATGTATATCATATCCCACTTTTAAAAACTTTTGGTTGCAATTGAATAAAAAAGTCGCACAATCTGTACCAAGTGGCACTGTCTACCGCTTCAGCTGTTGCCAAGTTTCTAAGCCACGCGACAGGCATCTAGTTTAGGAGGCTATGGTTTAACTCAAAAATGGCTTCGTATGCTCATGACTTTTAAATAGCTTTTCGTGATTAATAGTCTTTTTTAAAACAAAAGAGTGTGTTATACATTTATTCATACCTGCCAACCATCTTATTATGAAGCGCAGAATTTTAGTACGTGCCTTTTTCTTCGCACCAGTCATTTTTTAGAGTAATTTTATTTTGATTTAATCGAAACAACATCTGAAAATAATTACTCTGAAACTGGTGTGGGAAAAGGGGCGTTAACATTTTTACACTTATTAATAAGATGATTGGCTGGTATGATTTATTGCTACATAATTAGCTGCTGATTTCGCCAAGAAAAATAATTTATTGCATAAAATTTCAGCACAATTTCATAATGTCTACAAAAAATTTTAAATATGAAGTTAAAAATATTAAAATCAGAAAATTTTACTTCTTTTATGATAATATTGGCAGTATTTGTAATTTGGCGTGTTATTAATGTAGGCATATTGGATATTTTTGCTTATTTTGGGGATTTTTGAAGTTGTAGGAAAACATTTGGAGATAGCGATTTAGTTTAGGGAAATGAAAAATTGTAGGGGGGGGGGGGAATATGGAGGATTTCTTTAAATTTAGTAAAATATTTCTTTTCCTGAAATTAAAAAAAAAAAAAAAATCTCAAATTTATCAAATGATAATGCACTGATTCTGTATGCTATTTCAGAAATAGAAAAGCAACATTTTTAACCTTCTGATTATAAACTTTGCCTTGACTGTTGCCTTTTGTATTCCCTGAATTTAGGAGTTATTTTGTTCATGTAGGCTGTAGCAAGCATAGTGAATGCTTGATATACATTGATTTCTGGTCGAATAGTCACCAAACTTTAAAAAAAGCTTGACCAGTATACACAGGGATGTTTGATCTTAGCTTAAATTTAACTTGTAGGGGTGAAATATCAAGTTTGATCCAAGCTCTTTCAGCTATTTGGGTGCTTTTTTCTTTATGCATTTGATAGTCCACAAAATCTGTATTTATATACATATGGGTAACTACAAATGATCAGAGGAGAGGATACTAAATTCAGATTTAGAATTTTCCAAAAAATAGTTTGTTAAAGTTATTTTTGTAAATGGGGATTTTTTTTTATATATATATAATAAAGAGCTTTATTTGGGAAAAATGTGAACTTAAATTTATTATTATTATTATTATTATTATTATATTTTTTTTATTACATTTTTAGTATAAATGGTGCTGGGGATTTTCAGAAAAAAAAAAACCCTTGATTTGAGAAAATTGAGAATTGTTTATGGAAATGGACTTCCGACCATCTGGCTCGTACTATGAAGAAGTAAAATAAACGCTAAATTATTTTATACATTATTAACATGACCCATTACACAATACGTATACCTCATTGTCCTTTTCTTCTTTCTGATTTATTTATTTATTTGACGAAACGTGAAAAGCAAAAGCAGTCAATTTTAGCAATCACCCAACACCTAAATTTTCTCGCCAGTTGGTTCTCTAAATAAAGCAAAACTTAATATCGGCAAAACTGAAATAAACTTGTCTTCACGTGGAAGTTACATGGCAAAAGATGCTAAGAAATAATATAAAATCAAATTCGGCTACAACATCCTCCCACAGTTTAACCAATGTAAGTATTTTGGTGTTATCTTAGACATCAGTTTCAAGTATTTAAAAAATCTTTAATGGAAATTAGAGCTCGAACATTCAGACAGACGGACAGACTGAACGAGAAACAGAAGTCAAAATTACTTTTCAACTTTACTAGAAAGTGCTGGAAGGAGCTTAATTAGCAAAAGGAATTTACCTCGTATAAAATAGAAAGGAGAAAAATTTACACGTAATTAATCCTTTTCAAATGCAATTTTTAATAAAAATAATAATAATAATAAACATAAAAACGTGCAGAAAACTTAATTCTATTAAATAAATGCTTTTTCTTTCGCAGTGATGAGTTTAACAGTAATAATTAAATGATGTTTTCAGTAATGTAACGCCGAGATTTAAGTGAGAGGTTTTCAAAATAAACGCAATAGATTTTGAATACTGTTGCGTAATCGGGGTTCGTTAATTGTCCTTCAATAAATGACAGTTCTTCCCATTGCAAAGGCTTAAAAGTTTATTTACAGAATATTTCAGAAGACTAACAGTCTTCTGGAATATTCTTTAAATACAGGTCTGTCAAATAAGTATTAACTCCAATTTCACCAGAAAACACATCTTAAGTAACAGTTGATGACATAAAAATGACAGCATAAACTTTGCAATAAGCATAGCACATACAGACTCAGTGCTGCCAGATTGAGGGAAATATTTATTCAATATCCACCACTAAATTTTAATTTTAACGGCTACTTAATCATTTCGAAGACGCGTTACGGAATAATGATCAAAAACATTAAAGAACCATTTCATTTTAAATTTAGTGGTGGGAATTAAATAAAAATTTCTGTCAATCTGGCAGCAGTGCAGGCTGTATTCAATAGAAGAGGTCTGAACAGGCAGAGATCATTATACTGCAATGATTTGGCTTAAAACTAACTCAACGGCCGGAATGGGATCGCTTTACATAGCCTCGTATATTTCCAGAATGCTTTTGTATTTTCTAAAATATTAAATTTAGAGCATAGATAATCGATAATAAGGATTTGCTCTCCAAGTCGCCAAAAATGCTGCCAAAGTTCGATAAACTCGCCAAATTCGTCGCCAAGAACATTATCTGCACTAGTGAAGCTTTAAACGGGTTTTTAAAGACAAATCGGATATTTTAATGCCAAAACAAGATAGAAAAGCCGAAAATTAACATTTTGTAACCTGACCGTGACCAGGCCTCTGTAGATGAAATTACAGGAAAATAACGACTATTATTTACAAAATCGTTACAATACCTTGCCTATCGGTTAAAAAATTTCTGATCATGTTCATACTGCAGTAGTTTTTTTTTTTTTTTTTTTTATATAAGCACTTGTATTTTAGCATTATAAAGGTAACCCTTTGAAGGACAAAGTAATTACGCCCATTTGATATCGACAGCCATCAGAATTTAAAAACAGAGCTAAAAGAAAAGAAATGAGTGACCTTTTTCTGCTATAGAAAATAATAATGATTATAATAATAATAATAAATAATTTAGCAGAATACCGTGAACATTTTCTGCTAAATTATTAAAGTAAAACTTTATTAATGTAAAAAAAAAAAAAAAAAAAAGAAAAGTTGGTTGAATTTTTACAGTTGCGATTTGGTAAAGGCGCTTTCAGACGAAAGAGACATTATGAGATAATACCTTCCAAACATGTTTTTTATGACTGAAACGTGTTAAATACGACCGTTTGGTGTAACGTTTGCCTTATGTATATTCTTCAATCAAGAACTTTTCGACTGGTTGTATCCCTTAGAGTAGTTTTCAGATAGAACTCCTCAAATCAGAGAATCGTGATTCCAGAATTTCCTCTATCCTTTTTCCTTTCAAACATCCTTAAGGTGAATTATCACTAAATGTTGTGTCCATTGTTTACATTTGTGGATTTTGTTTATGCATAAAAATAGCCCTACATGCAGCTCAAAAAAAGTCGTTCTGTAGCTTTGAAAGACAATATTTTATACTTCAGACAATATCAGAGCTGCCAACCTAATCCGGCAAATTGTTAGTACCGCCCCTTTTTCTACACCACTTAATTTTTAGAGTATTTGTTTTCTTCATTCATCGTAAATATATTTCAAGAGAATTACTCTAAAAATTAAGTGGTGTAGGAAAAGGGGCGGTACTAACAATTTGCCGGATTTGGTTGGCAGCTCTGCAATATGTTCTTCGTGTGATAGCAGCTTTACTACTTCCTCGTGCCGAAGATATCGAGCGTTAATGGTTAAACAAGATGACTGAAAAAAAGTACATGAATTAACATAAATAAATATCATCAAAAGAAGTAATTCAAAGGAATTTGAATTATGGAAGTTCACACTTTATTAACACTTTCGCGATCGCTGACGTAGATTTATGTCATTTAAAAATCTGTAACTCCGCCAGTGGGCGTTTCTTTCGCAATTTGTTCGTTATTTATTTCTTAAGAATATACCGAATATTCATATTTGTACAATCAAATATACTATGGATATAAATGCTTCGATTTGAAAGAATATAATGATAATGTACATCCATTTGTAATATAAATGTAAATGCAGAAAATTTTGTTCCGAAGTATTGTAACGTGGGAGAATAACGCCCACAGGTGGACCTTACTGCAAAAAAGACAAAAACATGCGGTCACGAAAGTTGTTGAAAATGTATTATTATATCTATTATTTATTTTATGAATATTATTATTATTGGATGGCAACGTTAGTTAAAAAAAATATGATACTTGGTCTCGTTTAATCGAGAGCTCGTGTGTATTAAAATTTTTAGAATAAGTAATTTACTGTTTTAGTGCAGTAGGTTTTTCCATTGGGAATAAAGTTTTTTTTTGTATTTTTTAAATGATTTCTTTTTGTAAATAATATTCAACGTAGCTGTGTTCTTTTTTACTGATATTTGAATTTTAAGAAGAAACGCAGTACGTGCTATTCAATTGAGTAGCCGCTTTGAAGATAAAAGTGTGAATATTTCATTTACTGGCGTCCGTAGATAACACTAGTTTTTAAAAAGCAGAAGAAAACGGTGACTTTTTCTTAAGTAGCTTTAACATTTGTGGCGTCTGAGCGACAGGAAGTAGCAACATATTTCAAGCAATAAAAGGATTTAAGAAAGATGATTTGATATATGTGGCGTCTGAAATTGGCGAAGAAGTACCAGCCAATGTTACTATTTCAGGTTTAAAAAATATTATATTGAACAGTGAAGAATACAAGAAAGATGCTGAATTTGTTCAAGTACTATTAGGAAATGCTGTTGCCGAGCGAAAATTACAAGAGCAAGAAAAAAAATGAAACAAGATAATGAATTTGAAAAAATGAAACAAGATAAAGAATTTGAATTTGAAAAAATGAAATTTGAATCTGAAAAAATGAAAGTTGAAGCTGAAAAGGAAATCGAGCTCGCTAGAATTCAAGCTCAAAGTCGAGGTGAATCTGTTCCACTAAATTATGTACCTGATTTAAGCAATTCAAAAAGGAAATTTACGTTGCCAAGATTGGAATTTAGACAATTTGGCGATGACTTAAAAGATTGGCTTCCTTTTTGGAGTCAATTTGAGCAGGTGCATAAAGATGAAGATATCGCACCGGAAGATAAATTTCAGTATTTAGTGCAAGCCACGGTTGCTGGTTCCCGTGCAAGAGAAGTAGTTGAAAGTTTTCCGCCAACTGGCGCCAATTATGAAAAAGCGATCGAAAGCCTGAAATCTCGCTTTGGAAGAGAGGACCTCTTAGTCGAAGTATACGTTAGACAGTTACTAAAATTAATTATTTCTGTTCAAATTAAGGAAATGTTTTCATTAACTTCTCTGTATGACAAACTTGAATTGTATCTACGTGCATTGGAAACATTAGGTGTAACCACGGATAAATGTGCATCTATATTGTATCCCATGGTTGAATCTTGAATCTTCTTTCCCAGCTGATTTTTTAAAGGCTTGGAATCGTAGTAACATTTCTCATTCAAACACTGATGCTAAAGAGAAGTTGAATAATTTAATGGAATTTCTCAAAAAAGAAGTTGAAGGCGAAGAAAGGATATCTTTGGGAGTAGCTGGTTTCGGTTTAGGAAAGAGCCAAGAGAACAAACCTTTAAAAAGGAAGCAATGCAATTTTGAAAATTTGAAAAGTAAAGTACCTACTGCTGCGGGTTTATTAACGGCCACTTCAAATAGAGAGGTGAAGAAATCTTGCGTTTTTTGTGATGGCAAACATTCAAGTTCAGATTGTTTTTCAGCTCAGAAAATGAGTTTAGCAGAAAAACAAAAAATAATTAAAGATAAGCGTTGTTGCTTTGCCTGTTTATCGCCAACTCACACTGTTAAGAAATGCCGAACAGTTCTAAAGTGTGTGATCTGTTCTAAAAAGCATTTTCCTCTAATGTGTGATGTACTTGATTCACAAAAAAGGGCTGTGGAAAAGAAAGAAGAAAAACCTGCAGAAAATGATGTTAGTATGTCCAATTTCAACAAACGAAGTCCAAAGATATTTCTTCAAACCGTGAAAGCCAAATTGGTCTCTGGCAATAAACAGAAAACTGTGAGATTGCTCTTTGATTCTGCATCCCACAAGTCGTATATTCTGGAAAGTGTAGCCAAAGAAATGAATTATATACCTATTCGCCAAGAGAAAATGGTTCATTCCCTTTTTGGCGGCGTTATCACTAACGAGGTCAAGCATAACTGCTATAAAGTGACATTGAAACATTTGAAAGAAAATTTTGGCTGCAATTTCGAAGTTTTGGATCAGTCTACAATATGTGAAAATATCAGACCGGTTTTTCAAGGCCCTTGGATAAAGGAGTTAGAAGAAAATGAGATTAATTTAACGGACATTGGCGTCAAATGTGAAGCAATTGATATTCTCGTCGGAGCTGACGTTATGGGAAAAATGTTGACTGGAAAAAGAAAGGTCTTATCATCGGGTCTCGTGACTTTAGAAACATACTTAGGTTGGACCTTAATGGGAAAAGTACCGCCTGGAAAAGCCTCGGAAGAAAACTTGGCGATGTCAGTGTTATCGCTATATGTAAATGAAGCTGAAATCTCAAATCTATGGAAGTTGGATTTAATTGGAATCTATGATCCTATTGAGAAGAAGTCCAAATACGAGACTGATATTCAGACTAAAGAGCATTTTTTAGAAACAGTGGCAATTAATAGAGAGGGCCGCTATGAAGTTTGTTTGCCATGGGCTGATGATAAGTCGCCTTTACCCGACAACTTGAGTTTGGCGAAGAAACGGCTCGAATACACAACAGCAAAGCTTATAGCGATGAACATGTATGAAAAATATAAAGATGTTCTTCTGAACTGGATTAATGAAGGCATAATTGAGGAAGTTCCCAAGAATGAAGTAAACTCTTATGGCAATTACTTACCTCATCGTGCTGTAATAAAACCTAGTAGCAGCACTACTCCAATTCGCCCAGTGTTTGATGCTTCAGCTAGATTAGCAAATTATCCTTCTTTAAACCAATGCTTGGAATGTGGTCCTAATCAAATGGAACTTATCCCAGATATTTTACTTCGATTCAGAGAAAAAGAATTTGGCGTTATCGCCGACATTAGGAAAGCTTTTCTGCAAATAAGCATTCGTAAAGACGACAGAGATTTCCTGCGTTTTTTATGGTGGGAAAATTTAGAAGGTAAGAAACTAAAAGTATTTCGCCATACAAGATTTGTTTTTGGTGTTAAATGCAGTCCTTTCCTTTTGGCTGCGGTAATTGAGTATCATATTCGGCGTTGTAACGGATTTGAAGAATCTTTAAAGAAAAGGCTTTTAGAGAGTTTCTACGTAGATAATGTTGTTACCAGTGTTAATAACAAAGAAGAATTAGATAAGTTTATCGTTAATTCTAAAGCTTTAATGGCCAAAGGTTGTTTTGATCTTAGAGAATGGGAATGGTCTGGCGACTGTAATGAGACTAGTTCTAAGAAAGAGACTCAAGTATTAGGTCTGATTTGGAATAAAGAGCTTGATACATTGAAGATGAAATGGTTAGACAACATTAATATGGAAAAATTAACAAAAAGAACTATGTTGTCTGTCGTTCACAAAGTTTTTGATCCTTTTGGCTTCACCTCACCAGTCATGCTTTGTCCAAAAATAATGTTACAAAAGCATGGAAACTAGGAACGAGTTGGGATGAAGAGATAACTGGTGAGCTTCATAAAGAGTTTAGGCAGTGGTTTGAAGAACTGAAGTATTTGTCTGATATACAGATACCTAGGTTTATTCGAGTATCTTCCGAAGGTTTAAGCAACTGCACTATTCACACATTTGTTGACGGAAGCAAAGATGCCTATGGTGCAGTTACATTCCTTAGAGTAGAGGATGCTAATCAAGTTAATTTATTTTTGCTTGCAGCAAAGTCTCGAGTGGCTCCGTTAAGAGGTGTAACTATACCTAGAATGGAACTTCTAGCTGCTGTAATTGGAGCGAGACTGACGAATTCGGTTATTGAAGCTCTTGGTTGGAGAAATGTTATGACTCATTACTGGAGTGATTCTACAACGGTTCTTGCATGGATACAACGAGAAGAAAATTGGTCCGTTTTTGTAAGAAATAGAGTGCAGGAGATCAGAAAACTGAGTGATCCTTCATCATGGAGACATATAACGGGGGAGAAGAATGCTGCAGACTTGCCCTCCAGAGGATGCAAAGCAAAGCATCTAGTCTCATCAAAATGGTGGGAGGGTCCACAATGGATGAAAGACGTTTCTGAATTTCGAGCAATGATGGATTTCTCTAATCGCGATTGGAATGAGGAAGAAATTGAAGAGGAAAAACCTAGGAAAACTTGTATACTGACAAATACTGAAGCTATTGTTGATGAAGATTGGTACTATAGATACTTTTCTAGTTATGATAGAATTATTCGTCTTGTTGCATGGATCCTTCGTTTCAAGCACAACTGCAAGAATTTAAATTGGAGGAAGCATGGTGAATTGACAACCCCAGAAATTCATGAAGCAGAAATGAAGGTTTTACTTCTAATTCAGAATGAGTCTTTTCCTCAAGAAAACGAAAAGAGATTGAAAACTTTGCAAACGTTTAAAGACGAGCTTGGTGTCATTCGTTTGAAGACCAAAATTATTTATCGAAAGGACAGTAAAGATTTTCTTAAACCTATTGTTCTTCCATCAAAACATGAAGTGGTAAAACGGCTAATTTATAAAGCACACGTAGCTGTGGCAACGTTAGTTAAAAAAAATATGATACTTGGTCTCGTTTAATCGAGAGCTCGTGTGTATTAAAATTTTTAGAATAAGTAATTTACTGTTTTAGTGCAGTAGGTTTTTCCATTGGGAATAAAGTTTTTTTTTGTATTTTTTAAATGATTTCTTTTTGTAAATAATATTCGACGTAGCTGTGTTCTTTTTTACTGATATTTGAATTTTAAGAAGAAACGCAGTACGTGCTATTCAATTGAGTAGCCGCTTTGAAGATAAAAGTGTGAATATTTCATTTACTGGCGTCCGTAGATAACACTAGTTTTTAAAAAGCAGAAGAAAACGGTGACTTTTTCTTAAGTAGCTTTAGCAAAAGTGTTAAAAAAAAAAAAAAAAAAAAATGAAAAAAGAAAAAAAGTGTGATCTGATTACAAGTAATGCGTGTATATAAATTCAATATTGACAAATGATTTTATTTTGAATTGCTGAAAAAATGAATATTTATCAAAAATAAAATAATTAATTAAATGAAAGCAAAATATCAAAGGAACATACAACTCCTTTATTGTAACGCAAAATTACAAAATGTTTACTACATATATTAGAAAAAACAGCAAAAACAACGTCTTTTCAACTGAATTACTGATAATTACAAAATAATAGCAGAAAATAAAATAGAGATAATTAATTATTTTTAGTGATAATATGATTCGATTAAAAATCGAAAAATGTGACATGGAATTATAAATAATTATTCTTTAAATTCAAAAATATTTAAGACAAGTCTTTTCAACTAAATTAGTGATTATTACAAAAATTGCACACAATGTAATAAAAATAAATAACTATTTTTGCTGATAATATAAATTGATTTAAACCGAATGAAACACATGATATTGTAACATATATATCTTCTACTAATGTTCGTTTGGCAACCTGTTTATTTCTACTATCTCCGTATGTATCGTTTAACATGTGGATTGCTTAAATTACTTATTCATTGCTTAAATTTTGGTTTGTGTTAATGATTAATTTAATTTCCTTTTTTAATTTTGTTTTGTTTCAAGATAGAGACTTGAGCTGTATATTTGCTGGAATTAGCTATACAATTTTCCGAAATCTTGCATATGCTAATTGAAATGCAAGTTTCCTGAAAAGTGAACATTTCTATTTTTCAGCATTTAAAATTCCAATTTTCATTTCATGAATTCCCTTTTATTTATTTTTTCCTTCTAACGGAACTCTTTGGTAATTTTATCCTTTCTCTTTTCTCTAAACTGTTAACTGTTACTAATAATTCATAGTTTTTGCAAATTATCTCATCGTCAGGCTTATGTGTTATGTTAGTGTCATTTCTCTTCTGCGTAAGTACTTTAACATGTTTTTACTAATCACTAGTACTCAAATTAAATTAATACCGTGACAATTTTTATTCTTAATAAATCTCAATTAAAATTTAATTTTATGTTGGTATCTTCATCTATCTTCTGTCTGCTGAGTGTTACAATGGTACTAAATTATTCAAATTATATATATATATATATATTAAATCGAAGTAAACTCGGACAATAAATCTTTCGAACTAAAATTAGCGATTATATCAAAAAACAATGCAATAATTAATTAATTAAAATAATAATAATTATTATTTAATGAATAAGTGAAAGAAATTAATTCTTTCTTACTGATAATATTAATCGTTTGAAGTCGAATAAAACGGTAGGAAATTGTAAATAATTTTTCTTCAAATACTCAACAAACACTGGCAACAAACATTTTCAAATAAATTTAGTAGTTATCAAAAGAGCAATGTAAAACAAAATAAAGGTTAATAATTTCCTTTTAGTAATAATATGAATTGACTAAAAACCGAGTAAAACGACATAAAATTTTAAATAACTATTTCTTAAATTCAAAGGAAACACTGACGGCCTTGCGTTCATTTCAATTCCATTGTCATTTTCGACGTTGTTTTAACCTTTGATCTTATCATCGTACTAAATAATCTTTTATTGCTTAATTATTCTTATGTCACACATTAAGCTTCTAAAAAGTTAAAAGCGGAAATTAACTACAAACAAGTTAATGAGCAAGATTTTCTATATTGGAAAGGGAGCTTAATTAACAAAGAGAAATGACTAAAAACAGAATAAATAGGAGAAGGATTTCAATGCACGTTACGCTTTACAAATGCACTTTTAATGATAATTAAAAAGAAGATGAATATGTAGAAACGTGAACTTTTGATAATATTCAACAAAGGTAAATTGACTTCGATAGTTATCTTTTTTTCGTGGAAAAGAAATGTAAATAATAAATTTTATAAAAACTTTAAAAAATATATAGAGGGAGAACTGACTTAAAAAACAATTATAATTATTTTTTAATCTACTAAAAAGAAATTCAAAATTGACATAAAATACAAATGTAAATTGTGCTTAAAAGTACAAAATAATATCCGTCGCCAGGCAACAATAATTACATTCTCTTACCCGTAGGGTCGAGAAAGTATTGTTTTAGGGTCAAATTTTCGAACGTGAGTTTTTGTTATGTTTACATGTTCTGAGGTCCCCTGAATACGAAAATCATGTTTTTAGCGAATGGTCTGAGTGTCTGTCTGTCTGTGTGTCTGTTATCAGCATATCTCAAGAAAAAAAATTGCAGAAATTCCAAACTCGGTATTCTAAATGTGTATCACATAGGGATGCTACAGTAAGCTTTTCGTTGAGATGAAGCAAATGGTTCGTGTACAGGGACACTCAAAAGTATTCAAATACATTACGTCTATGGGGGAAATTGCAGGTAAGTAGAGTTTAACATCTATAGACTGCACTAAACCAAATGAAACGAATATATATTTTTGTAATAGAGATAGTCAACTGGGAAAATTTTTTTGCGTATGTAGGAGCCTCGCCTCTCCCCTTGGGGGAGGGGGAAGTCCCCCCTCGAGAAGAGTAAATTTTCATGATGAGTATCTTTCAAAAGAGCTCGCCAATACCTTTAAAACGAATGGTTGAACCATCGATCTGCGATAATTTAAAACAAGTTATCGTTTTTTTTTTTTCATTTTTAACCAAAAACATTTTTTTATATTTTTTTAATGGAATATTGAGAATAAATTCGACTTTTTTTTTATATATTTAGTGTTATACTACTTCTCTATATGGAAATCGTCTGCACTATCATAAAAGATAACTTTTCTAAATAATTATTTTAATAAATTATTTTTTAAAAACATAATTATTTTTTAATAACGAAATTAAATTTTATATAAATGTAGGTACATTAAGGAAACGGGGGTTGAGGGGGGCGGCAGCTCCCTCACACAGAACTAATTATCATATAAAGTTCTTCCGAAGCCTAATTTGAATTGTTTAACACAGGTTTATATAACAGTACTTGTTATCTTACCTCTTAATCTGCAACCTGTATTTATAGTATTAAATTCCAGGGTAAGAGAAAGTCGTGTGAGTGACACACCAGATTATTCTTTAGTGTTTTTCGATTAATATTGATAGTTTAATAAACTAACAACAATATATATAATTAACATTTATAACTTAAAAATCATTAGTCAGTTTTCAGTAGGATAATCCGGTTGTTTTTCAATATGAAACAAATGTACTAAAATTCTTTAAATAATATATACTAATACTGCAATATATCTAAATAAATCGCTGTTAATTTATCAGTCAAAATATCCTGTAACAATTACGCCTACGAATAAAAAAAGAATGAAACGTTCAGAAAAGAATTTATGACATGAAAATATAGAAACATAATTTGTTAATTCTTACGTAATTTAAGAAAAGAAAAAAAAAAAAAAAGGTAACATATTTATAAATAATTAATGTTTTCAAGTTAGAAACCAGTAATCTATTTTTAACCAAGTAATCCAATTATCATTCAGCATAAAATAAGATAAAAACTAAAATTCTTTAAACAATATAGTTTAATAAGTACAAAACTTTGAATAAACTTCATGAAACGAAAGAACTTGCAACAATTGTTTCTGGACGAAAAAAGACACGAACTTTCGTCAGGCGAACAAACTAGGCACGAATGCTACAAACAAATGCAGGAAGAGTGCCTACTTTGTTCGCCTGACGAAGGATCGTGTCTTCTTTTGACAAGAAACAATTGTTGCGATTTCTTACATTTTATGGTGTTTATTGAAAGTTGTGTACTTCTTACTTTTAAACGCCATTTCTATGGTGCATTTTAATGTAATATATTTTAATACTGCAATACATCCAAATAAACTGTTGATTTGTAAATCAAAAAACCCTCAAACAATTATTTCTACGAAGAAAAAGTGAATGAGAAATTTAAAAAAGAATTGAGTAAAATTCAAATACAAAAATAATTTGTTAATACTTTTAAGTTTTATTTTTAAAGTAAAAAGTTTTATATAGTTATATATTGTTGAGTTAAAAAACATTAATAAATTTCCAGTTAAATAATATGATTGCGATTTATGAGAAGATAAGATAACAGCTAAAATTCTTTAAAAAATGCATTTTAATACTGCAGTGTACCCAAAATCGCTGTTGATTTATGAACATAAACATCCTCTAACAATTACGTCTACGAATAACAAAAGAATGAAACTTTCAGAAAAGAATTTATGAAATTGAAGTATAGAAAAATAATTTGTTAGTTCATTTTAATTTTACGTAATAGTAATACAAATAATAATAAGAGTTTGAAGAATAAGAGTTATCTAGTCAAAAAGCATTATCTAGTTTCAATTAAATAATCTGATTGTCATTCAGCGTAAAACAAGATAAAGATTAAAATTCTTTAAACATTGTAATTTAGTATTGCAATATATCCAAATAAACTGTTGTTGACTTATCAACCAAAAAATCCTTTAACAATAATCTCTACGAAGAAAAAATGAAAGAAACATTTAGAAAAGAAATTAATGAGATTAAAACACAAAATTAAATTGTTGATTTTTTTTTTTTTTTGTTCAGTTTTATTTAAAGTGAAAAAGTTCTAAATAGAAATACAAAGTTAATATTTTTGAGTTTAAAAAACATTTCAGTAATATAGTCCGATTGTCATATATCCGAAAACAAAATAAAAGCTAAAATGCTTTAAATAATATATTTTAACACTGACTACAGTGCATCCAAATAAATCGCTGTTGATTTATCAATCAAAACACATTACAATCTTTATTGCTCTTCAAGCAAATTATACCTCCGGCTATCTCACCTTTTAACTACAAGTAGCTCATCACTAGCTTGTGAATGGAGGGGGATGTGTTGGAGGGATAGAGCTGGAGGGAGATTCGCGCAGGTGTGGACACCCCCGACCTTGATTTCGACATCCCGATCGATACCCTACCGCCTACGCAAGATGTTCCTTCCCATGATTTCTTTTTTATTTTTCAATTTCGTCGACGTACCAGCTTCTTCCATTTGTAGCTGATTACCGAATCCATTAGGTGTCATTAAGCGAAATGAGGTTCTGCAACAAGACGAGAGGGAGAAAAGTGGATTTTATTAGACCCCAAAATAACTTTCTCTTACACTAATTTTTTCTCCCTGGATATCGATGAGAGAAATTGTTTTTAATGGAACTTTAAACTTTCAATCTTCAACAAGATGTTACACAGTTATTAATTATTTTATCGTTATCGTCAGGAGAGCACGAAGTTTTATTTTGGACTTGGATGTTGAAGTGCTTGAAATGTATCATTATGGCGTGAAGCTCTTACTTTAGAGTTTTGGAAATCAGGAATTATCCTGCTATATTCATCATTATTATCATTTCAGTTAAGTTGTTTTCATCGGAAAAGAAAGTTTTTGATCAAAGCGTTTAGAGGAAATTTTCCCAGATTTATTCATACGATTTGTTATTTAACTAAAATGTTTATTAAAATTCTAATCCTGGTAAAACAATTCAACAATTTTATGCATACATTATGAAACGAATGTAAATAGATTCATACTTTTGTGTAACCTATATAAAAATTATAAATCTATTATATAATTTATAATTTATCTTGTATATATACTAACTGCTGTAATTGAAAATAGATAATGATAATAACATATTATGCTAGGTCTTTGCCACAGTTGGCAACGTTTTAATTAACACTTTTGCAACCGCTGACGTGAATTCACGTCATTTGAAAATTTGTAACTCCACCAGTGGGCGGTTCCTTAGGTTACATATGTTGCGTTATTTCTGGACACCCAATATTCACATTTGTGCGATCAATGCACTATGGATACAAATACTTTGATTAGAAAGAGTATAATTGTAACAAATTTTCATTTTTATTCTAAATTTGAATACAGAAAATATCCATTTAAACTAATGTAATGTAAAATAATAACGCCCACAGGCGGAGCTTACTTTCAAAAAGACAAAAACATGCGGTCGCGAAAGTGTTAATACCGAAGCATTTTTAGCCCCACCTTTATTTCTGCACCACTTTATTTATAGAATAATTTTCCCCGATAAAATATGAAATATATACTCTTAAATGATAGGAAATAAAGGCGGAGCTAAAATTGCTCCGAAATAGATTAAAATGTTGGCATCTCTGTCTTTGCATTAAAAGAAAAAAAAAAAAAAAAAAATTGGAAATGTTCGTGGTTCACGTCAACGATGCTGAATTCATTAATTATCTCGACGCTGAATTCTGTTGGAGTGGCACACGTTCAGAAGGACAACATCTATTCACAAAGCTGCCAACATCACTAATTTTTAAATCATATTTGGCACCAGTACTGTTAAAAAGAAACCTGTCACTTACATTTTCGACGAATAAATAAAATAGAATAAACTGGAAATATTTATAAAAATTTTCCGGTATGAAATCTCCGTTGAAAATGCATGGGAAACTTGGCATTTAGGTATTCAGAATCCCCTAAATGGGAAGTGAGCTCCATTATACACTTTCTTTATGTAAAAATGATTGTATTGTAGATATTTACAATGAGGATATTCTCACTTTCTCTGGAAGTAGACTGAGATTCATGACAAAATCAGAACTGTTATATCATTTGTGTTACCCAAGCTGTCCAGATCTTATACCTAACGACTTTTATTTATTCTTTTAGATAAAAATAAACACATATTATATCCAGCAGATCAAAACTTCCTGAACGATAATGAGATTGAAATGCAAGTTGAAATGTCAATTTTAACAATACTTGATGCTCTGTGAGAATAGGGTGCAAACATTTTGTTACAATTATTTGAATAAAAATGGTATTTATGTTTGAAAAAAAAAAAGTTAGGAACCAGTAAATAGTTTGTAAAAGACGTTTATGCATTAAAAGTTTCTTACTAACTTTTTTTTTTTTTTTTAATCTTTTTTAGTATATCTTTACAATGCAATAATTACTTAATAATATACTTCTAAAATGGAAAATGCTATTTTATTTCTAAATTATCTTACTTTCTAAATTTCGGAAACTTTTAAATTTAGGTGCCTATCTTTGTCTATATAGATAACATTATGAATCTATATATAATCACTACATTTTGCTTTTTTTTTTTTTTTTTTTTTTTTTTTCTTTTATAAAGGGAAGGATGGTTTCAAAAGAAAAGAATTCCCTGAAACATCTTACCAGCCAGGAACTTTTCTCAACGGCCAGTATATGAAGTTGGAAGTTAAAGATGCGTACGGGAAATACACAGCAGAAACAATTTCTAAACAAATCTGCAGTAAATTGAAATTTATCTCTAACTTAAAAAATGTCGATCAGGGTTTACTGTTGAAGTAATAATAACGCTTCGCCAAGCAAACAAAATTTGCATTTATTAAGAAGAATGCCATAGCATATAATAACGGTAATCTATATGAATAAAGTAATTTTGTTTTTTATTTTTTTATTAATATCATTATAATTATTTTAAGTTTAGCATTTCTTTTCAAGATGTGAAATTAATCCGCAAACATCTATATCATGGTGCAAATTCATTGAAAGAAAAAAAAAATCTTAAAAACACTCTAGTGTCTATGTGCATTCATCATACAAGAGTTAGACGTAATTATTGAACCAATCCGCAGTGAATCTCATAACAAAATTCAAAGAAATTAGCTAATATAATGTTGTGTTTATTTCGCCTAATTTGGGATTTGGCAGAAATGCCAACATACTTAATTTATTCCGGAGTATCACACTGCGCTGCAAAATAATAATAATAATAATAATAATAATAATAAATAATAATAATAATAATAATTAGCCCTGATACCATTTTGGCTGATTCTTATGTAAAATGACCTCCTGAATCCGAATATGACTCCCATTTTTCCCAGTCACTCAATGTTTTCTCGGGACACCACCATCTTCCCCAATTTTTATCACTGTTCGAAATTTTTTGGCCATGAATTTGATTTGAAGAATGATAAAGAATTAATTTAACACTTAAAAGAAAAAAAAATATGTATATATATATATATATATATATAATTTAAAAATATATAAGCAATGTAATGCATAATTTCAGGGGCAAATCCCCTAAATTTTCCCCTTGCCGCCAGGGACTGATTTAGACCGGGGCACACATTATTTACACTTACACCATTATTTTTTAAGCAATACTTTCCTCTTATAATAAACAAAAAATTCTCATTAAAAATTATTTTAAAAGAATTCTGGTCTCTAATAATCATGAGTAAATTCGATTTTTTTACACCGTTCATTTTTTTAAAAAATAATTTCCTAGTCAAAACGTGGAATTCTTATGATATGCAGTAAAAAATAATTGTAAAAATATTCCGGTGAGAGAGTGCCCCGGCCTAAATCAGATTCTGCTAGCCGCAAATGTTCATATTTTACAATTTTACAACTCTATACCCCCTCAGAAGATATTTTACAGTTAAAATAATCCTTTCCAACCCCCCTAAAAATCAAACTTATAGCCATAAAATTACCAAAAAGTGATAAAAATAAGGGGCTGTCCCTGGTGATAGGGCAAAATGGGCGTCATATTCGGATTCAGGAGGTAATTTTACATAAGAATTCACAAAAATGGTGTTGGGGGCAATTTTCATGCACAGCAGTGTTATGAACACTCTCTTTTATTCATTTATCTATTCATTCATTTATTTATTTATTTCACACCACTTTATATAAAAAGTAATTTTTATTCCTATTTAATTATTTGCAAAGAAAATTGGTGTGGTTCGCTGAGGTATGGGGTCATGTTATTTAGACCCCGGGTACTCGGCACAGTGTTGGGCATAATTGATTAAAAAGTAATTGAATTACAATTAAATTATAATTATTTTACTGTCAATCGATTAACAAGTAATTGATTACAAATAAATTGAATAAGTAATTAAATTTATTGAATAAGTAATTCAATTTATTATTAATCTATCACTTGTTAATCGATTAACAGTAAAATAATAGTAATTTAATTGTAATTCAATTGTAATTCAATTACTTTTTAATCAATTATGCCCAACACTGACTCGGCACTCCGCCCTCCCTCGAAGTGCAAAATTGGTATGAAGAGAGGTCGAATATAAAATTTCTCCAGAATAAGTTAAACATTTTGGCATTTTTGGATTCGAGAGGAACAAGAAATATGTATAGTGAAGTAGTAAACATATATTGAAGATTTCAATACGCTTTCCTTAACCTAAAATTTTTCTCGACACATCAGAACACGTACTCGCTATTATGGTGAATAATTTGTTGTGAGTTGTGATTCCCCATCTCTGGGTCGATTTATTGTTAGAAAATACAAAAAAAGAAAAGAAACAGGTGAGAAGATTCTTTAAGCTAAGATTAGCATTATACCGATCGATTCTTTCTAACACGTTCTTTCCTTCTTCTTCTTCTTTTTTTTTTTTTTTTCTTTTAAGCCAGAGGACTATTAGTTTCAATCTGGCATTTTTGTAGACGAGTTTTGTGTAATACCAAAATAAATTATAAATATCAGTCCTATCGTTACAAACTCGGTACCAAATGAAAGGGGCGATTTTTCTGAATCCAGGAGTGTAAACAGTTTTTCGACACGACAACTAGATTTTTAAAAATTAACTAGTATGAAATTTAGGTGGAAGCACTTCATTTTAATTCATTTTAGTCATTTTTGTTTTACCACAGATATAATAATAAAACATAGATTGGTCATCGAGGGGAAAAAAGTGATTCCTTTTTACTAGGGAAAACCCTCTCTAACGCTGTCTTTCTCCGAATAAATACACACAGGAATGCATACGGATAATTTAGTAAATAAAATTTATGAATAATTCAACTACTAAAAATGAATGAAAAACTCCAGATACAGTTTCAAATTCATCTCTCTCTCTCTCTCTCTCTCTCTCTCTCTCTCTTTTTTTTTTTTTTTTTTTTTACTATTCTATTAACTTAGTTAACATTTAAAGTTAAACTCTTTTTATATACTAAAACTAACTTTCTTTACCTGCGCCAATGCTAACTATATTTAAAAGAATTTTGAAAATTCTATATTACTTACTAATATCAAATCTTAAAAAAATATCAAACTTTAAAAAAAGTATTCCACTAAATACCAAAACACTATTTAAATCATAATAATAACAAAGCAACTGATTATAAAAATTATATTTTTCATAATTTAGTCAAATATAATTTATTTATGATCCCACTTCTTTTCATATATTTATTAGAACAATTAAAAGTCACGCAATATTTCGACATTTTGAAAATTCATCAACATTCTATTTTGTTACTATTTCCGAGTTTTATACTCTCCATACTCTCTAATGGCTGTTTCCAAAAAGTGTTTTCGGCATCAAAAATTTTTTCTCGTTAACATGGGAATGATAAATCTATAGGAATTACTATATCTATGATTACGCTAAATGTATTTCAGTTATGTTTATTAAAATAAGTAAAAATATTGCTTTAATTACAAATCTGAAACGTATTTTCGCATAAATTTTTAAAGTAAAATTAACGGACACATTAATCTTTTTGTTAGTATTAGGAGAACTATTAGTTTCAATTTGAGTGGTAAAAACGTCATCGCCAGTTTTTTGTAAACCAGTTTTGTGTAACATCGAAATAAATTAGAAATATGAGTCCTATCGTTACAA
The DNA here is from genome assembly GCA_963930645.1 of Salticus scenicus. NCBI lineage: Eukaryota > Metazoa > Arthropoda > Arachnida > Araneae > Salticidae > Salticus > Salticus scenicus. Next base: position 118,571,439 of record OZ005660.1, on the reverse strand, counting down.
ATTCGGTACCAAATGAAAAGAGTGATTTTTCTGAATCCAGGGGTGCAATCAGTTTTTCGACACAACAATTAGATTTTTTAAAATTAAGTGAAGTATGAAAATTAGATGGCAACACTTCATTTCAATTCATTTCAGTCATCTTAAAAAGTACGTGGCCCAGTTTTACGGTCAAAAAATGAGATAAAAGTAAACAAAAATTAAAAATAAAAAATAAAAATTTTAGAGATTGAAATTAATAGTCCACTGTATTAAACTAAGTTCTTTCTGTCTTTGACAGAATATTTAATATTTATTTATTTATTTATTTATTTTTCTTTCTGGTGTTTCGATTTCAGCGGCGCATTAACTTCTGCCGGTGGCAAATGAATGCAAAAGTTAAAAAAATAGAAAAAGTCAATAAGATAAATGGACGTGAAATACAAAACTTAAAGGTTGATGTTTTATTGATTTTTGTACAACACAAAGCTAATATGTCTTTCTCGTGAGACATAGGAGAAATAAATCATTTCTATAATAGAGCTATAGAAAATCTGGGTAATATCAAATGATTTATGAAAGCATTTTCTTTTTCACATTTCAAAAATTTAAATTGTTTTTTGTTCTGTAACTTTTTTTAATCATTTTCTTTTGAATGGAAAAGAAATAAAACAAAGAAATAGAAAATTTTCTCTAAAACAATAAAAAAAAAATTTCATGTGAATGTTAGAATTCTTTCTATTTTCATAGTAAAAGCATTTTGCATTATTCTTGTTTTATTTATTTATTTTTTTTAATCCTACTTTAATATTGCCTTTTGATTAAAATATTCATAAAAATACATATTTATAAATTCGAAATCTTATTTAATTTCTAAATTGTTTGCTTTCTAAATATACGCTGACCAGATGTCTTCATTTTCTGAAGACAACAATCCGTTTCTATAAGTTTTAAAAACATTTACAAGAAAATTATTCATAATTATTAGTATTTTGGTCCCCATTTACACAGTATATAAAATTATATTCCTAATTAGGGAATTGTAGAAATTATAACGCTTTTAATTTATAAAGGTACTCTAATCTGGTCACCATATTCTAAAACGGTTGTGGAATTTACCTATCTTTGTCTATCTACATAATTTACCTATATCCATCCTCTAGTCTTCTACCTTTCTTTCCCAAAGAAGGAATAAGATTTACCGCCAAGAGATACAAAAACAGGTGGAGATTGTCTTCGCTAGGTTTCCCCATATACTAATCGATACTTTCTAAAATGTTGCCCTCCCCCCCCCCTTTTTTTTAAATCGTTAAATTTCGATTTCAGCGGCGCGTTATCTTCTAAAAGCGCAAATGACCGCAAAAGTATCAGTAAGATAAATGGGTTTGTAAAACAAAACTTAAAGGTTGATATTTTATTGATTTTTGCCCAACATAAAGCTAATATATTTTTTTCGTGAAGCTTAGGAGCAATTAATCACTTTTATAATGGAGCTGTAGTAGAATCGGGTCATATCAAATAATATATAATAGAGTTTTTTCTTTTCTTCCCATTTCATATAGGTTTTTTTTTTTTTTTTTTTTACTGTAAATTAATTTAATCATTAAAAATAAAAAATAATATTTATCTTGCAAATCTATCTGTCTATATATATAAATCTATCTCCATGTAATTTTTCATTTTTCTTTCTTTTTTTCCCCATTGTTGCCAACATTATAATTCATTCCGGAATATTTTTATCCCTCGCCATACCACTTTATTTTTTGAATATTTTCTTCAGTATCTAAGTACCATAAATAAGAAAAAAATCTCTTCAAAAAATAGTAGTACATACTTGCCAACCACCTCATTAATAAAAGTAAAATTGTTACCGCCTCTTGAAGAAACGCCTCTTTTTCCCCACCTCTTTATTTTTAGAATAATTTTCTCCAAATATTGTTACAATTAAATAAGAATAAAATTACTCTAAAATATGACTGGTGTGAAAAAAAAAAAAAAAAAAAAAAAAGGCGGATACTAAAAGTTTTACGTTTTATAATAGGATAGTTGGCGTGTATGGTAGTATGAAATAAAGGCGAAGCTAAAAAGGCTCCGGAAGAAGTTAAAATGTTAGCATTTCTGTTTCCTTTTTTTTTTTTTTTTTTTTCTTTTTAATATTTGTTTGTTTTCTATGGAGATTATAATTTGAATTTTCTTCTGAAACACATTCTACAGTTTATTATTTAATTTCATTTTTGAATCCATCTTTCATATTATCTTTACATCGAAATAATTTCTTAAAAACTTATTTCTAATTTTGAAATTAATTGCTTTTTCAAAGGATTGTGCACCTTAATTACCTTTGTCTACCACCGTAATTTATCTATATCCATCCACTAGACTTTTATTTTCTTTCTTGCAAAGAGAGGGTGGATTTATAGCTAAGAGATATGAAACAGGTGAGGATAGTCTTCGCTATGATTTCTCTTATAATGATAGATTATTTCCAAGATGTTTTTTCCCATAAATTTTTCTCATATTTCGATTTCAGCCGCGTATTAACTTTTAGTAGCGGAAAGTAATTTTTAAATTTATAAAGCACCAATGAGGAATATTGGCTTGTAAAACAAGACTTGGGCCTTTTTTTAATGTTTTATTGATTATTTATTGCATTGATTTATTGCATAACCTAAAACTAACGTATTTTTCTCGAGAGATATCTGAATAAGCAATCACATTTTCAATGGAGTTGTCATCCGGGTAATACCAAATAATGTATAAAAACATTTATTTTTTCCGCATTTTGAAATTTTAATCTGCTTATTCTTACAGGAAATTATTATTTCCTTTTGAGTAGTTTTTAAAAATAATAATAAAAAAAAAAAAAGAAAACTATCTTACAACAAATATTAAAAATTGTTTATTTGTGTGTTTTAATTTAACTAGCAAGTTACAATATAGTATGATATATAATTGTTTATATGCGCGTTTATTCCCACTTTCATATGCAAAACATTTTGCAATTTTATTATTTTAAATTTTATCTTAAAAGATTTTTAATTTTTAAAATCATTTTCTACCTCATTCAAGGGTGTAACTTTAGTTCCAAACTGCAAAAAATCGCCCCTGTTTTTTTTTTTTTTTTTTTTTTTTTTTTTATCAAATTCGGCGTTTATAAATTCGAAAATAAATTTTGTTTATTTCTTAACTTTTAAAATTGCTCGTGAATTTTGGTGGCTGTTGTTTTGAATAAGAAAATTATCCTGGCAACTTATTAGCTATCTTGGCTGTTAGCTATGGCACGACTAGACTTAGTAAATCCGGTCATGCCATAGTTAAAATTCTCAAACCAGTCATGCCTTAGCTAAAATTCTCGAACAGTATGATTTTAAAATAATTTTTTCGGCTTACAATAAATTCACCACTTCACATATAAAAGATCCTATAGGTATGTATTATTATTGGGGCATCTATAATATTTCCTGCCAATGTGATTTATTATGCATCGATCAAACTAAACGTAGCCTCAAATTCCGTCTGAAAAAACATATTAATTACGTCCGTAAGCAAGAAACCAATAAATCGGCTATTTTTAATCATTGATGGGAATAAAACCATAATTTTATATTTGTTTCCTCTAGGATAATTTAAGGCCTGAATTTACTCATGAATTTGATTTCTTTGAAGCTTTTTGCAACTGTAAAATCTTAAAAATATTTTAATTGTGATATTTCTGTACCTTTCTTGTCTGATTGTTGGAAATTTTACATTTAATTTACATTTTCATAATTTCTTCTACATTTTTCACAACTAATGTTTCTTAAATTCCTATTGGTCGATACCCTACATTCCAGTTAAAACTATTGAATGATCAAAATTCGTTTCTTTTGCTATGTATAAACTTATCACTCATTTCTTTATGCGTTGAAGAAGGTACGCTAACTGCTACCGAAACAACTGTCAGCTTACCAATTTTTTTTTTCTTTGGCGTTCTAGACGTTGTAAATATCCTTATTTTAATAATCCCGCGTCAAGTCTCCTTTTAATACTCTCGCGTCAAGTCTCCTTTTAATACTCCCGTTTGATTATTGCACCTACATTTATATAGAATTCTAATTTGTTATTAAATAGACAAATTTTACCCGCACAATTCCTTGAAACGTATCAGTCTTTAACAAACATTTGAAGTAACAAACTCCCATTAACTGACAGTTTGCAACACAATTATCCATTATAGAAATTTTATCAAGAGCAATGTTTTCTCTGAATTACATATAAATAACACCGAGAAGTCGAGATTTCATGAATGAAATCTTTTCCACTATGAAAAGAAAATTTTAAATTGTTTTCATTAAGAGCGTACACTACCTATGTTACTCTATGGGAAATTTGGTTTCTATAATTACTCATTACCTAATGTGTTCCTTTGTACCTACTCCTATATTCCATAGAATAAAGTATTAGATTTGTAAAAATTTTCCACTTCCGATTTTCAATGGATTTACACGTTTTAAAAGATCTAGAATACGATTTGACCATTTTTAGAAAACGTTTGTGTCCCTGCGGATGTGTGGCAAAAATATTCTGACGACTGTATCTCAGGATGTACTGCCCAGAACTGCACATAAATTAGTATATATATGCATCTTGACATGAATTAGTGCCTATCAAGTTTGGTACCAATCGCTCAACAGGTGGCATTTCTATACAACGATTTCTGCAATTTCAGGGATGGCTATACCTCAAGAAATACAACGCAGAATTAAATATAAATTTATATGTAAATGCATCGGGACATATATTAGGTCCTGTCGTCTTTTAGTGACAACTGCTGAACAAATAGTGCTACTTATAGAAAGGCTATATCTCAGGTTCTATTGTTTATTATCGAAAAACATGATATCTGGAAAAAAAAAAAAAAAAAAAAGATTTCACCTTGAAATGAATGTATTAAATAAAAAATAAATAGCGTAATAGCCTTTGCAAAGATACGCAGACAATTACAATGGAAGAGTACATTTATGAAAAATGAAACATGGAAGCCAATATTTAAAATTGAAAAGAAAAAAAAAAAATCAAAATATTCAAATTCGAAATTTGAAAAAATCTCTATGAGGTGCACACCTACAGGGTCCCTGGTACACATAGGCCTAGTTTTGTAACTCTGCGATCGGTAGTGTGATCACCAGAGCGCAGACACACACACACACACCACTCACGCACACAGATACACACATAGACACTTCTCTTTATTTATATAGACTATCATTTTCATATATTTATTATTTATTATAATCTTTTCTTTTTTTTTTTTTTTTTAGGTTCTCCTCTATTTAAATATTTTGATTATCATGTGGTGATGTGATTTATCGAGTAGATCCAGAAAGAAAGCTACGAAATCGTCAACTGACGGTTTTTGCACAGTGTTACAACTTTTCTTTTAAATTATTTTTTCGACTTATTATTATTATTTTTTTTTTTAATTACATATAAAAATTTTTCCCCAACAGATTGTTACAATTGGGATATTTTTTTCTGCTAAAACATCCTTTTATTCATTATTTTATTCATGCCTTTAAACAAAGAAAATTTATTTTCTTAATATCGAGACATTATTGTACAGTATGGTGACCAGATTAAAGTACCTTTATAAATTAAAAGCGTTAATAATTTTTATAATTTCCTAATTAGGGATATAGTTTTATATTCTTTGTAAATGGGGACCAAAATGCTAATAATTATAATGAATAATTTTCCTTTGAATGTTTTTAAAACTTAGAAAAACGGCTTATAGAAACGGATTGTCCTCAGAAAATGAGGACATCTGGTCAGCGTATTGTACAGTCGGTAACAAAAGTATCCGAACACTAACAAAAATTCCTATATAAAAAAAAGTAGAGTTAATACTGTTTTGTTATATAAATCCTTGTCGAATCGTCTAAGAACATGATTCGACAAGGATTTATTTAACAAAACAGGATTTATTTAACTCTACTTTTTTATATAGGAATTTTTGCTAGTGTTCGGATACTTTTGTTATCGACTGTATCTATGACGTTAGTTGTGCATTATTGCAACTATGGCGTCAGATTTATTCCCGGGAAATTAGGGCTTTTATTATTAAAGAAGGTGCAGGGTCAGCCCGGTTACTTTTTTAGATACCACTACTTCTATAAAGCAATATATGTATTATTCAGTTGGGAAAAAGAAGAAAAAAAAAGCAAACGATTACTAAACAATTTTATTAAAATTAGCGAAATGCAAAAAATTGACTGCGCTGCTGTGTCCTGGAATATGAGTAGCTTTGTACATTGTCTTTAAATTATATACAGACCAAAGCAAATAGTGCACTTAAATTTAGTATAGAAAAATAAATCATAGCACAAATTGAGATGTAATTTAAGTTATTTTCAACCACAGCCTTATTATATCCGTCATTTTTTTTGGATAGCCCTGTAAATGAAGAAAGAAGGTTTTTTTTTATACCACAATCTATAATCTAATGAAATACACTTAGAATACTGATTTTGGATTTCATGTTCATATTGGTTTTTGAGATATAATGCAAATTATAAGATACACTACACAATGACCAACCTCTAAAAGCTTGATTTTCGAATTTAGAAGACCTAAAAACGTGTAATTGTATCAAAACGGATGGATGGATGGTTGGGTTTTTACGTCGCACTAGTGCTGCGCAGATGGGCAATTGGCGACGGTCTGGGACATACTCCTAGAGGTGGTCCGGAGACATACCATCACAATTTTGATCCTCTAAGGAAGGGATGGCTCTTCCGCTTCGGTGACCTCCAGAGGTATAATTTTGATGGGAACATGGAGGACATTGTGTCCACGACAGATTTTACGTGCACCAGCTACCATTAGAGTACACGACGGTCTTTGGCCGGCTCGAGTACCGAACCCGCAATCTTCCAATTACGAGGCCGGCACTCTATCGACTGGGTTACCGCGGCCCCGTAACAAAACGGCAAATCTGAAAATTTAATCCTATCGGTTAGAAAAATATCGACATATCTGTTCAATCGGTTGTAAATAAGAATAGATTTTACCTATTGACGATAAAAAAAAAAAATAAAAAAAAATGAAAGTTTAAGCGGTCTATCTTTCTAACAAATATTTCGGATTCGAAAAAGAGCCCTCCACAAAAATATGTGATTTTAAAAAAGGATCTTTCCAATAAGCAAATTCGAAATAACGTGCCTATTATAAGATTCGTACGATTTAACCCTTTCAGGGGCGGTGATGTCACTACAGCATCACCTAATTTTTTTAATTTTCAACTGCAAAAACTCATGCCGGAAATTTTTTAGAAAAATTTCACTTTTATAACATCGCCGAAAATGTTGTCAATTCTTTTTATTTTAATTTTGTTCATGAATTCCGGTGGCAGTGTAATTTAAATGATCCCAATTACCTTGCGCCGGAAAGGGTTAACTGAGTTTCCCAAAAATTTCGGGCTAGAAAATTTATTTACTTGAATTATGAGCCAGTTATAGAAAATTATTTATTTTGCTTATGGTATGAATTTGCGAAAACAATGGTTAGTTAAAAAAATTTCTCAGTAGTCACTATTTTGAATACTACTTTTTTTTTATTAAGTAATTTTCATAAATCGTTACTAGTAGTATCTTCGAAAGAATAATGAAATAATTTCTTTACATAAAAAGTGGTATTCAAAATATGACTTCTGAGAACCCTTGTTAAAACATCTACAACAAACAGTCACTGGCGAGTTAGTTAAAGTTTGTATTTTTAACCTTTAATTTTAGGCGTCGATTTAGGAGCCAATAACACAGGCCTGGAAAAATGAAGTTGACAAAATTTGATTTGATGATTTTAGCTGATCTTTCTGTTTTTTGATTTGCTGAAACCGAAAATGCAGCCCATTTTTCACTATCACATATAGATTTTTGTCAATACAGGGTGTTTACCGACACGATTTCTTACATATACCACCATAACGATCGGTTGGTTGGTCGGTTGATATGGTTTGAAGTCGCACTAGTGCTTTACAATTACAACAATGAGCATCTATGATTAATTTATCATGGAAACATACTATAAAACTTACTATATAATTATATTGGTGGAAGAGTAAGGGAAGAAATTGTATAGGCAGGCACCCTGTATTGACAAAAATCTATACGTGATAGAGAAAAACTGGATTCATTTTCGGTTTCAGCACACCAAAAAACATAAAAATTAGCCAAAATTATAAAATCAAAATTTTACATGTCGACCTGTGTAATTATTTGAAAGTTAATTTTTTAACTCTTTATGTCCTTATATTTTCCTAATTTTAACTCTGAGACCCACCTTTTCGTGTTTCATTAAAATGGTGCAAATTTTTACAAAATGATTTTTCGTATTCGTGTTTGAATCAATTAAATTTTATTCTCATCAACCAATGCGGTCAATCTACTGAAGAATATACACGATGAATTAAATACGAATGCTGAAAATGCTTTTAAAGGTAACGTATTGTTTTAGTGGAACGCCTAAAGCCGGGACGTGTCTCTCTAATGAAACGAGTTAACTCGTGAACGAATTGTCAATAATAAGTTAATTTATATGAAAGGGATTTTCTTTTATTTATTTATTTTATTTATTTATTTATTTATTTAATTATTTTTTCAACAAATGATTTATTTTAGTTGCATTTTTATAATTAAAAAGACAGAGAAGAAAAAAAATATTGAATGAAATAAAACCACGAACAATCAATAATTACTGAATATTTTTCCAGCAACATTTTAAATAATTTTATAATTAATTAAAATAAATAAAAATATCATCAGATTCTTCTTTTTTGCAAATTACGTAGTCTATGATTATGACCTGAACTGAGAAAAAAAAAATAATAAAATAATCTGAAAAGCAATTAATCTTCCTCAATTAGGTTCGAGTAAATTAAAGAAAAAGAAGTAATTAGTGCAAATTGGATGAACATAACAGAAGTAAGAAATTATGAGTAATTAGTGCTTTTTGTTTTTCAATGTGTAGTTTATTTTCTCAAAAGACAAAAAGAGGGAAAGTATAAATAAACATATAAAGTTTTTAATGAATAAACTGTAAATATACTGTTAAATAATTAATCATTTTAACCTGCTTTTTTTATAGACTCGAAAATGAACAACACATTTAAAAATGAAATGAATGAAATAATTATGTAACAGGTAATGGTATACACTTTCGAAAGGAATCTCCCCCCCCCCCCTCCCTTTCAAACAGCCTTGTACTGCTTATATCTGTACCCCAGAAGGAATGGATACCATGTCCATTTTGTGAAAAAAGTTAGTACCATGCCCTTTACGTGCATTTTTTTTTTTTTTTTTTTTTTTGCTTTATATAGAGGTATTTAGCATTAATATACAGTCACTAGAAAGGAGATAGGACAGTAGAAGATAAAACTACATTCATTTTCTTCATTCATGTCAAATGCGTTTAATTATAGTCAGAGTCCGGGAATTTGAAAAAAATAAAATAAAAAATAAATAAAAATAAATAAATAAATAAATAAATAACTGACCGCCAGCAAACATTTCTGGTAGCCAGCAAAAAATGTCCCCCCCCCCTCCCGCTCTTTTCTTTCACATTTTGAAATTTACTCGAATATAGAAATTGAAATCTTATCCATAAAAACCAAATATTTATTACGATTGGATGATAAATCAGGATACACCTGTTAAAATCTGACATCTTCAAAGGAGTTTTAATATTTTCTTGAAACCAATACATCCTCGACATCGAAGCATCGATCGGCACCTTCACAACGATTCAGCACCAGGTCGCAAAGCATGCATTACATGAGAGGTGTAAAACAATTAACCTTAAATGGTGCATCGATTCAACACCTGGTTGTGAAACAAACATAGAGAAAAGCAATGTAAATTTCCTAATGGTGTATCATTTCAACATGGTGGTTGGCACATGGTGAGAAGAACGGGAATGCAATCGGAGCCCGATTCTGGGACCAATTTTTTCACCAAATTATTAAAATGAAAAATAAATGTTGAAATACCGTAAAGAAATAGTCGCCAGTTAAAATATATTGGTCACCAATAGTGACCAGGCGACTGTATTTCATGAGCCATGATTATCGTACATCAAAGACATGGTGGTAACTTTTTTCACAAAAGGGACATGGTGTCCTTTTCCTCCGGAGTACGGTTTTATTTTAAGAAGTTTTGGTTGCTGATGTCATAGAAAATTTTAACATAAATTATAATTTCTACATTTTTGTTCTTTTGTGTGTGTGTGTGTGTGTTTGTGTTTTAACTTTACTATTTTTACGATATTTATTCGTAATATTTCGTCTAATTCAAACTTTCGACTTCTTATACTCCCTCCTTTCTTAACTTTTCATGATTAAAAATCCGTGCTTCTTCTACTTTTTTTTGTGTTATATTTAGCTGCTGATTTCGACAAAAGAGAAAAAAAATCTATTGCGAAAAATTTCAGCACAAATTGATAAGTCTACATATTAAAATATGAATTTAAAAATATTAATACCAGAAATTAATTTTGTATGCTTTTGAAATATTAGTTCACCATACTTAAAACTTGGCGATCCATCAGCGTTACCAGACTGAAAAATTTTCCGCTTTTAGGTGATTTTGGAAATTTGGGCGGGGCAATACAGAGATTTAGGGTGGAACAGTTAGGAGAAAGGCACAAATGATTAGAGGAGAGAAAATTAAACCGAGATTTAAAATTTTCCAAGAAACTTGTGCGTGAAAAAATATTTTTGTAAATTGGGATTTTTTTTTTTTTTTTTTTTTTTGGGGGGGGGGGGGGGGAATGTTTATTTAAATTTATTAAATATTTAAAAAATTATATTTTAAAAAATAAAAAAATAAATAAATAAAAATAAAAAAAATATTTGGGGAAATTTAAGAACTCCTTGGGGAAATGGACATTCGACAATCTTGCACAGTATTGCCAAACTCGAGGAAAATATAAATTGATTAAAGCTGAATAAAACGATATGAAATTAAAATAATTATTTTTTAACTCAGAACAAACACAGGCAACAAAGCTTTTCAACAAATTTAGTAAAAAAAAAAAGAATGTAAAATAAAATAAAGGTTAATAAATTCTTTTTAGTAATACGTATTATGAATTGATTGAATATCGAATAAAAACGACATGAAATTTTAAACAATTATTCCATAAATTCAAAGGAAACACTGACGACCATATGCATGCACTAATTTCAATTTCATTGTTATTTTCGTCGCTCTAACCTTTGATCTTATCGTACTAAATAATCTTTTATTGCTTAATTATTTTTATGTCACGTAGTAAGCTTCTAAAAAGTTAAAACCGGAAATTAACGACAAACAAGTTAATGAGCAAGATTTTCTGTATTGGTAATTAACAAAGAGAAATTACTAAAAACAGAATAAATAGGAGAGCAATTCAAATGCAAGTTAAGCTTTACAAATGCACTTTTAATGATAATTAAAATGAAGATGAATAGGCATAAAAATGTGAACTTATAACAATATTCAACAAAAACAAATTGACTTCGAAATAAACCCTTTTTTTTTTTTTTTTTTAATGGAAAAGAAATCTAAATAATAAATTTAACAAAAACTTTGAAAAAAATGTAGAGAGAGAACAGACTCTAAAATGTAATTATAATTATCATTTAAACTTCGAAAAATAAATTCAAAATTGACATAAAATGAAACTGTAAATTGCGCTTAAAAGTATCGTAAGACAGCATAAACACTGCTATTAACCATAATTTTTGAAATTGACGCAAAATTGAATAAAAGTTTCTCTTTCTTTTCTTTTTTTTTTTTTTTTTTTTTTTTTTAAGCACATTTGCTTTGAGACCGATAGCTACAAACGCTGTTGTCTCAAATGACATCATAGTTTCCCTTATTGCATATCTGCGTACCTGCCAACATCCTAATTAATATTCCATAGCATTGCAGCCCCACCTTTTTTTTTTTCACACCAGTATTTTATTTTTTTATTTATTTTACAGCATTTTCTTTCTCATTTAAACAATTGCATTTGCAAAATATTACCCTAAAAATTTACTGGTGTGATAAAAAAGGGCGGAACTAACGACACTACGGAATGTGAGTGAGGGTGTTGGCTGGTATGTAATACACTAGCGACGTAATAAACTATTTCATTTTTGTTAAAAATAAACTATTTAAAAAAAAAAAAAAATTGCAAACTATATTTAAGAAGAAAAGATATAGTCCATTTACACCTTAGAGGAATAAAATTGTGTTAACTGTTTGAAAATGTTAAATTTCTCTAACACGTTATAAGTGAATGTTTATCGTGCTGGATGAGTACTAGTCTCTATTAGCCGTATTTTGCACTTTTGCATTATTCGTGAGGCATTTGTTGTCATTCAGATAAGTTTAGAACAGAGTTCCCAATTTTTATAATTTATTCACGAGAATTTTTAGCTCCACCTCTTTTTCAAACCGGAAATTTTGAAAAATGATTTTCTTCTTATTTAATCGTTGTCACAAATTAAAGAGAAATCATCTACAAAATTTCTGGTGCGAAAAAAAGGTGGGGCTAAAAATGCTCTTGAATAAATTATAAAAGTTGGGAACTCTGGTTTCAAAGCAAACACGATAGTTCTGTAGATTAATTTCGTTTTTTGTTTTATCCTTAATGATTAATGTCACTTCTCTGGTAGATTATAATTTATTTTTTCTAAATGTATAGACAGCCTCTAATACATTTTCGCTTGTAACTTCCTTAAAAATTGATTTAAAGTATGTAAATAGGACTTTTCCGAACCGCCTTGATCTCAGAAATTTGAATATGAGGTCAAAAATAGGGGTTGCTATTGAAAAAAATGAAGTTGATGCCTGTTTTAATATGTAGATGACCGCTTAAACAAAATCTAAGTATATCATTATAAAACAGACGCTATTATAAATCGATTGGTACAAGCCCCATGTCTCTAGGATAATTTACGGCGAAATTAAATGCGGGGGGGGGGGGTCTTTTCTTTTTTGTCCTGACTGTACAAATATGAATATTGTGTATATTCCTAAGAAATAAGTGACATACAAATCGCGCGAAAGAAACGCCCACTGGAGGAGTTACAGATTTCCAAATGACGTGAATCTACGTCAGCGGTTGCGAAAGTGTTGTTTATTTTGTAGCACAGCTTTCTTTTTTATGCTTGGAAAACTTGGTGTTAATATCATTTTGAAACTCAGTTTATTTTATACTTTTAAACGCAATTTACAATTACATATTATGTCAGTTTTGAATAAAATTTAGCAGTTTGAATAATAATCACATACTTGCCAACATCCTAATTAATATTCCGTAGTGTTGTTCCGTAGCTCTTTTTTCCATACCAGTAAATTTTTAGAGTAATATTCTTCAAATGCAATTACGATTAAATATGAAGAAAAATACTCTAAAAAGATACTGGTGTGAAAAAGAAGGCGGGGCTAACAATACTACGGAATATTAATTTGTGTGTTGGCAAGTATGAATAATCATAATTGCAAGTGGAGTCGGATCATTTTTAACACTTTTCAACAAAACTGAAACGTGCTTATGACTTTGGTTGATCTATCTGCCTGCCCTCTAACTCCCGTAAATATTCATACAATTTTTTGAAACTGATATTCTTTATTTAAGTTTACTTATAGGATGTTTCCTATTGAAAATGGGGTAAATACCATCTCTGGCCAGTGCTGCCACATTGCAGGGAAATTTTTATTCAACATCCAACGTTAAATTTTACTCTTATCGGTTATGCAATTACATAGACGAGTTCGGTAAGAGATGTTTCGGAACAAATACGAAACCGTTTCAATTAAAATTTAGTGGTGGCTGTTAAATAAAAGTTTCTTCAATCTGGCAGCGCTGCCTCTGGCTTATGTACAGATACCCAAAATAATTCCCAATCATTGTGTTTTTTGAGAGGTATTTCTAAAAACCTTAATTTAATGCCTTTATTTTGAACAAATCATAATGAAATTGACATTTTATATTTTTATGCACAGGAAAAACTTTGTATATAATATAGTATGAATGGCATGAAGATTTACAGGGCCGCACAAAAATATTCTGATATATTAAAAGTTGTAGCCGGAAATTACTGCAATAGCATTTTCATTATGATAAAATAGGATAAAGTTGGAATTGCGTTTCCATTTTCATTAAGCATAGGACGTTTCCTATTGAAAATGGGGTAAATACCACCTCTGGTTTATGTACAGGAAAACCCAAAAGAATTCCAAAGCATTTTGTTCATTGAGAGGTATTTCTAAAAACCGAAATTTAATGCCTATATTTTGCACAAATCGTAATGAAATTGACATTTTATATTTTTATGCACAGGAAAAGCTTTCGATATAACATAGTATGAATGGTATGAAGATTTACAGGGAAACACAAAAATATTCAGACATATTAAAAGTTGTAGCCTGAAATTACATTTTCATTATGATAAAATAGGAAAATGTTGGAATTGAGTTTCCATTTTCATTAAGTATTTTAAGCACGTTCTAACATTTTTTAAGAGTAGTTATGAATTGAATTAGATTATCTCTCAACCTTTCTGTCCTATTTATCTATCTGTCTGTTCACCTCTGGAGACTGTACAAATTACCGGTATTTCTTCAAAATGATATACGTTATTCAATTTCACTAAGGTTTTTTCCTGTTTAAAATGGTATAAATAGCACAACTAGCTTATGCACAAGGGCATCCAAAAATATGCCAATACGTTGTATTTTATGAGAAGCATTTTCATGAATTATATTTAAGTAATTTCACACTGCACAAATTATAATGAAATTAGCATTTATTGTTCTTATGCTAAAATATGTTTTCAATAGAATACGGTATGTTTAGCGTAAAGATTTACAGGGGCTACAATAAAATATTCAAACAAGATAAAAGCTATAATTCTTTAAGAGACTCTCTACCTATCGTCTCCGAAAGCCGAAGCCAATGTCATTCTATGGGAAATTTTGCCCCATTATAATTCAATAACTAATACATATTTTAAAATTCCGTTTTCACTTTCCGAAAATTCATAACAATTAAACAATTTATCGCTTTCTAAAAATTGATTTTTTTTTTTTTTTTTTTAAGCTCAAAAATGAAAAATTTAACATTGTGAAAATTCGCATGTTACAACCTCAAAAAAAAAAAAAAAAAAAAAAAAAAAAAAGAAAGTTTTAGAAAGCGATAAATTGTTTAATATTTGTGAAGTTTCTGAATGTGAAAACGAAATTTAAAAATATATAATGGTTTCCGTAGACCCTGTGATACAACAAATACAGTGACCTTATTGAAATTTTGCACACCATTTCAAAACTCAAATGACATGTCCTTGAACGAAGGCTTTTTTTTTTTTTTTTTTTTTTTTACTGAAATTTAAATTTTTTGGCAGAGTTGTATGCAAAAACAGAACAATTGCCGGTACATTTTAGCCCACGTATAGCTTTGTAAAATGAATTGTAAACGAAAGAAGTCTTTCGTTCAAGCACTAGCCAATTCTATTTTGAAGAAGTGTGCTAAATTTCAATAAAATCGGTGCAGTATTTTTTGAGAAATCCTGTCTACAGGTTTTCTGACGGAATTCCGGAAGCTAGGAGCCAACGGCTGAATTTTTCAAATTTTTAATGAAAATTTCTTTAAATATTGTTTAAATAATGCTCTTTTATATGCTCAAAATTTTGAATAAAAAATTTCACAAATTATATTACAAAAAAAAAAAAAAAAAAGGAAAGGAAAGGAAAGGAAAGGGGAAAAAAATGCCTTTTTTTTTATTCAGCTTTTAAAGATCCCGTAATCCCTTAAACAATATATTTTAATACTGCAATTTATTCAAATAAATCGCGGCTGATTTGCCAATCAGATTACTCTCTAATAATTACGTCTACAAAGAAACAAAGAAAAAAAAGGAAAGACATTTTTAGAAAGAAATGTATGAAACTGAAATATAGAAAAATAATTTGTCAATGATTTTCAATTTTACTTATATAATAATTATTATTATAGTAATATTTATATATTTAATATATTTGGTTACAAAACATTAATTTATTTTAAATAAAATAATTCTTCCACAGATAAACAGTATAAAAACAGAAATTCTTAAAACACCGTATTTTAACAACATATTTTAACAATATTTTTTCAAAACTATAGTACATCCATATAAATCGCTGTTATTTACTAATTAAAGCAACCTCTAACAAGTATGTCCTTGAAGAAAAATAATAATGAAATATTTAAAGATCAAATCTATAAAATTGAAATGCAGAAAAAATGAATTATTTTCATATTTACATAAACTTAAAAAATAAAAAACACACATTCTGATACATATAACTGATATTTTCGAGTTAGACAGAATTAAATAATTTTCCGTAAAATAATTTGATATTCAAGCAACGGAAAAAAAGTTAAAAGCTAAAATTCTTCAAACAATATAACAATTCTACAGTGTATCCAAATAAATCGCTGTTGGTTTATCAATCAAAATACGCTACATTCTTTATTACTCTCCAGGCAATTTATACCTTCGGCTATCTCACCTGCAACTACAAGTAGCTCATCACTAGCTTGTAAATGGAGGGGGATGGGTTGAAGAGACGGAGCTGGAGGGAGATTCGCGCAGGTGTGGACACCCCCGACCTTGATTTCGACATCCCAATCGATCCCCTACCGCCTACACAAGATGTTCCTTCTAATGATTTCTTTTTTTATTTTTCAATTTCGTCGATGTACCAGCTTCTCCCGTTCGTCGCTGATTACCAAATCCATTAGGTGTCATTAAACGAAATGAGGTTCTGCAGCAAGACGAGAGGGAGAAAAGTGGATTTTATTAGACCCCAAAATAACTTTCTCCAACACTAATTTTTTCTCCCTGGATATCGATGAGAAAAATTGTTTTTAATGAAACTTTAAACTTTCAATCTTCAACAAGATGTTACACGGTTATTAATTATTTTATCGTTATCGTCAGGAGAGCACGAAGTTTTATTTTGGACTTGGATGTTGAAGTACTTGAAATGTATCATTATGGCGTGAAGCTCTTGCTTTAGAGTTTTGGAAATCAGGAATTATCCTGCTATATTCATCATTATTATCATTTCCGTTAAGTTGTTTTCATCGGAAAAGAAAGTTTTTGATCAAAGCGTTTAGAGGAAATTTTCCCAGATTTATTCATAGGATTTGTTATTTAACTAAAATGTTTATTAAAATTCTAATCCTGGTAAAACAATTCAACAAATTTATGCATACATTATAAAACGAATGTAAATAGATTCATACTTTTGTGTAATCTATATAAAAATTATAAATCTATTATATAATTTATAATTTATCTTGTATATATACTAACTGCTGTAATTGAAAATAGATAATGATAATAACATATTATGCTAGATCTTTGTCACAGTTGGCAACGTTTTAATTAACACCTTCGCAACCGCTGACGTGAATTCACGTTATTTGAAAATTTGTAACTCCACCAGTGGGCGGTTCCTTAGGTTACATAGGTTGCGTTATTTCTGGACACCCAATATTCACATTTGTGCGATCAATGCACTATGGATACAAATACCTTGATTAGAAAGAGTATAATTGTAACAAATTTTCATTTTTATTATAAATTTGAATACAGAAAATATCCATTTAAACTAATGTAATGTAAAATAATAACGCCCACAGGCGGAGCTTACTCTCAAAACGACAAAAACATGCGGTCGCGAAAGTGTTAATACCGAAGCATTTTTAGCCCGACCTTTATTTCTGCACCACTTTATTTACAGAATAATTTTCCGCAATAAAATATGAAATATATACTCTTAACCCTTTCAGGGGCGGTGGCTAGAGGGTCTATCCACCTACTTCAGAAATTTTTCTCTAAGTGTGCAGTGGCTACTTTTTTTATCCACTTTTATGAAAAGTTAATGTGTACTTCTAAAATTGAAATAGAGATGGCAGAACTACAGTAACTTTAAGCAGGATGTGCCTGTGACTTTTTTAAGTGGACAAGTTGCGGGAAAATTTTTTGTAGTTTCTTTTATATATTTTTACGAAAAATAATTTTTTATTCAAAAGTATTTGGTAGTGTAAATATACTGTAATACACCTTTTAAATACAACAGATTTACATATTATCTTAGATCATTAATTTTAGTTTGATTTTTAGGAGCATCTTTTAGGTGGATAGACACAGTGGCTAGAACGCCTAGCCACCACCCACAAAAAAATCCCCACATGCTGAATTTTTTTCTTCATCAAATATGACTTGTAGGGGATGTTTACTTTATGATATATATATATTTAAAAGGAAATTCAATCATTTTTACTTAGTGCCCCTGAAAGGGTTAAGTGATAGGAAATAAAAGTGGAGCTAAAATTGCTCCGAAATAAAGAAAATGTTGGCATCTCTGTCTTTGCATTAAAAGAAAAAAGAAAAAAAAAATTGGAAATGTTCGTGGTTCGCGTCAAGGATGCTGATTTCATTAATTATCTCGACGCTGAATTCGATTGGAATGGCACACGTTCAGAAGGCCAACATCGCTAATTTTTAAATCATATTTTGACACCAGTACTGTTAAAAAGAAACCTGTCACTTACATTTTCGACGAATAAATAAAATATAATAAACTGAAAATATCTATAAAAAATTTCCGGTATGAAGTCTTTGTTGAAAATAAGACACACGTGGCATCTATGTACACAGAATACCCTAAATATGAAGTGAGCTCCATTATACACTTTCTTTAAGTAAAAATGATTGTATAGTAGATATTTACAAAGAGGATAGTCTCATTTTCTCTGGAAGTAGACTGAAATTCATGGCAAAATCAGAACTGTTATATCATTTGTATTACACATACTGTCCAGAACTTATACCCAGCGACTTTTATTTATTCTTTTGGATAAAAAGAAACGCATATTACATCTAGCAGATCTTCTAATTTCCTGAACGATAATGAGATTGAAATACAAGTTGAAATGTGAATTTTGACTAACTTGATATTCTGCGAGTATAGAGTGCAAAAATTTTGTTACAGTTATTTGAATAAAGATGATTATTTTGTATAAAAAGTAAAAAAAATATATATATAAAAAAAATGTTAGGAGCCAGTAAATAATTCGTAAAAGACGTTTATGAATTAAAATTTTTTACTAACTTTTTTTTTTAATCCTTTTTAATATTACAATCTTTGCATTGCAATGATTACTTAATAGTATATTTCTAAATTGGAAAATGCTGTTTTATTTCCAAATTATCTTTATAAATTTCGAAAACTTTTAAACTTAAGTACCTACCTATCTTTGTCTATTTATTATAAATCTCCCTGTAAGCACTGCATTTTTTTTTTAATTTTTTTTTTATAAAGTGAAGGATGGATTCAAAAGAGGAGAATTCCCTGAAATATCTTACCAGCCAGGAGCTTTTCTTAACGGCCAGCAATATGAATTCAAAGATGTGTACGGGAAATACCCAGCAGAAGTAATTTCTAAACAAATCTGCAGAAAATTGAAATTTATCTGTAACTTAAAAACGTCGATCCAGATTTACTGCTGAAGTAACAATAACGCTTCGTCAAGCAAACAAAATTTTCATTTATTAAGAAGAATACAATAACATATAACGGTAATCTAGATGCATAAAGTAATTTTGTTTTTTATTTTTTTATTAATGTCATTATAATTATTTTAAGTTTAGCATTTCTTTTCAAGACGTGAAATTAATCTGCAAACAGCTATATCACGGTGCAAATTCATTGAAAGAAAAAAAAATCTTAAAAACACTTTAGTGTCTATGTGCATTCATCATACAAGAGTTAGACGTTATTATTGAACCAATCCGCAGTGAATCTCATAACAAAATTCAAAGAAATTAGCTAATATAATGTTGTGTTTATTTCGCCTAATTTGGGATTTGGCAGAAATGCCAACATACTTAATTTATTCCGGAGTATCACACTGCGCTGCAAAATAATAATAATAATTAGCCCTGATACCATTTTGGCTGATTCTTATGTAAAATGACCTCCTGAATCCGAATATGACTCCCATTTTTCCCAGTCACTCACTGTTTTCTCGGGACACCACCATCTTCCCCAATTTTTATCACTGTTCGAAATTTTTTGGCCATGAATTTGATTTGAAGACTGATAAAGAATTAATTTAACAATTAAAAGAAAAGAAAAAAAAATATATATATATATAATGTGTAATAAATAACATTAATAATATATTTAAAAATATATAAGCAATGTAATGCATAATTTCAGGGGCAAATCCCCTAAATTTTCCCCTTGCCGCAAATGTTCATGTTTTACAATTTTACAAGTCTATACCCCCTCAGAAGATATTTTACAGTTAAAATAATCCTTTCCAACCCCCCTATAAATCAAACTTATAGCCATAAAATTACCAAAAAGTGTCCCTGATGATAGGGCAAAATGGGCGTCATATTCGGATTCAGGAGGTCATTTTACATAAGAATTCACAAAAATGGTGTTGGGGGCAATTTTCATGCACAGCAGTGTTATGAACACTCCCTTTTATTTATTTATCTATTCTTTCATTTATTTATTTATTTCACACCACTTTATATAAAAAGTAATTTTTATTCCTATTTAATTATTTGCAAAGAAAATTGGTATGGTTCGCTGAGGTGTGCAGAGCTGCCAACCTAATCCGGCAAAATGTTTGTACCGCCCCTTTTTCTACACCAATATATTTTTAGAGTATTTGTTTTCTTAATTCGTCAAATATATTTGAAGAGAATTACTCTAAAAATTAAGTGGTGTAGAAAAAGGGGCGTTACTAACAATTTGCTGGATTAGGTTGGCAGCTCTGGGTGTGGGGGTCATGTTTTTTAGACCCCGGGTACTCGGCACTCCGCCCTCCCTCGAAGTGCAAAATTGGTATGAAGAGAGGTCGAATATAAAATTTCTCCAGAATAAATTAAACATTTTGGCATTTTTGGATTCGAGAGGA
The DNA here is from genome assembly GCA_963930645.1 of Salticus scenicus. NCBI lineage: Eukaryota > Metazoa > Arthropoda > Arachnida > Araneae > Salticidae > Salticus > Salticus scenicus. The sequence continues at coordinate 118,550,472 of OZ005660.1, read as the reverse complement.
ACAAGAAATATGTATAGTGAAGTAGTAAACATATATTGAAGATTTCAATACGCTTTCCTTAACCTAAAATTTTTCTCGACACATCAGAACACGTACTCGCTATTATGGTGAATAATTTGTTGTGAGTTGTGATCCCCCATCTCTGGGTCGATTTATTGTTAGAAAATACAAAAAAAAGAAAAGAAACAGGTGAGAAGATTCTTTAACCTAAGATTAGCCTTATACCGATCGATTCTTTCTAACACGTTGTTTCCTTCTTTTTTTTTTTTTTCTTTTAAGCCAGAGGACTATTAGTTTCAATCTGGCATTTTTGTAGACGAGTTTTGTGTAATACCAAAATAAATTATAAATGTCAGTCCTATCGTTACAAACTCGGTACCAAATGAAAGGGGCGATTTTTCTGAATCCAGGAGTGTAAACAGTTTTTCGACACGACAACTAGATTTTTAAAAATTAACTAGTATGAAATTTAGGTGGAAGCACTTCATTTTAATTCATTTCAGTCATTTTTGTTTTACCATAGATATAAGAATAAAACACAGATTGGTCATCGAGGGGGAAAAAATGATTCCTTTTTACTGGGGGAAACCCTCTCTAACGCTGTCTTTCTCCGAGTAAATACACACAGGAATGCATACGGATAATTTAGGAAATAAAATTTATGAATAATTTATCTACTAAAAATGAATGAAAACCTCTAGACACAGTTTCATATTTATTTCTCTCTCTCTCTCTGTCTATTTTTCTTTTTCTTTTTCTTTTTTTTTTTTTTTTTACTATATCTATTAATTTAGTTAATATTTAAATTTAAACACTTTATATTCTAAAACTAACGTTCTTTACCTGCGCCGCTGCTAACTATATTTAAAAGAATTTAGAAAATTCTATATTACTTACTAATATAAAATCTTAAAAAAATATAAAACTTTAAAAAAAGTATTCCATTAAATATTAAAATACTATTTAAACCATAATAATAACAAAGCAATTGATTATAAAATTATATTTTTCGTAATTTAGTCAATATAATTTACTTATAATAACTTATCCCATTTCTTTACATATATTTATTAGAACAATTAAAAGTCATGCAATATTTCGACATTTTGAAAATTCATCAGCATTCTATTTTGTTGCTATTTCCGAGTTTTATACTCTTCATAGATGGCTGATACCAAAAAAATTTTTCGCCATCAAAAATCTTTGCTCGTTAACATGAGGATGATAGATCTATAGGAATTACTATATCTATGATTGCGCTAAATGTATTTTAGTTATGTTTATTAAAATAAGTAAAAATATTGCTTTAATTAATAATCTGAAACGTATTTTCTCATAAAATTTTAAAGTAAAACTAACGGACACATTAATCTTTTTGTTAGGACTAGGAGAACTATTAGTTTCAATTTGAGTGGTGAAAATGTCATCGCCAGTTTTTTTGTAAACCAGTTTTGTGTAACATCGAAATAAATTAGAAATGTCAGTCCTATCGTTACAAACTCGGTACCAAATGAAAAGAGTGATTTTTCTGAATCCAAGTGTGCAATCAACGAGATATATGAAGTAGAGTGATAAATGGTAACCCTTGAGAAGGTCCAAGATGAGTCATGTGACATGCTTTCCTTGCACCTGCGTATTCGATGGTTCCCTTGGTAACAGCTTATTTTCAGTAAATTTCTATGGCAACGGTTTGGAGATTGTTCTTCGCAGAAGTCATAACCGCCAATGTTTTTGTTTACTTACGTAGTTTAATATTCTTTTCTTCTAAATCATTTTGATTTTGATTTTACTTCTTTTTTATTTTGTGTAGTTGAACTTTAACCGATAAAATGCTTAAAAATAGTTGAAAAATTATTATTTGTTGTTAAATTTAGCTCTTTAAAAGTTTAATTTTTCTTTTATAAGCACTTTTAAACATTGTTGGGAAACGATGAAAAAAAAGGTATTTTATTATTTATTAAAATGTTAAATATGTGTAAAATTATTTTAAAAACAATTTATTTCTGTCATAGGACTGTCGTGTTACCTAATAACAATGATAATTTGTCGAACTGATATTTTAAATGCCAAAATAACGATAACGGGCCAAACACAGCAACGTATTGGAGCATGTCACGAGATTCATGTTGGACCATGGAAAGCTAATCCTTCATCCATTGAATCAACACTCTAATTTCTATATCTCGTTGGGTGCAATCAGTTTTTCGACACGAACACTAGATTTTTTAAAATTAAGTAAAGTAGGAAAATTAGATGGCAACGCTTCATTTCAATTCATTTCAGTCATTTAAAAAGTACGTGGCCCAGTTTTACGGTCAAAAAAATGAGATAAAAGTGAACAAAAATTAAAAATTAAAAATAAAAATTTTACAGATTGAAATTAATAGTCCACTGTATTATACAAAGTTCTTTCTGTCTTTGACAGAATATTTAATATTTATTTATTTATTTTTCTTTCTGGTGTTTCGATTTCAGCGGCGCATTAACTTCTGCCGGTGGCAAATGAATGCAAAAGTTAAAAAAATAGAAAAAGTCAATAAGATAAATGGACGTGAAATACAAAACTTAAAGGTTGATGTTTTATTGATTTTTGTACAACACAAAGCTAATATATCTTTCTCGTGAGACATAGATGAAATAAATCATTTTTATAATAGAGCTATAGAAAAACTGGGTAATATCGAATGATTTATGAAAGCATTTTTTTTTTTTTTTTTCACATTTCTAAAATTTAAATTGTTTTTTCGTTCTGTAACTTTATTTAATCATTTTCTTTTGAATGGAAAAAAAAAAAAAAAAAAAAAAAAAAAAAAAAGAAAGAAAGAAAGAAAACAAAGAAAAAGAAAAATTTCTCTTATAACAATTATAAAAAAAAATTTATATGAACGTTAGAATTCTTTCTATTTTCATAGTAAAAACGTTTTGCATTTATGTTGTTTTATTTATTTATTTATTTTTTTAAATCCTACTTTAATATTGCCTTTTGATTAAAATATTCATAAAAATATATATTTCTAATTTTGAAATCTTATTCAATTTCTAAATTGTTTGCTTTCTAAATATACGCTGACCAGATGTCCTCATTTTCTGAGGGCAATCCGTTTCTATATGCCGTTTTTCTAAGTTTTAAAAACATTCACAGGAAAATTATTCATCATAATTATTAGCATTTTGGTCCCCATTTACAAAAGTATATAAAATTATATCCCTAATTAGGGAATTGTAAAAATTAACAACTCTTTTAATTTATGAAGGTACTCTAATCTGGTCACCATATTCTAAAAAGGATGTGGAATTTACCTATCTTTATCTATCTACATAATTTACCTATACCCTCTAGTCTTCTACTTTTCTTTCCCAAAGAAGGAATAGATTTACCGCCAAGAGATACAAAAACAGGTGGAGATTGTCTTCGCTACGATTCCCCTTATACTAATCAATACTTTCTAAAATGTTGTCCTCCACCCCTCTTTTTTTTTAAATCTTTAAATTTCGATTTCAGCGGCGCGTTATCTTCTAAAAGCGGCAAATGACCGCAAAAGTTAAAAAATATCAGTAAGATAAATGGGTTTGTAAAACAAAACTTAAAGGTTGATGTTTTATTGATTTTTGCCCAACACAAAGCTTATATATTTTTTTCGTGAAGCTTAGGAGCAATTAATCACTTTTATAATGGAGCTGTACAAAAGAATCGGATCATATCAAATAATATATAAAAGTTTTTTTTCATTTCATGCTGTTTTTTTTTTTACTGTAACTTTGTTTAATCATTACAAATAAAAAATAATATCTATCTTACAAATCTATCTATATATATATATATATATATGAATCGTAATATAAAATAGTAAAATATAATCGTAATATTATCGTAATATAAAATAGTAAAATCGTAATATAAAATAAAATAGCCGCTTTCTACGTTTTAAAAACATTTACAGGAAAATTATTCATCATAATTATTATCATTTTGGTCCCCATTTACAAAAGTATATAAAATTATATCCCTAATTAGGGAATTGTAAAAATTAATAACTCTTTTAATTTATGAAGGTACTCTAATCTGGTCACCGTATTCTAAAAAGGATGAGGAATTTACCTATCTTTGTCTATCTACATAATTTACCTATATCCATCCTCTAGTCTTCTATTTTTCTTTCCTAAAGAAGGAATAGATTTACCGCAAAGAGATATCAAAACAGGTGAAGATTGTCTTCGCTACTATTCCCCTTATACTAATCGATTCTTTCTAAAATGTTGTCCTCTCCCCCCCCCTTTTTTTTTTTTAAATCTTTAACCCCTTAACGCGCGCTGTCCTCGCTGCGAGGACGCAAAATTTAAGATCCAGCTGCAAAAATTCATCCCGGAAAAGTTTTAGCAAAAATATACGTTTATAACATATCAGAAAAAGCCGTTTTTTTCAACCTTAAAATTTAAAATTTCTTTCAGTTTAATTTAGTTCATGAATTCCGGTGGCAGTATAATTTAAATGATCCGAAATGTCTTGCGCCGCAAAGGGTTAAATTTCGATTTCAGTGGCGCGTTATCTTCTAAATGCGGCAAATGACCGCAAAAGTTAAAAAAGTATCAGTAAGATAAATCGGTTTGTAAAACAAAACTTAAAGGTTGATGTTTTATTGATTTTTGCCCAACACAAAGCTAATATATTTTTTTCGTGAAGCTTAGGAGCAATTAATCACTTTTATAATGGAGCTGTATAGAAGAATCGGATCATATCAAATAATATATAAAAGTTTTTTTTTCATTTCATGCTGGTTTTTTTTACTGTAACTTTGTTTAATCATTACAAATAAAAAATAATATCTATCTATCTATCTATCTATATATATATTTATATATATATATATATATATATATATATGTATGTATAAAGCTATCTTCACGTAATTTTTCATTTTTCTTTCTTTTTTTCCTCATAGTTGCCAACATTATAATTTATTCCGGAATATTTTTTATCCCCGCCTATTTCACACCACTTTATTTTTTTAATATATTTTTCCCCTATATAACTACCATAAAATAAAAAATAAAATTCTCTTCAAAAAATAGTATTTATTATGGAATAAAGGCGAGGCTAAAGAGGTTCCGGAAGAAATTAAAATGTTAGCATCTCTGTTTTCTTTCCTCTTTTTCATTCATTTTTTTTTTTTTTAATATTTGTTTGTTTTCTATGGACATTATAATTTTCATTTTCTTCCGAAAAACCTTCTACAATTTATTATTTAATTTCATTTTTGAATCCATCTTTCACATTATCTTTACATCGAAATAATTTCTTTAAAACTTATTTCTAATTTCGAAATTAGTTGCTTTTTCAAAGGATTTTACACCTTAAATTACCTTTGTCTACCCCCGTAATTTATCTATATCCATCCACTAGACTTTTATTTTCTCTCTTGCAAAGAGAGGGTGGATTTATACCCAAGAGATATGAAACAGGTGAGGCTAGTCTTCGCTATGATTTCTTTTATATTGATCGATTATTTCCAAGATGTTTTTTCCCGTAAATTTTTCTCATATTTCGATTTCAGCGGCGCATTAACTTTTAGTAGCGGAAAGTAATTTTTAAATTTATAAAGCACCAATGAGGGATATGGGCTTGTAAAACAAGACTTGGGCTTTTTTCATGATTTATTGATTATTTATTGCATTGATTTATTGCACAAGCTAAAACTAATATATTTTACTCAAGAGATATCTGAATAATCAATCATATTTTCAATGGAGTTGTCATTCGGGTAATACCAAATAATGTATAAAAGCATTTATTTTTTCCGCATTTTGAAATTTTAATCTGCTTATTCTTACAGGTACTTATTTTTTCCTTTTGAGTAGTTTTTAATAATAATAATACTAAAAACTATCTTACAACAAATATTAAAAATTGTTTATATGTGTGTTATCTAACTAGCACGTTACAATATAGTATGATATATAATTGTTTATATGCGCGTTTATTCCCCCTTTCATAAGCAAAATATTTTGCAATTTTATTATTTTAAATTTGACCTTAAAAGATTTTTTATTTTTAAAATCCTTTTCCAACTCTTTCAAGGGTGGAATTTTAGTTCCAAACTGCAAAAACTCGCCCCGCCCACTTTTTTTTTTAAATTTATTTTTTAATCCAAATTCTGGGTTTATAAATTCGAAAATAAATTTCGTTTATTTCTTATCTTTTAAAATTGCTCGCCAATTCTGGTGGTTTTTGTTTTAAATAATGAAATTAACCTGACAACTTATTAGCTATCTTGACTGTCAGCTATGGTATGACTGGACATAGCAAATAAAGTCATGCCGTAGCTAAAATTCTCAAACTAGTCATGCCTTAGCTAAAATTCTCAAACAAAATATGATTTTAAAATAATTTTTTCGGCTTACAATAAATTCACCATTTCTCAATTAAAAGATCCTATAGATATGTATTATTGGGGCATCTATAGTATTTCCTGTCAATGTGATTTATTATGCATTGATCAAATTAAATGTAGCCTCAAATTCCGTCTAAAAGAACATATTAGTTACGTCCATAAGCAAGAAACCAATAAATCGGCTATTTTTAAGCATTGCTAGGAATAAAACCATAATTTTAAATTTGATTCCTCTAAGATAATTTAAGGCCTGAATTTACTGATGAATTTTATTTCTTTGAAGCTTTTTGCAACTGTAAAATCTTAAAAATATTTTAATTGTGATTTTTCTGCACCTTTTTTGTCCGATTGTTAGAAATTTTACATTCAGTTCACATTGTCATAATTTCTTCTACATTTCTCACAACTAATGTTTCTTAAATTCTTATTGGTCGATCCCCTACATTCCAGTTAAAACTATTGGTTGATCAAAATTCGTTTCCTTTCCTATGTATAAACTTCTCTCACATTTCTTTATGCATTGAAGACACGGTACACTAAATGCTACCGAAACAACTGTCAGCTGACCAATTTTTTCTCTTTGGCGTTCTAGACGTTGTAGATTTCCTTGTTTTAATAATCCCGCGTCAAGTCTCCTTTTAATACTCCCGTTTGATTATTGTACCTACATTTATATAGAATTCAAATTTGTTATTAAATAGACAAATTTTACCCGCACAATTCCTTGAAACTATCAGTCTTGAATAAACATTTGAAGTAACAAACTCACATTAAATGACAGTTTGCAACATAATTATCCATTATAGAAATTTTATCAAGAGAGCAATGTTTTCTCTGAATTATGTATAAATAAAAAATTCCAATACATCTGTGGAACTTTGAGAAAGACCCTCAGGAAGAAGACACGAAAAGAAACACAACTTAAATTCTATAGGGTCAAGGCCACACCCGTCTTACTTTATGGTTCAGAGACATGGACCTTGGGGAGCCGGGATCTATCGAGAATCCAAGCAACAGAAATGCGACACTTGAGACCTATAAAAGGCTGCACAATTTTCGACAAGATTCGGAATGAAGACATCAGGAAGGAGTTAAAGATCTTCAACTTATGCGATAGAATACAAGAATATCGTACTAAATGGAAAGACCATGTACAGCGTATGCCGGAAACACGGTTCCCCAGAGCTGCCCTCGACTACTCCCCAAAGGGCAGGAGAGATCGAGGACGACCGAGAAAGCGGTGGACTGAACAATGAAGCGGGAACAGGCACTATGCCTAATCCCTGAAGTTGATGATGATGATGATGAACATCAAGAAATCATGATTTCATGCATGAAATATTTTCCGCTATGAGAAGAAATTTTTAAATAGTTTTCATTAAGAGCGTGCACTACCTATGTTATTCTATGGGAACTTTAGTTTCTATAATTACTCAATACCTAATTTGTTTCTTTGTACCTACTTCTATGTTCCTTAGAACAAAGTACTAGATTGGTAAAAATTTTCCACTTCCGATTTTCAATGGATTTACACGTTTTAAAAGATCTAGAATATGATTTGACCATTTTTAGAAAACGTTTATGTCTCTGCGTATGTGTGACAAAAATATTGTGACGACTGTATCTCATGATGTACTGCCCAGAACTGTACCTAAATTAGTATATAGATGCATCTTGACATGAATTAGTGCCTATCAACTTTTGGTACCAATCGCTCAAAAGGTGGCATTTCTATACAACGATTTCTGCAATTTCAGAAAAGGCTATACCTCAAGAACTACAGCACAGAATTAACTGTAAATTTATATGTGAATGCACCGGGACACCTGTCATCTTTTAGTGACAATTGCTGAACAAATGGTGCTACTTATAGAAAGGCTATATCTCAGGTTCTATTGCTTATTATCGAAAAACATGATATCTGGGAGGGAAAAAAAAAAGAAAAGATTTCGCCTTCAAATGAATGTATCAAATAAAAAATAAATAGCGTAATAGCCTTTGCAAAGATACGCAGACAATTACAATGGAAGAGTACATTTATGAAAAATGAAACATGGAAGCCAATATTTAAAATTGAAAAAAAAAAAATTCAAAATATTCAAATTCGAAATTTGAAAAAAATCTCGATGAGGTGCACACCTACAGGGTCCCAGGTACACATAGGCCAAGTTTTGTAACTCTGCGATCGGTAGTGAGAGCACCAGAGCGCAGACACACACACACACACCACTCACGCACACAGATACACACAGAGACACTTCTCTTTATTTATATAGACTATCATTTTCATATATTTATTATTTATTATAATCTTTTTTTTTTTCTTTAGGTTCTCCTCTATTTAAATATTTTGATTATCATGTGGTTATGTGATTTATCGAGTAGATCCAGAAAGAAAGCTACGAAATCGTCAACTGACGGTTTTTGCACAGTGTTACAACTTTTCTTTTAAATTATTTTTTCGACTTATTATTATTATTATTATTTTAATTACATATAAATTTTTTTCCCCAACAGATTGTTACAATTGGGATATTTCTTTTCTGCTAAAACATCCTTTTATTCATTATTTTATTCATGCCTTTAAACAAAGAATATAAATTTATTTTCTTAATATCGATACATTATTGTACAGTATGGTGACCAGATTAAAGTACCTTTATAAATTAAAAGCGTTAATAATTTTTATAATTCCCTAATTAGGGATATAGTTTTATATTCTTTGTAAATGGGGACCAAAATGCTAATAATTATAACCATTAATTTTCCTTTGAATGTATTTAAAACTTAGAAAAACGGCTTATAGAAACGGATTGTCCTCAGAAAATGAGGACATCTGGTCAGCGTATTGTACAGTCGGTAACAAATGTATCCGAACACTAACAAAAATTCCTATATAAAAAAAAGTAGAGTTAATACTGTTTTGTTATATAAATCCTTGTCGAATCGTCTAAGAACATGATTCGACAAGGATTTATTTAACAAAACAGGATTTATTTAACTCTACTTTTTTATATAGGAATTTTTGCTAGTGTTCGGATACTTTTGTTATCAACTGTATCTATTACGTTAGTTGTGCATTATTGCAACTATGGCGTCAGATTTATTCCCGGGAAATTAGGTCTTTTATTATTAAAGAAGGTGCAGGGTCAGCCCAGTTACTTTTTTAGATACCACTACTTCTATAAAGCAATATATGTATTATTCAGTTGGGAAAAAGAAGAAAAAAAAAAGCAAACAATTTTATTAAAATTAGCGAAATGCAAAAAATTGACTGCGCTGCTGTGTCCTGGAATATGAGTAGCTTTGTACATTGTCTTTAAATTATAAACAGACCAAAGCAAATAGTGTACTTAAATTTAGTATAGAAAAATAAATCATAACACAAATTGAGATGTAATTTAAGTTATATTCAACCACAGCCTTATTATATCCGTCATTTTTTTTGGATAGCCCTGTAAATGAAAAAAGAAGGGTTTTTTTATACCACAATCTATAATCTAATGAAATACACTTAGAATACTGATTTTGGATTTCATGTTCATATTGGTTTTTGAAATATAATGCAAATTATAAGATACACATACACACTGACCAACCTCTAAAAGCTTGATTTTCGAATTTATAAGACTTAAAAACGCGTAATTGTATCAAAACGGATGGATGGATGGTTGGGTTTTTACGTCGCACTGTGCTGCGCAGATGGGCAATTGGCGACGGTCTGGGACATGCCCCTAGAGATGGTCCGGAGACATGCCATCACAATTTTTATCCTCCACGGAAGGGAGGCTCACCCGCTTCAATGACCCTCCCAGAGGTATAATTTTTGATGAGAACATGGAGGATATTGCGGCCACGACAGATTTTACGCGCAGCAGACATCATTAGTGTACACAACGGACTTTGGCCGGCTCGAGTACCGAACCCGCAATCTTCCAACGAGGCCGGCGCTCTACCGACTGGGCTACCGCGGCCCCATATCAAAACGGCAAATCTGAAAATTTAATCCTATCGTTTAAAAAATATCGACTTATATCTGTTCAATCGGTTGTAAAAAAAGAATAGATTTTACCAATTAACGATAAAAAAAAAAAATAAAAAAAAATGAAAGTTTAAGCGGTGTATCTTTCTAACAAATATTTCGGATTCGAAAAAGAGCCCTCCACAAAAATATGTGATTTTAAAAAAGGATCAATCCAATAATAAACGAATTCGAAATGACGTGCCTATTATAAGATTCGTACTATTTAACCCTTTCAGGGGCTGTGATGCCCCTACAGCATCACCTAATTTTAATTTTCAACTGCAAAAACGCATCCCGGAAATTTTTTAGCAAAATTTTACTTTTATAACATCGCAGAAAATGTTGTCAATTCTTTTTATTTTAATTTTGTTCATGAATTCCGGTGGCAGTGTAATTTAAATGATCCCAATTACCTTGCGCCGGAAAGGGTTAACTGAGTTTCCCAAAAATTTCGGGCTAGAAAATTTATTCACTTGAATTATGAGCCTGTTATAGAAAATTATTTATTTTGCTTATGGTATGAATTTGCGAAAACAATGGTTAGTTAAAAAAGTTTCTCAGTAGTCACTATTTTGAATACTACTTTTTTTTTATTAAGTAATTTTCATAAATCGTTACTAGTAGTATCTTCGAAAGAATAATGAAAAAATTTCTTTACATAAAAAGTGGTATTCAAAATATGACTTCTGAGAACCCTTGTTAAAACATCTACAACAAACAGTCACTGGCGAGTAATTTAAAGTTTGTATTTTTAACCTTTAATTTTAGGCGCCGATTTAGGAGCCAATAACACAGGCCTGCAAAAATGAAGTTGACAAAATTTGATTTGATGATTTTAGCTGATCTTTCTGTTTTTTGATTTGCTGAAACCGAAAATGCAGCCCATTTTTCACTATCACATATAGATTTTTGTCAATACAGGATGTTTACCGACACGATTTCTTACATATACCACCATAACGATCGGTTGGTTGGTCGGTTGATACGGTTTGAAGTCGCACTAGTGCTTTACAATTACAACAATGAGCATCTATGATTAATTTATCATGGAAACATACTAAAAAACTTACTATATAATTATATTGGTGGAAGAGTAATGGAAGAAATTGTATAGGCAGGCACCCTGTATTGACAAAAATCTATACGTGATAGAGAAAAACTGGCTTCATTTTCGGTTTTAGCACACCAAAAAACATAAAAATTAGCCAAAATTATAAAATCAAAATTTTACATGTCGACCTGTGTAATTATTTGAAAGTTAATTTTTTAACTCTTTATGTCCTTATATTTTCCTAATTTTAACTCTGAGACCCACCTTTTCGTGTTTCATTAAAATGGTGCAAATTTTTACAAAATGATTTTTCGTATTCGTGTTTGAATCAATTAAATTTTATTCTCATCAACCAATGCGGTCAATCTACTGAAGAATATACACAATGAATTAAATACGAATGCTGAAAGTGCTTTTAAAGGTAACGTATTGTTTTAGTGGAACGCCTAAAGGCGGGACGTGTCTCTCTAATGAAACGAGTTAACTCGTGAACGAATTGTCAATAATAAGTTAATTTATATGAAAGGGATTAAAGTAAAACTATATTTTCTTTCTTTTATTTATTTCTTTTATTTATTTACTAGCTGACCCGTCCGGCTTCGCACTGATGAACAAATTTTAGTTAAAGATGGATTGATATGTAAAAAATCAAGAAATATATCAGTTTATATGTTATAGTCAGGCAATATTATTAACTGGAAAGTCAAAATATAATTTTACAATTATTTTTTTTAATTAGTTGTTAAATGTTGGCAATTTTTACTTAATGCTATTTATTTATTTATTTATTTATTTCATAAAAAGAAACATTTCTTTACTCATGAATAAAAAATATTGAAAAATAAACCTATGACATGAAAATGTTTTTGATAAAATTGACGTCATAATAGCTTTAATTATTATTTATTTTTTCATTTCGCAAATATATTTTATTTTTTCCATAATTGATTATTATTTTAATAATGTATATTAAAGGAGAAATCAATAATATGAAACAATATTCGTACAATATATACTATTACAGAATCTGGTGTGAAACAACCACACGACTTTCATTACCCACTATTACACGTAATATATACAATTTTTTGGAGATATTACTTGCATTTTTTGAGATTTTCGAGTAAGAGAAACTTGATACACGTATAAAGACACATACAACAGAGTTTGCATAGCGAGTTAAAAAAATAAGGGGGAAAAAATAGATAGTTATTTTTTTAAACACGAATTTCCGAGATCTAAAACTGAACTACCTAATCAGAATGACCGTTAATATTCCTGTAATAAGCACGTAATACTTGAGAAAGGTTATCTAAATTGGATTAAAGAAAAAATTTTCAAGAATACGTTAGAGCCGTTTTTGAGATACCAACTTTTACCAAAACTTAACATACTCAATTATTGACCTAAAAACAATAATTACATACAAAAGGATATTTTATAGGAAGTTAACATGGCGAGTTTGAAAAAAATCCGTACAGGCGTTTTTAAAGGAACGCACTTGCGAAGTCTGAAATTGAGCTGTTTATAGAGGACGCCTATCAATTTTCCTGAACTAAGCAACTTTTCAATCGAAAGGGCATCTAATATATTATTTATATAGCAACTTTGAAGAAAAATCATTAGAGGTGTTTTTGAATATGGGCTTAGGGTCCCATTTCTGGTTTTCGATGACCCAATTCCGGTTTTTCAATTTTCACGAAAATTTGGAAAATTTATCTGTACACCAGACCTGAATCACTTGTGAAGTTTAGTAGTTCTATTTTTATTAGTTTTGGAGATATGACAGCCAGAAGATTACACACACACGTGCGCATATACACACACACTGACCAATTGCCAAAACCTATACAATACTTCCACTACCTACGGTAGTAGGGTAATTGAAGTAAACACATACATCTCGTATTTACTACGATAATATACAGATTTTCGTATTACGTTTCGATCGCCAAATACAAAAATCGCCAATGACGATAGATATCAAATCTATGCTTTGTTTTCAATTAAAATATTGAAAATTTTAATTAAAAATTTATTTTACCAAAATTTATTATAGCTTCTAGCACTTAGAGAGAGACAGTGTAACTTTTGATTATTGAAAGAAAAAAAAAAAAGCAATCGGCTTTTTAGTTCTAGCGATCGTTCTCTACATATGCATATAAACCTTTCTTTTTTTTATATTAGTATAGCTATAGAGCATAGGTATATTAAATAGGTTTCCAGACAACATAATGTAACTCAAATAATTAAATGCTATTTACATTTCAGTAATGGCTGTATGCGCTATGTATATTGAGCTACTTGCCATAACTGTTAGTTGCTAAAAATAGTCGCCAAATAAATTTAAACATCTCAATACGCAAGCGAAGTATGACTTCACTGACCGCCCGTGGATGCAAGAAAAAGATTTTCCATGTTAATCGCTCATTGGATTTTTTTTTTTTTTTTATTAAAATTCTAGAAGAATTATTTCCCGATTTTAATCCTCATATTTGGGTATAGATATGTATTAGTTATTGTATGCATGCGTTAGATTGAGTTATTTTGCTGTCAAAGTGACAAAATTTTAATTTTAAATTTCAAAACTGTCACCCTTGGCGTTTTTTGTATTTGGCGATCAAAAACGTAATACGAAAATATACATGCCAGATGTATATTTTCGTAATATGTATTGTACGAAATATTGTTTCATATTATTCGTTACACTCTTAATGTAAGTTTTTAAAATAACCATGATTTTTGAAAGGAATTAAATTATATTCGCCAGATAATTTGGCGATATTTTTTTTTTTTCTGCCAAGGATGACGGATATCAAATCTATTCCGCTGCAACATATTAGTATATTATATCAGATACTTTATTTAGACATTTGAAAACAAATTTGACTTCAAATTATGATAGAATATTTATCCTTTCCCTTTTAATTAGTTTATTAGTTGGATGTTTATTGTGTAAATATCATCCTTTGAAATGAAATGTTTATGTTTTCAATCGAATATGGAAATTTGCCATTTTTTTTTCTAGAGTTTTGAAATTTAAAATTCCAATTTTATCAATTTTACAACAAAAACAATTTAATCTAACGGATGCACATGATAACTAATACATATCTATATCCAAATATGGGGATTAAAATGGGGAAATAATTTTCCTCGATCTTTATTATTTTTTTACAAAAAATCCAGTTCACTTTTTATATTATTGTACGCGTGAAAATATATTTTATTATATGTCTAAAAATAAATTAATTCGTAAATCTTTTTGGCAACAATTAAAAATTAAAATAAATAATATTATAAAATAGAATTTCTTATTTTATTTTATTTTATTTATTTATTTATTTTTAAATTCCAATTTCGTTTACACACATCAGTTTAAACCACGGAGTAATAAAGACTCCGTGGTTTAAACATTGATGCTTAGATATTATATCATATCATATCAAATTAAATTATTAGAAAAATAAACACTTTTAATTCTATAATGACGTCAGATTTAACGTGTAAGTTTAACAACTAAAAAAGCTTTATATGAATTTCAATTTAATGCACGTGCAAATATATTTCTTTTCTTTTCACGTCAAGATATTTTAAAAACGAAATGAATATGTAAATGTTTCTTTTATGTTGGCAGCAGCTAATTTTTTTAATATTTCATTATTTCCATTTCTATTACGGCTTCTATGCGAATTTAATTAAAATGCTCAGATTTTAAACTAAAATTTATTTTATCAAAATTAAATATAGCCTATAACAATATGGCATACTGTAGCTTTCGGTCAGTGAAAGAAGTTTTTAAATCGGTTCAGTAGTTTCAGAGATTACCCTCCACAAACAAACAATTTTTTGCGCTTTATATAATGATATAGATTTATTTATTTATTTATTTAATTATTTTTTCAACAAATGATTTATTTTAGTTGCATTTTTATAATTAAAAAGACAGAGGGGAAAAAAATATTGAATGAAATAGAACCACGAACAATCAATAATTACTGAATATTTTTCCAGCAACATTTTAAATAATTTTATAATTAATTAAAATAAATAAAAATATCATCAGATTCTTCATTTTTGCAAATTACGTAGTCTATGACTATGACCTGAAATGAGAAAAAAAATAAATAATAAAATAATCTGAAAAGCAATTAATCTTCCTCAATTAGGTTCGAGTAAATTAAAGAAAAAGAAGTAATTAGTGCAAATTGGATGAACATAACAGAAGTAAGAAATTATGAGTAATTAGTGCTTTTTGTTTTTCAATGCGTAGTTTATTTCCTCAAAAGACAAAAAGAGGGAAAGTATAAGTAAACATATAAAGTTTTTAATGAATAAACTGCAAATATACTGTTAAGTAATTAATCATTTTAACCTACTTTTCTTATGGATTCGGAAATGAACAACATATTTAAAAATGAAATGAATTAAATAACTATATAAACAGGTAATGGTATAAACATTGGAAATGAACCCCCCCCCCCTCCCTTTCAAACAGCCTTGTACTGCTTAAATCTGTACCCCAGAAGAAATGGATACCATGTCCATTTTGTGAAAAAAGATAGTGCCATGCCCTTTACGTGCATTTTTTGCTTTATATAGAGGTATTTAGCATTAATGTACAGTTACTAGAAAGGAGATAAGACAGTAGATGATAAAACTACATTTATTTTCTTTATTCATGACAAATGTGTTTAATTATAGTCAGGGCAGCTCCAGGAAATTAAAAAAATAAAAATAAAAATAAATAAATAAATAAAATAAATAAATAAAAATAAATAAATAAATAACTGGTCTGTAGCAAGCATTTCTGGTAGCCAGCAAAAAATGCCCTTCCCCCCTCCCGCTTTTTTCTCTTAAATTTTGAAATTTACTTGAATATACAAATTAAAATCTTATGCATAAAAACCAAATATTTATTACGATTGGATGATAAATCAGGATACACCTATTAAAATCTGACATCTTCAAATGAGTTTTAATATTTTCTTGAAACCAATACATCATCGACATCGAAGCATCGATCGACACCAGCACAACGATTCAGCACCAGGTCGCAAAGCATGCATTACATGAGCGGTGTAAAACAATTAACCTGAAATGGTGCATCGATTCAACACCTGGTTGTGAAACAAGCATAGAGAAAAGCAATGTAAATTTCCTAATGGTGTATCATTTCAACATGGTGGTTGGCACATGGTGAGAAGAACGGGAATGCAATCGGAGCCCGATTCTGGGACCAATTTTTTCACCAAATTATTAAAATGAAAAATAAATGTTGAAATTCCGTAAAGAAATAGTCGCCAGTTAAAATATATTGGTCACCAATGGTGACCAGGCGACTGTATTTCATGAGCCATGATTATCGTACATCAAAGACATGGTGGTAACTTTTTTCACAAAAGGGACATGGTGTCCTTTACCTCCGGAGTACAGTTTTATTTTAAGAACTTTTGGTTACTGATGTCATAGAAAATTTTAACATAAATTATAATTTCTACATTTTTGATCTTTTGTGTGTGTGTGTGCGTGTGTGTTTGTGTTTTAATTTTGCTATTTTTACGATATTGATTCGTAATATTTCGTCTAATTAAAACTTTCGACTTCTTATACTCCCTCCTTTCTTAACTTTTCATGATTAATAATCCGTGCTTCTTCTACTTTTTTTGTGTTATATTTAGCTGCTGATTTCGACAAAAGAGAAAAAAAATCTATTGCGAAACACTTCAGCACAAATTGATAAGTCTACATTTTCAAATATGAATTTAAAAATATTAATACCAGAAATTAATTTTGTATGCTTTTGAAATATTAGTTCACCATACTTAAAACTTGGTGATCCATCAGCGTTACCAGACTGAAAAATTTTCCGCTTTTAGGTGATTTTGGAAATTTGGGCGGGGCAATTCTTGGATACAGAGATTTAGGGTGGAAGAGTTAGGAGAAAAGCACAAATGATTAGAGGAGAGAAAATTAAACCCAGATTTAAAATTTTCCAAGAAACTTGTGCGTGAAAAAATATTTTTGTAAATTGGGATTTTTTTTTTTTTTTTTTTTTTTTTTTTTTTTTTTGGGGGGGGGGGGGGGGGGGAATGTTTATTTAAATTTATTAAATATTTAAAAAATTATATTTTAAAAAATAAATAAATAAATAAATAAAAATAAAAAATATATTTGGGGAAATTTAAGAACTCGTAGGGGAAATGGACATTCGACAATCTTGCACAGTATTGCCAAACTCGAGGAAAATATAAATTGATTAAAGCTGAATAAAACGATATGAAATTAAAATAATTATTTTTTAACTCAGAACAAACTCAGGCAACAAAGCTTTTCAACAAATTTAGTAAAAAAAAAAAAAAAAAAAAAAAAAAAAAAGAATGTAAAATAAAATAAAGGTTAATAAATTCTTTTTAGTAATACGTATTATGAATTGATTGAAAATCGAATAAAAACGACATGAAATTTTAAACAATTATTCCATAAATTCAAAGGAAACACTGACGACCATATGTTTGCACTAATTTCAATTTCATTGTTATTTTCGTCGCTCTAACCTTTGATCTTATCGTACTAAATAACCTTTTATTGCTTAATTATTTTTATGTCACGTAGTAAGCTTCTAAAAAGTTAAAACCGGAAATTAACGACAAACAAGTTAATGAGCAAGATTTTCTATATTGGAAAGGGAGCTTAATTAACAAAAATAAATTACTAAAAACAAAATAAATAGGAGAGCAATTCAAATGCAAGTTAAGCATTACAAATACACTTTTAATGATAATTAAAATGAAGATGAATAGGCATAGAAATGTGAACTTATAACAATATTCAACAAAAACAAATTGACTTCGAAATAACCCCCTTTTTTTTTTTTTTTTTTTTTTTAATGGAAAAGAAATCTAAATAATAAATTTAACAAAAACTTTGAAAAAATGTAGAGAGAGAACAGACTCTAAAATGTAATTATAATTATCATTTAAACTTCGAAAAATAAATTCAAAATTGACATAAAATGAAACTGTAAATTGCGCTTAAAAGTATCGTAAGACAGCATAAACACTGCTATTAATCATAATTTTTGAAATTGACACAAAATTGAATAAAAGTTTCTCTTTCTTTTCTTTTCTTTTCTTTTTTTTTTTTTTTTAGCACATTTGCTTTGAGACCGATAGCTACAAACGCTGTTGTCTCAAATGACATCATAGTTTCCCTTATTGCATATCTGCGTACCTGCCAACATCCTAATTAATATTCCATAGCATTGCAGCCCCACCTTTTTTTTTTCACACCAGTATTTTATTTTTTTATTTAAATTACAGCATTTTCTTTCTCGTTTAAACAATTGCATATGCAAAATATTACCCTAAAAATTTACTGGTGTGATAAAAAAGGGCGGAACTAACGACACTACGGAATGTGAGTGAGGATGTTGGCTGGTATGTAATAAACTAGCTACGTAATAAACTATTTCATTTTTGTTAAAAATAAACTATTTAAAAAAAAAAAAAAAAAAAAAAAAAAAAAAAAAATTGCAAACTATATTTAAGAAGAAAAGATATAGTCCATTTACACCTTAGAGGAATAAAATTGTGTTAACTGTTTGAAAATGTTAAATTTCTCTAACACGTTATAAGTGAATGTTTATCGTGCTGGATGAGTACTAGTCTCTATTAGCCGTATTTTAAACTTGTGCATTATTCGTGAGGCATTTGTTGTCATTCAGATAAGTTTAGAACAGAGTTCCCAATTTTTTATAATTTATTCACGAGCATTTTTAGCTCCGCCTCTTTTTCAAACCGGAAATTTTGAAAAATGATTTTCTTCTTATTTAATCGTTGTCACATATTAAAGAGAAATCATCTACAAAATTTCTGGTGCGAAAAAAAGGTGGGGCTAAAAATGCTCTTGAATAAATTATAAAAGTTGGGAACTCTGGTTTCAAAACAAACACGATAGTTCTGTAGATTAATTTCGTTTTTTGTTTTATCCTTAATGATTAATGTCACTTCTCTGGTAGATTATAATTTATTTTTTCTAAATGTATATGCCTCTAATACATTTTCGCTTGTAACTTCCTTAAAAATTGATTTAAAGTATGTAAATAGGACTTTTCCGAACCGCCTTGATCTCAGAAATTTGAATATGAG